>OZ026624.1:42808131-43228131 GCA_964020975.1 Hermodice carunculata | reverse complement strand
ACACTTATTGTGCAAAAGAGGGAGCCACCTGCATCAGGGCAGATCCATGTATTTAGCACGGTCAAAAGTACTTTCTCAACAAAATGAACAACACAAACACAATATAATCTTAAGAAAATGTATTAACATATATTTGAAACATAAAGGATGCCTAAATTGATCAGAAATGGGCTCTCTTTTGGTTGAAATGTTATTTATGGATGTTTATGTAGTACACAATACAAAACTGCCCTGATCATGGTGGAAGCATCAGTCTGTTGCCCCGGCAACACAGGAAGTGAGCAGGATCGCAGTTGAATATGAATGCCTCCTATTATGAGTCAATAATTGAGATCAATTTTGTTACTTTAATACCGTATGTACTAGATTAGTTGGAAAGCGCATGAATTATGGCAAGGTTTTATAGGGCAGGACTTGCATACCCCAGCCAACAAAGTGTGTACGCCTGAAGGGTAAGAACTCACTAGACGCGTTGCATTACGTTACGTTGCAACTCAAACGTGGTTGACAAGGAAAATCAGAAACAAACTGACTTTTACCAGAAAGCTCCATCATTTCACTCTCAACGTTATTACATGAAGTAACGCACCATACAATACGACTTTCCAACAAACTCCCTCCCCCAACCGTAGGCTCGGAGTACCTAAAATTAACAAATACAGCATACTAAATTTAAATGAATCGTTACCTGTCGACCGGTTTGCGGAAATAAGTGTTAACAATACCTGGACGTTTTGATTCACATGATTCGCATCTAAAATACTTGGCAGAGTGGGAACAGGTGTGTATATATCGATTTGGTTAGGCCGTGGGCCAAAAATTGAAAAGCCCCCCCCCCCCCCAGAACTTTCGCGACCCACATATTTTTTAGCCGGACGGTATGCTTTACACAATTCTGGGCGTTGTCCAACATGGTAAATGTAGCAATAATGCAAAACAAAAAGAAAAATTTCACTTTTTCCGCAAACCGCATGCAACATTTTCACATTTTTGGCTGCACAGACTTGCCTATACATTACCATCCGTAGCATGCATTACCTCCATCATAACCGTATATATATATACTCGGTATCAACAAAATTATTGGGACTGTGTTTGCGTAACGACGAATGACAGAAAAATATGGCCACTGCCTATTCTGATGTCATTATGTACCCCCACCCCCTTTAAGTTTTACTAAAAACAGGTACAAGTTACTGTTTTCCTGTCAGTACTAACAAGGTTCCGTAGCATTTTTACCAGCTTTTACTAAATCAGATAAACTGTTCAGTTGCATTTAATTATAAGAAATTTGGCCAAAAAAATGAAGATTTCAAACACTTCTTGAAACTGAAAGTCTTTGTAATATTTCAGGATTGGACTGTGGAGAAACGTAACTGTGATCTATTAAACTACAGGTTTTCAGTACCAGATACAAATTGGCTTTATAAGCATATTTTATGTTTTCGAATTCTAAATATTCGATTGCTACCAAAATGATGCAGTTATTTACGATGTACAGACGTTAAGGGCAGAAATACTCCACCCAGTTAGTATTTGCCTAAGTTTGCAAATTTGTTTGAAAAAAGATAATGTGCATTTTTCTTAAACGATTCTTTTACAAGTTTCATAAAAGCGATGTGGTTAGATGCCCACAGAATCTGATCATTAACGACAGGCAAACGGTAACTTGTCCCTATTTTGAGTACAACTTTAAGGTGATTGGGGTACAATAATGGCATCAAAACAGGTACTAGCTATATTAACCCTTCCCCCCTTGAATTTCAGACTGAGTCAACAACTTTCCTTGGCATGGGTTGGACATTAAGTGCCCACCGCATGCCAAGGAAAGCTGTTGACCCGGGGCATGTGATCTTGATATGTCTCATGTACATTTCTCAGTCAAATTGTTTTTTCATAACTGTTGAAATTAGTTGAAAACACTGAAACAGACGACATTTGACCACCAGCCGGTTTTGGCCGGTTTAAGGTGGAAAGGGTTAACAAATGGGTTTTGCTTTTATATAGCAGTTGTTCCCACGATTCTGTTAATACACATATATGTAATTATGACACATGTTAGGGATAGTAGTAGCCATGTTTAACGAAGTCGATGTAGCCCAAGATGAAAAAATGTTGCATGATGTTTATATAAAAAGTGATGTATTATCAGTTTTGCTGCATTTATATACAGTAAAACCTCTCTAACCGAACACCTCTCTATACTGAACACCATTTCTCGGTCCCAAATATATACTTCCAATGCTATCAAACCTCCCTATACGGAACACCTCACTATACTGAACACTTTTTTTCCAGTCCCAAGGGTGTTCGGTATAGGGAGATTTCATTGTATTTCGAAACACACATGAATATGTAAAGGGGATCTCTTGAATGAAAATTACGTGGTGCCGAATATTTCCTGGGTGTGTGCATAGTGTCACTTTCTTGCCTACGACGTAGGTGCATTATGAGATCTTGTTAACTCGTAATCACTCACATTGAGCCTGGGAAGGCCGTTTCACTGCTGTAGCTTTGCTGGGAAGACTGCCCGCTTCAAGCCATCTTAATGGACACCAAGGGACCGTAACTCACAAACTAACCACGAGCTGAAGTATAGGCTTACGTTTTACTTCATAATCTGCATTCAAAGCACAGCTTTTTAATAGACAATTGTAACCAATGAGGCAAACGGCTATCAAACGTACCTGGGAGCCTTCCTTAAAAATGACTATGGTTCATTAATGATTATCTGTGGCAACCACACTTCCAACGGTTATAATTGCGTTGCAATAACAGAGTTTGGAGGTGATGATTTTCCGTGATACACATGTGTGTTGCTCGGCCAAATTTCCTTCCAGGGCATGCTTGTAAAGTTATGGGGAAACATACGACAGTGCAAAGTAACGCCCTACATCCTGCGGGTATTAATTTGTCATAGTTACCAACGCGAAATTTTCTTGTATCTCTCACAAATTTTGAGACATAACAGCCAAACATCAGTTCACTAATAGAAAGCTATAGACATTATTGGCAACAGAAAAATAATTTGCAGCAGTTTTTGCAATGTACCAATAGTCAAGTGGTGATTTATTGCTGTCTTATTTCTGTTTGCCTCTTGCTATTGTCTTAAGTCATTCCTTCGTTTATACCTTACCGACCTGAATGTCAGATTGAACAAGTTGAAGAATACTTTGGCTTGCCCCTATTTTCTGTTGTGTATCCAAGTGATTTCAGTGCCAGCTGCTAAATCTCCCAGCAAAATGAATGAGAAAGTTTGACCAATTCAAGCACAGGTTATCCTGGCTAGTGCAAACGAATGATCGACCTATACTGAGATCGATCAATTTATTGCGACTACGAAAAGGCAAATTCTCGGGGCAATTCTCCGTTTGTAACATCCGAGGCAGGGGTTGTTGCGACTGGCCAGCTGAGGGCAGCACTGTACCTGGTTGGTAATCATAGATAAATTACGATGCAGGGTGAGTATATTATGACAAAAAATTCTAAAGGTGTAACCCGTTTGGTCAAGTGATTCTCCTACATCGCCTTTTTTCCTATACATTTTGTTATTTCTCGAAGCAATGGGTTCATACTTTCTGATTTTAAGTGCATATGCCAGCATTTCTTCCATATCCTTATCCACTGCCAGTGCCCGAGTACAATAGGCCCGCACCAGCAATCTGGACATACAGAATTCTGCTTACAGTTTCACTCCCGCTGCTTCTATGTACAGACATTTGATTTGTAGCTTCTTCTTGTGTACAATTACAAAACATAGACCATTCACGTCATGCCTCCTGGTGCAAAATTCGCGAGAGAAATCACAACTTGATGTAAGAGTATTTGTGACAGCGGCAGTAAATCCACGCATCTAAGAACTCTTTCTTGTCCCCTCGTCAAAAAAAAATCAGCAATCTGGTAAGGCTCCTTGTTGCTCGTGGGATTTTCAGAGCTCCCGCTTCACTCCAGCTATCAGTTTGATACCATGTTGATCGGTCGAACCGTTGTGAGTTCTGTACGTACATGTATCACACTAGAGTCTTTATGTCTAGAACCACTTCCTGGTAGTCGTTACCCTATTCCGCAGTTCACACTCCATAAGCTAACCTGTCCCTGTCAAACCTATATAAATATGGAAGTACTATTGTACATGTTGCTCACGTTCCTGTGTAGAATTTTGACCTAGGCTGCATGAGCCCAAATATATTCACCGGTCTTCAGCGGGTAACTACTCGGAAAATGTTTCGAAGCCTATGCCCCTACATGTGTCTGTCAGTAGTGGCATCTTGTATTAGCTAAATATTCAACAAAGACAAACCACATAATAATGAAAAAATATGAACGTCGCAAATGATGCATTAGCTACATGAGTGAAGTTTTGCTCATAAATACAGAGCCTCAATATGAATAAAAATACCTGTTAGACTAAACACGATTACTAAATTTGTATAGTACAAGTTCAGATAACAATAATTAGACTTACTCCAAACTAGTATGTACCCTTAATAGCTGGATAGCTCACCTTAGTTTAACCATCTGCCACTGTATAACTGAAGTAGAAACAAACCGGGGCATTATATTCAGTCCCAGTGATTACCACTTGTATAAAAAAACTCGCCAGCACTTTCGGACCTGTATCCACTATCGGGGCAACATTCTCCATTGAGCTTCGTCTTTGACGCTGTGGGGCGCTTGGCACTCAGCCTATTGCTAACTCTTATTTTATTGTATCCGGCCGACTTCTACGTCTGAAACACAATACTGTTTCTGGGGCCTGCAACTGGTCTTTGTTTGTCGTTGTATTTACATTCTCAGGTAATGCTCAACCTGGAAAGTCCCACTTAATATTGTACATTACATTCATTCGACAAATTAACCTGCCCTTAACACTAATCACACATATATTTTGGACGCTACCTCTTCATAATATCCAATCGACTTGGCTGCCATTGTGAAAATAGTGAGTTCCGCACCCAATGCCAATGGTTTGTAAATGAGCATTGGGACGATCTTGCCGAGTGGGGATGGGAACAGGGTTATAATATATGAAACGAAAAGTATATATTTTGCAATTATTTCAGAGCATCAATAATGATATATATGCTGTGGCCGCGATTCACTTTGACATCCAAAGCAAGTGCACTTTTCTGAGACTGTCCACAATCAATGCATTAATTGCCCAATGGTCAAAATGGCGCTTGAGCGTGCCGTGTTGCAATTGGATTTGTAACTAGCGATAATAACTGCTTCAGACACAACGAAGCGGGCAGATTTAAGTTAAGATAGTAAGTCATGTTTCAAAAGCACTTTATGACCGTTTGCCCTGGTAACTCGGAGAACGGATACCTGGAACCGAGATGAAAACACGTGGCCACCATTCACTGTGATTTTCCTTTCCCACAATGCATTGTGTCATGTTTAAAATGCGCTCAATGTGTTGAGATGCATCCCCTCGTCTTGCATTTTGATTTATAACTTACGATGATAACTGCCTCAGACACAACCGAGCGGGAAGATTAAGGCAATTATTCCACGTCATCTTTAAAAAATACGTTGACGACCGTTTACTTTGGTAACTCGGAGAACGGACACCTGAAACCTAGCGATACTAGATACCGATACCGCATCCATTGTGTCTATATTAGCAGCTATGCTTTTTCTCTGGCGCGAGTTGACCGTCCAAACAAGTTGAAATAAGATGCTCTGTTTGAGTTGACTTTACTGCAAAATAACGGCACACGTTGGCCAGCTTTCCTGTTAACTTTGTCTAACAACTTGGTTACGGTTGATTTGAACGACCGTTTTGTTTTTGTTTTTTACGGGTGGTTGGTTGTGGGGTGATTTGGCTGGTCGGTCGCGTGTTGCAGCTGGTCTGAGGCTGTCCAACTGGAGCACTGGAGCAATATTAGCATCACAGTTCTTGAAAAGTGCAACAGAATTTATCCAAAATAGGTGTTTCTCACGTGAAAAATTTTGTTGAGAAAATGGTCCAGGGAATTTCAATTTGCCGCTATAAATGGACAATATCGTGGTCTTGAGCGTCAGGTCACTTAACATGACAAAAGCGCCCAGTCATTTTGACCAGATGGGGACCGGGGTCGGTAATTGCAGGTACTACTGTACCATGATTATAACCTATTCCCATGCAGGACCTGCCAGGTTATACCATAGAGACTGAATGTAAGAACATTTTATCAGGGACCTGCAATTTATTTATATATATATATATATATATATATATATGTATATGTATGTATAGCAGGACCCTGGAGTTATAAAAAATACGGCTTTGGTGCTTATATTTTTTTATATATTAATTTATTGAAAATTTAGGACAATCTTTCAATTCATAAATTATTAAAGTATTTCAGCTACAAACCTGTGCAAAGCAAATTTAATATTTTTCCGATTTCATACTTGCATTTCTGCTATTTTCATGTTGTGGTCCACCATGAAAATAAGCCAAGACAAGATTCCCTAGATATTTGGTACTCCCATCTCATGCATAATAGTTTGGTGCGCTTTCAGCAATATAATTGCACCATCCTGGCGTTTGTGTGCATGAAGTATTATCAATCAACATTCAGTGATAAAAGCTAAGTACATTCAGGACTAGTGATTATCTTAATGTATTTCTTATTCTTGCTTATGTAGAGAAAATACGCAACTTACTAATTGCGCGATAATTTACCTGTTAATATAATAAACATAATATGTGTGCAAAAATACTCTAAAGCCTTACATGTATGAATGCAAAATTTGTACATCTTAATTGATAACATGGCGATGTTTTGTTTTGTTTTGTTTTGTTTTGTTTTGTTTTTCTTTTGTTTTGTTTTTGTTTTTGTTTTTTATTTTAGTTATTTTGTAGTAATTTTTTCTAATTTTTATCAGATTTTTTAACAATCTGAAGGAAAATAGCCAAATCAGTACAATAATAACTGATGGAATATATAAAAAATATACTTTCACGCCGCCCTTGACTAATAAATACTGATCGACCCAGGCCAGTGCTACAAAATCAGTCAGAGACCGAAGTGGCCTAAAAAAATTTCAGTGGCCCAAATGTGACCTAATCGGCTCAGAGGGCCGAAGGCATGCTGGGGGGGGGGGGGTATGCAAAATGTTGCATTCTGGGGAGTGTGTGTGATTTCGTCAACCATGTGAAGGCAAGATACTCGACACTCCCCTGAATGCAACATTTTGTCAGCATGCTTTCGGCCCTTTAAGCAGAATAGGTCACATTTGGGCCATTGGAAAATTTTTTTAGGCCACTTCGGTCTCTGACTGAGTTTGTAGCACTGGCCTGGGTTTATATATATATTTCATATATTCCATTAATTTTATGGTTGGGCCTTTTTAGTAGGGTCTGTCAGGTTACTGAAACCACACACATATTTTTGTTAGGCCTTGGGTTACTTGGACATTTGTTGAAACATATTGAAAATGGATGTTCTTTCCCCTTTTACACATTACCTCTTTTGATGTCAGTTTAATTTGTTACCTGGGCACAGCTGGAGGCACTTGCAATAATTTAAAGAGCTACAGCTAGACCACCAGTATGTAATATGCTCATTCATGAAAATATTGGCACAGTCCAGCGGGCCGACGTGTACCCCATTTATAAAAAGTCTGACTCCATGAACAAATGTAATTATCGTCCGGTCAGTGTACTATCAAGTTTATCTAAAATTTTTAAAGGTCTAATGAATGATCAGATGGTCCACTTTTTTAACGATATACTGAGTTCTCTTCTTTGTGCTTTTCGAAAAAGTTACAGTTGCCAAAATCTACTCCTTAAAATCATTGAAGATTGGAAATCCGCTTTGGATAACCATGAATACGTAGGTGTGATTCTAATGGATCTATCGAAGGCTTTTGACTGCCTACCCCATGATCTACTTTTAGAGAAACTTCGATGCTATGGTCTGTCTGAACATGCTTGTAAATTATTAGGCAGTTATTTAAGTGACCGAAAGCAAAGGGTCAAGTATGGTGGCACTTCCAGTAAGTGGGCAGACTTACTTAAGGGGGTGCCACAGAGTAGTATACTTGGCCCTTTGCCGTTCAATATCTTTATGAATGATTTTCTTTATGTTACGGAAGGGCATTGTAGTCTCTATAATTATGCCGACGACAACTCCTTATCATTCCATGATCATGACTTACACAATGTAAAATTGTCTTTGGAAAATGCTGCTAATATAGGTATCAAATGGTTTATGGAACACCGCATGAAGGCAAATCCTGACAAATTCCAGGCTATGATTTTATGCCCACGTTTAGACTGTCAAATCGGAAACGACTTCTGTTTTGAAATTGATGGTGTTACTATAAAACCGGAAAGATGTGTCAAATTACTAGGAGTCTATATTGACGATAAACTTAAGTTTCATGATCACGTTTCTCATATTTGTAAGCAGGCTGCTAAACAAATAAGTGTACTACGCAGGTTCAGTAATATCCTTACTGAAAAGGAAAAGCTCCAAATCTTCAATGCATTTATTCTTTCTAACTTTAATTATTGCCCGCTCGTATGGCACCTGTGTGGACCTACGTTATCTTTAAAAATGAAAAAAAAAAACAAGAAAGAGCCCTATGTTTTGTCTATAATGATCCCGTATCTGCATATCCGAATTTACTTGAAAGGGCTAAAAAATCTTCTTTGTATCTCAGTAGAATAAGAACACTCTGTATAGAAGTCTACAAAATCCTAAGTAACTTAAGCCCATCGTTCTTAAACGACATGTATGTAAGAAAAGAAACAACTTTTGATTTACGAGACAATAGCAAACTACCCCAGCCTGACTACAATACCATAACATACGGTAAAAATTGTCTCCGATACCAAGGGGCCAAGCTGTGGAACAACTTACCCCCATACGTCAAAGCATCTACTGACTTAAATCACTTTAAGACGTTAATCAAGGTATGGCTTGGCCCCTCCTGCTCTTGTTCTATGTGCATCCTATGTAAAACCAGGGTTTAGGAAGATTATAATTCTTCCAAATTTAAGGAAACCTTGTTAGACCGGCTGTATATACTCTCATTGTGAGTTCATTGTATATACCATCTCATCACTTGTCATTGTTTCCTCTTTTCATGGTCGAACAATAGTGCTGTTGCGCTAATGTTTTTTTGTTTGTACAATTCGACTTGAAATAAAGATTAAAGAGATTATGATACAAGAATTATGATCCCTGGACAGGAGATCAGTTTCACGTCTCTCTTACATGCAATAAGGTTTCTGAGGCAAGCTACTATTTTCGGTACAGTTTAACAACAATGACGAACAAGTATGCCTGGTTGAGCCGGAAAACATTTGTCTTTCACCTCTGCGACCTGGTTTCGATTCTCGGCCAGGGGAGCAGGTGGAAAAAATCCCTACCACTCTGACAGTGCATTATTATATCCTTCCAATCCTCCGGTACCCCCACCACACGAAAGGCTAGGATGCGTACGCCTGCTTTTTTGTCATAACCAGTCTTTCAATAAGTCAATACTTGACTTCTTTCACTATGCTATGCTATGCTATGCTGTGCTGTGCTACACTATACTATGCTATACCATACCATACTATATTATAATATACTATACTCTACTATACCATACCATACTATACTATTCTATGTCTATGAGGACTAGACTCTAACCTAGTCAGGATGAACTTTAATATGAGCCTGTATTGTGATGATTTTACGCATGACAAAGCAAACTGCGTTCCAACGGTTATGACGTGGCTTGAGCACCAGTACAAGAAACACTTTCAGGTCCTATAAAATCTTCAGGCTCAATGGAACAGACCTACAAAATTTTCAATTTTAGTTTAAACTTATTTAACCTGGATCACCTAATGGTATAGAGGTACGAAATAGATGGCTCTCCAGACACAGAGGGTCACACGATCACATTTACAAAACACCCAAGGAATTACAGTTCAAAGGACAAATCAATTGACCAACAAGCTTGTATGAAATTCATTTCGTACCAGCTCTTGTATCCGTAATGAAATTGTAAGCAGCATAAAAAATATATCAATTTCCACAATAGGAAAGAGTATCATTACGGTGTGTAACATGAGTAAGCAATTATCAGCTCTATGGACAACTAGGTTTGGATTGACTCCCGGTGCCAAAATGTTGCATACCGTTTTCAATAAGATATTCTATAGGCGGAAAATGGAGGATATTCCAAAAAGAAGCGGTATGTAGCCTCATTAGGATGTGAGCAACCATACACTGCAGATGGACGATCATTTAATCTGTGAAGATAAGAGTTGAGTCGGCAGAAATCGTAACGTAGCTGAGTGTGAATAATATTAGGAAATCTTTTGCCATGTGAATAGCGACCTGGGACAGGATCAACAGATAGATGGGTACCTTTAGGTTTTGATTTAAACTGTGTAAGTGTAGATGATTGCCTTATATCATCCAGTAGATCATACCAGAGTTTAACAGTGGAGGGGACGCAAAGAAATTTCAAAGCGTTTCGACCTGAAATTTGACTTGCTTCATGGTGCGGCTGTTCCGAACATGGATAGTTGGCTGTCTAGCATCTATTGGGATCAGTTCGGAAAGATAAGTGGGGGTCAACCTGTCGATCATTTCATAGAATAAAATAAACTTTAAATAATGACGTCTTTTCGCCAAAAATGGTCAACCTAATTCATTGAGATGCAGATGAAGTGGTGTACGCCTCTGGGCACCTAAACAAATGCTAGCCATATCATATTGAACAGATTTAAGAGATCTATCCTGTAGTTATAGAAAAAGACACATCCGTATTCCAAAAAAGTATGTTTCATGGCTTTGTACAGTCTAACTAAAGTGTTATGAGATAATTTGTATTTAGGTCGAAGAAAAAAGTTAAACATTTCCTCCCTTTATCAATGATTCCAGTGATGTGAGAATTCTATTTCAAATTATGGGAAAGGGTAATTGCCAGGGGAGTATGATATTTACCTTCACAGATCACAGTTTCATCAAGAAGAAGGGTGGATGGTCAGGTTTGTTTTGTTTTTCGGAGAACAAGAGACCTAAGGATTTAGTTGCACTAAAAGTAACATTCCACTGTTTGCCCCAAACAAATATTCTGCCAAGGTCCGTATTTATCCGAAAACTGAACTGAATTTATCTGTCTACCAGAAGTGATACGGTGAACAATGATCTCCAATATGCTGCTGTCCTCAGCAAAAGGTCGCAAGAAATGTCACCAGTAATTTGGTTTATGAAAACTAGGAACAGCAAAGGCCCCAGGATAGAGACTTGGGGTATCCCTGCTTCAATGGGAAGCATAGAAGATGATTCGCCGCTTATCGTTACACACTGATGGCGGTTGCATAGATAGCGACTTCAGTGATTTGTGTCTTCAGACTTTCTGGAAGTAAAAAGCACCTTGATGCAAGAACAGCCCAAGAAATGAACCTGGCAACAGCTTGAATAAGATCTGTCCTGTTTTTGGAGAATAATATTTCGCACTCTCCCCCAAAACCTATGGCAAAGTACGACAGCTTTTTTTCAAAATATGATAGTGACAGCAATATTACAATACTATTGCAACTGAGGTGAGGGCTATTGGGTTGGCTATACTTTGACTAACATTACAATTAACAGGACATAAATAGATTAATATGGTAATGGTACAAAATAGGCTTACCGAAATGGGAATTGGTGAAATGTGTGACAATGATAAAACAGCTGCAGATACCTTCAGCTCTTTCTGTTGTGATAATTTAATTTCTTTGGTAAACAAACGTCCTGATCTGTTGGACACGTCCATACAGCCAAGGTTAACATATAGTACAAAGGTGAGGCAACTACCAAAGATGTACTAAAATTATCATTAGCAACATAAATGTGTATTAATAACAAAAACTATATATTTATTACAAAAAAAAGCACTATATGCTGACAAAATTAAGGTCTATTGGTCTTTGACAGCGTTTTTATCCATTTAAGAGAAGGAAGCTTTTTCCTAGGCCTTCCAGAAAAATTGACCAGCATATTATCTTTAAAAACCTGACAGTCAATGAAAAATTATCAACCTTTACCGATAAAATCGCCTGGACGCAAGTTACGGATGCCTCACTCTTTTTTGCTAAAATTTCTTGTCAACAAAAATACATTGCAATGGGTGTGAACTGTGCACGAGACCTTTAACCGATAGCATGCCCAGGTCAGCAACTTTCCCTGTCGTGAGTTGGTCGAAATGCACCCAGCCAGCCCACTCAAAGGCAAGTGTTCACTTTGTGTGATACTAACCTGGAGAGGGTTAAGCCAACTTGGTGGATAACCATCGAAGGTCCAACCACCACTTTATAGGAGACCTGATGCACGATTTCAACGAAACTGAATATGCATTGCCACTTTAATTCACATACTAATCAAGTTGGAATTTACCTTTATTCACTATTGAATTATAAACTCAGTAAAAGTATGAAGTTCCAGAGTGTGAAAATTTAATGAGAATCCAGTCCATGGACATTCCTACTGAGCTTTAAGATTACAGGACAGCTGACTGAAGAAACCAATGCATGTACCAATACCCCTATAAATTTTGCTAAAATGTACTAAATAATTTCAAGTACATTCCTACCTAGATCTGAATTAAATTCAGTCATAGGTGTTTGGAAAGATGTAAAACCATTACCAAACACGAATGCATGAAAAACCTGCACAACGAAAAAAAAAGCAGTGCCACCTATTAAAGAAATTAAGGTGTGGCGGTATCCGAAATTGTTCCGCTACAATCTGAAAACAGTTGGCTTTGGAACTTTCACAGAATAAGCCTTTTTTATGATGGTCACGATAAATGAACTGCAAATTCACAACAAATACCCAAATCACTATAATCAAAAGTGCCACCTGTTGTTAAAGCTTGAAAGAAACCAACACAGGTCTGTCTGCTCCAAATCTGAAGAGAGGTCAATCGATAGTCTTTTCAAAGAAGTCAAAAACGGAAAATACATTTACTAAGGGAAAAAGATAAAATGTTTTGCTGAGAAATTAGAACTTAAGGGATGAGTCTTCTGTAAGTGCAGCCGATTAATTAGCTGAACGAATAGTCAGCTGCTCCTGTTGCTGATTCAAACGACATATGTAGTCTACAATACCTAAAAAAAATGAAAGTACACTGGAAGTAAACCATTATAGACCAGCATCTAAATTGTGCATAGTTCAAAAAGTACTGGAGACAGCTCGACACATGTAGTCTAAAAAAACTGAAAAAAAAGAAAGTACACTAGAAGTAAACCATTATAGACCAGTATTTAAATTGTGCACAGTGCAAGAAGTACTAGGAACAGCTATTTTTAACAGTATCCCCTTCAACTCAACTGTAAACACTTACATCTACAAACATCTGTCTGGAGTTTAGTCATTGTATTCGATTGTTGTCTTATGATCTGAATACACTTTACGAAAACAAAAAAATGGATTTGTGAAATTATTCACTGGAATGGTTCTATTGGACCTGAAAAGGCAAGAGATACTGTAAATCACACAGAATGATGTAATAAATTGTCATTTTTCGCAATTACGGTGGATAATTCAACATGAACAGAAGTGGTTTCCGTATTACCTATACAAAAGAACATAAGCTGTAAGCATAGCTGGAACCATGATGGTAATTAAAAGGTGAATATTCAAGAAAACTGGATTATGGTGAGCTCTTTTTTTGCCTCAATTTACATTGATGCAACGAGTATTTAATAATAAAGCTATGTGAGAAGTTCTTATGCTGCTGGCCTAGATACAGTTAAAGATAAGTACCAACCTAGGTTGAGTTTCGGCTTCGGCTTCGAGTGAACTAAGATA
This sequence comes from Hermodice carunculata, assembly GCA_964020975.1. Classification (NCBI taxonomy): domain Eukaryota; kingdom Metazoa; phylum Annelida; class Polychaeta; order Eunicida; family Amphinomidae; genus Hermodice; species Hermodice carunculata. The sequence continues at coordinate 43,214,335 of OZ026624.1, read as the reverse complement.
AAATTAAATCTGTTACTAAGTCTTTTTGTGTATATATGCATGTTTCTGATTGGATTGCAATTTTCAATATTCAGTTTGTTGTTTAATTGTATTACAGCATGTCTGCCAGAGTGCATAGTTACATGTTTGCACATTGTATTGTCCTGTGCGTCTTGTATATATCATTTTGTGCGTCTCCGTGTTTGCAGAACGCCTAGATTAGTTATATTGTGCGCTATTTGGTAATCCAGTGAAAACAAATATGTTTAAACTAAACTAAATTAAAAAGGAGCTGAGGTTGATAGTATATGAATACAAACGATACGGATACTCAGCCTAGTGACCTAATTTAACTATGATCATTTCAGAATAAAACCCTAAGAAGTCTGAATAGGATGTTGTTTTCAGTTTTTGATAAACTGATATGAATATAATGTACATTAGTATTCCACTGTGAACAGTGCTAATTGTTATTCTTATCCATTGCATAACTCAAACTCTTCCTACACAAACGAGGGAAATGTTAACAAAACTATCTATATTTGTTTTATGGAAATTGAACGAATCTGTATTCTAGCCAAAATTGGAAAACGTGAAAACTGCAAAAACAAAATACATTTTAAAAAATAAAGCAAATATTGTTGTGCCTGTAGTCAAATAAGTAAAGTTTTCCGCCGTTTCCAAACTATATGGGGAAAACATTGTTTGACCAGGTCGGAGACTAGTACGTTTAGCGCAAGCAAGTCTTTGTGGCTTACAGCCGGGTATTTGATGATAATGAGAGGGGTGAAGTAAGTGTAACCATAAATATATATATATATATATATATATATATATATATATATATATATATATATATATATCCTTGTAGGGTAAAGAAAGCTGTTACCCTTTATTGTGAAACATTGATTCAGTTTCAAATATTTCATTCCGATTTGTATCTGTTTATGCATATCATTGTGTATTTGTCACGGTCTTGTAAGCCAATAAAGATCAGACAATGCGCGAGATCTCCTTTAATGATATATATATATATATATATATATATATATATATATATATATCGTTGTTATCTTTTTGGCGTTTTGGAAGGTAATGTCTAATATTAAGTAGAGGTAAAACTAAAGGCTTTCTGGTACACAGAAGTGTCCCGAAAAAAATTTCGGAGCAGTTAGCCACGCGCTTCCACGGAAAATTCTACACAAAAATGCCACCACCACCGCCAGCCAACAAAAAAAAAAATACAGACAAAATAAAAAACAATTTGGAAAAATGAAAAATGCCAACCACTAAAACTTGACTATTGACAGACACTCGACAAAGATCCACCCAAGGTGCCTCCGCATCACGTTTTAGGTTGATCCAGTCAAACATTTTTTTTTTGGGGGGGGGGGGAGGGGAGCTACATATATATGCAAGGACACTGGTATCCTTATAGTTAACATGCTATAATGCACTGTTACTTATCATTAAATAATTTGCAAACGTGCATTGTTCAAATGATAGTGCTTTCAGGTTGTAAGAACATTAGCAGCAAGGAATCGAATCATACTACAGATCTGCAACGTTTTAAGAGATGCTAGCCTCTGTAATTGCGAAGAAGTCAGCAGTTACAACACACACAAAATCGCAATAAAATTAGATATTATCGCAGTGCCAGGTGTTCAAAAAAGGTAGCTAGAAGTGTTCCTATGAGTTTCGAATTGGTTGATAGAGGGCTTTCAGATTAATATGGTGCCAAGGTTATTTTTTTATCTTTAACAAATTATTCGTCCTGTCTAAATCAAAATCTAAAAGTCCAGAACTGTATATCCAAAAGCCCTGAAAGAGATATAGTTGAGTGCTTTGTCTTAACCCGACATGCATTAAAAAAATGTATAGACCTAATTGAGCAGATGGTTCTATATAATTGTACTACCCATGTTCCCAGAGAACAACCATTTGGACAGAGATATCAGAAACGGCAGTTCAGTAAATCATCAGCATAATTGACTCCAAAGGTACTCACCACACCCAATAATTCCGTTTATGTAAGCTACTATCTTAAATCGGTTATATCGATAATGATCACCATGGCCAAAAGTCCACAGTAAGACATTTACACTGACGTTGATCCATCAAAAAGTCCCAATGACTTACACAATCAGCGTCCAGAATAATGATCATGATATTCTTAACATCCTGTCTGGTTATCACCAATGACACAATAGCCACCAAATTGTAAACACAGTTATAAAAAGTACTCAAACTTATTAATTTGTGTACCAGTCAGTTTATTAGCTACTGCATATAAATTTTCGATTATATATGTATATATATATATATATATATATATATATATATATATATATATATATATATATATATATATATATATATATATATATATATATATATATATATATATATATATATATACAATGACACGTCAGTAGTGAGGAATTGCAATAACAGTGGCCAAAAAGTGCAAGTGATCAAAGAGTACAGCACAGTTGTTACAAGTGCAGCAAAATTATAAGCAGTATCTCAATTTACAAATAGTTTACAAGGCAATCAATAAGCTACTATATGGAGCAATTTAGATTTATGTATAACAATGGTAAGATCCTGATCACTAGAATGTTATAAGTAGATATGTGCGTTTCCCATTTCAGCAGGCGACTGGTGTTAAAGGTTGCAAGCTCGAGTCTCGCTCGTTCCGAACATAAAAAAATATATTTTTTCAGCATTTCCTTGATGCTGGTGGATCTAAGTGCCCGATTCTGGAAATAAATGCCGACTCAATAAATATACTGCATAACCATGTTGATATGGCACTCGCACATAACTACCTCCATTGACCCATTCTGTTTAAGAACGGGTATTTGGTCGAGTGGATATGTGCGTTTCCCATTTCAGCTGGGCGACTTGTGCCAAAGGTTACAAGTTCGAATGTCGCTCGTTCCGAACAAAAAAAAAATAATTTAAAAGCAGTTGGCGTGAATAGATGTTTCTGGAATCAGCACGATTATAATTTACTTCTTTTCAGTGGCTATGCGGAACGGACATCTGTTTGGTTCAAAATTTTGACAGATGATTGATAGCAGCCACAAATCAGTCGTATATATATATATATATATATATATATATATATATATATATATATATATATATATATATATATATATATATATATATATATATATATATATCTTTATTCGTACTCAGCAGGCACACATACAAAAATTATCACACATTGAAGCAAAGAAAGAAAAAACTAACACTTACAGATGAACCATTAACAACCACAAATCGGTCATATATCAGGCACTTAAAGTTAAACCGATAACAATCATGACAATAGCAAGCTATGATCACCCGATGATTATGAGAAGAAAGACATCATTCACACTGGATTTGAGCGCTTATACTGCAATGATATAGTTGCAGTTAACGTGAATTCAACCTAGACATCTGTGAAATACACAATAGTAGTAATGTAACGTTAGCCTAATCGAATTCCAATGCAACTGTGCCAGATCTAGTATCGCATTCCAAACAGTAAGACATGCCAGTGTTCATCATCAAAAGGACCTAGGACCAACAATTATGCAATTCAAGCGATAATCACCAAATGGTTCCAGGGCCAAAATGATGCAATTCAAATAATTTATTTTCTTCTTGATTATGCCTTTCTTCAATTTGGGTTATTGTTAATTTAGGAAATTGAAGACATTTCCATGGGCAATAATCTGTCTGAATAAAGGTAAATTTGCCTTCAGCAAAGCCGTTGTCGTTAAACACTAGATATATTGACAATATTGCATGCAAAACGAGCAGCCACAATATCCCCATTGCCAAGCGGAACGAATTAAATAAAATACACAATTGGCATGTACATAATGTAGCAAATATACCGTCTCTAAACATGTCCAAAACAGTACATGATGTTTCATTTCTTGCAACGTAACCTTGAATTAGATATAAACCTATGCATTGTTGACATACCAGGTCGCACACACTAAAGAATTTGATTTTTTTAAATTAACAGTCCACTTGAATCTTCGCTTGGCCACAATAGTAATGTTTCCAATAAAATTGCAACAGTTATTAAGCATATTAGAAAGACTACACAACTTCGTAGTGGACTCTAGCAAATACACAAGTCTCCATTTTACCTCCCACCAACCATCGTTCCCTTGCTTGGGTTATTCATTATATTGAATCTGTGAACTTCATAAACAGGAACATGTTCTGCAAATTTTCTTTCACGTATAGAACCTTTTTCAGCAATTTGCCACTGTAACAAACAATAACACATTACAGACTTCAGACGTAAAATTATATTTCAGATATACTCATAATGAATTGCTACCATTTTTAACAATATGTTTGATACTCAACGCAGGGTACATCCCTATACTACCAGAGACCAACAGGTTTCCCTTATCCTATTCTAACTAAAAACAGCACCAAAACCTGCATTTCGTGTTCCTATTATACTTAATTCAGCGTTCCTTGTAATCTTGGAAAAATCTATACTCCTTCATATTGATGTTTCTTTTTAAAAATACATAAAGTCATTTTCGTTGATAGATGCTCGGAAATAAGTAACATTAAAAAGTTCTATATTTTGTAAACACATATTTGTGACATTTTGCATGGCTTTGTCTTGAAAAAGTATCTTCAGTTCACGTGTATTTCCTTGCGTCTTTTTTCCAGTCCAGTACTAAGCTTTGGAGCAACTATGCTAAATGAAACCTGGCAGCCCAAATGTAGCGTTTTCCAAGATGTAAAACAGATTTGAGCAGTTTTATGTGTTATCATGTGACCCCCCATTTGGCGCCTATTTGGAACAGCCAGGATTTGGGACGTCACAAAATCCTAAAATTTGTAAAATGAACGAAACCCTCCCTAAATTCTAAAGGGAACATAACCTCGGATTTTGTAGATAATATAAAAGACAACGACTACACTCGGCAATATCGCTTTAAGACTCAGATTTTGTTTTTGTATGGAATAAAAGAAAATTATTGTTTAGTTTCTTACAATACCCAGGGTTTTGTGAGTTATACTGAACACAATTCCAAAAATCATATTGTTTTGTGCAGGAAACACTGGGTTCCATGTGCAACACGCCCGGAAGTGATGAAATTAACTGAAAATAATTCAAACCCCCGGCTTCTGTAATGAACATCTGGGTTTCGGCAACAAACTCCATTGTTCTGTCAGAACATCAAAGGTTTAATTTTCAAACCCCTGGCGTTTCCTTATTGTTGAGCAGTGACGTTTTAAAATGAGGAATTTCAAAAGTGTATTTTCTCAAAACCCTACGATTTGGAACAAAACTGAGGATTTCAATACAAAACCACAGAATTTTTTTAATAAAACTCACAGATTTGTTACAAAATCATAGATTTTCGGAACCAAACCCTGAGTTTTGTGGGGGGGGGGGGTGAACATAATCCCTAACACACAAAACTAAGGTACATATGTATATTAATACATGATCCTGCCAAGGTTGTTCTAATAATGCTTTCTTCAAGCAAATACAATTCAAAATAAAAGATCTTGTTCGCACAAAATACGATATTTCAAATTTTATATCCGTTGCAAGGGTTTATGTGTCAATGTATACACGAAGGCGATATTTGTTATGGTTGTAAATGTTTTAAGATGGGTGGATTTCAAATCAAGACGGAGACTGGCGATTCAATTAATCCATTTCACCCAAGATGTCCGTCAAAATTGCAATCAAAAGTAATGTGAGATTTGATGTTGCTTCCAAATGAACTCAAACAAGGGATTCTGGTAGAAAGCAATGACACTCGGGACATGAAGTTTTTATAAAGACACATTGCTTTCAACAGGACAGGGAGAATACCAATCAAAATAAACCATCTCCCCGAAAATCCACAATAGAAACAAAAATAAATGGGAAATATATGACCTAACTGCGCTATATGAACAACCAATACAGTGAAAGAATCATGCATTTATTTTTGAGATAAATGATATACTTTTGTTCAATATATCGAAACCCATGGGAATCATTCTTATCAACGATTGTCCAATATAGCATCCAAAACGGTGGCTATGACATCAAAAATGGCGTTCATGTATATTGATTATGAAATGTGCATTCTCCACGATTTATTTTCATATGTCTATGCTGAAAGGTCAAAGTTTGTTTTCAGTACTGTAATATTTGCAGCTTATTCATTTTTTAGAATAAAGCTATTTCGATACATTTAAGTTGGCTGTAATAATTCCTATTTTCTCATTTTAGTGATACTGTTAAGCTCATGGATTTACGACCCCAAATGACAGAAATGTCTCATGTAATGACACAGACCATCATAACTTACGACACCGTGCGCTCGTAATTTACAGACAGATTAAATTGATCGGTTGACGAACGAAAAGGTGGTTAATGTCTTTATGGAGAGACTCACATGGCATATATTTCCAACTGTTCTTTCCCCAGTTTCGACAAATTAAAAAAGGAGAGACAACAAATGGACGCTTAGCATATTGACCACAAATCCTGTCAATCAAAGACTCCGGTATGTATGGTTCAAATTTATATATTGCATGGACTGTTGTCAAGAGACAGCCAAATGGAAGCGAAGTAACACTTTCAGGTACACCATGGGATGCCTTTCTGACTGTTCCCTAAAGAAGCTGGGAACTGACCGATCCCCCTAGGATTGCTTGCATGAACATAGCGAATTCACCAACGTAAGACGTATGTAGATAGCATTTGTAGTACACGGAGTAGAATTTGGGAGGATCTGACAAAACTTGTTGACTGAAAATCGCAGTCCAACAAATAGCGCCACAAATGTTATCTGCAGCCATCATACGGTTTTATTTTCTTTTTGATAATTTGCATATTATTTCCTGTTTTGTCCCTTTTTTGCATCGCTGATCCTCATTTACTGCCACGCTTAATGTATCTCAGAGCTAGTTATTGAAGCATCACAAAAATATTGACACAGAATAGCATTTATGGACAGAGAGAATCTGGTAGCTGCATGCAATGTTTTGGGGGTTTCTTAATCTTCAACTATTTTATTTGAAGCTTATACCGTAAACAGAAAAAAAAAAAGAAGCCCACGCCCTATTTACATCTCCCTTAGGGGCCATGTCACTAGTCACGCTTAACGGCATTTGACGGTAGACCTTTTGACCTTCCCACCCCCTCCCCTTGACGTCAAAACTGAACCTTCATGACTCACAACTTATCTTTTCCTTGTGCATCATGAGTATGCTCTAGTCCATTATAGTTGATCTATTAATACATAAGGCTAGTAAAGTAGGCTTGTTCTTCTCCTATTGAACTTGTTATTAAGCCTATTTACAATGAAGCCCGACATCGAGTTTATCTATTTACTCTGATAATCGCTATTCATTTATTTATATTGAGCATCTTTCACCTTTAATTTTATTATGCGATCGCGGGGTTTTGTCTCTGGCCTAGCCAGAGAGCAAAAGTGGGGCATGTAGGCGTGCTTTAGATTACTACAAGTAAGCCTACCAAAAAATGTGAATGTGGATTTCAGGATAGCAAAGAGTAATTGAAAACTATCGCGCAACTTCAAAAGCATAAATGTGCTGCTGGCCATATACTGTGTCATCATTTATGTTCCCGCTGGCAAAATTTCCCAAAGACACTTCAAATCAGAATTTCACGAGTTTCGTTTTCCCGATTTTATGCAGGCTTCTATTTTCACATTCAATTTTCTACAATTTCACAAGTTTAATATTCATGAAGTGGGTTTCCTCGGTAAAATTCAGGAATATTTATCCCTCGCGAAAAATTATGATTATACAGTATAAACATTTATTGGCGAAGATACTCTGTGTAGGCCTACACAATTAAGATAAAAAATAAAAGTTTCTGTGCATTGTAAAGGGAGAGTGTAGGAGGGGGTCTTAACAGACTTTATCTACACATCTTACACTTTACTACAATAGTAACCCTCATTTATAGTTTACCCACAAGAACAAAAAGACAAATTTCTCTTTTATTTGGAACTGAGTCAACAGCTTGCCTAACCCACTTTGCGCAAAGTGCGCCGATAAATAAAGCTGTTGACGGAGACTATGATTTCTGAAATTTAATTTAGGCTAGGCATGCTGGTACTTGAATGAAAGGTCTATCCACGTAGAATGTGAACATCAAATTATCTCACGGGTATAAATCATCTTCACCACTAAAGTCGCTTAAAGCAGCGAAGGAGGTGCGATTTACTGTTTTGATATTGTATTCAAAATACATTTTTACGCCTAATTATTAAACATTTTTTACACTGAGCATTTACGACCTGGAAAAAATAAACTACCACCCCTCTTTGAAAGCTTGGCTTGTGTATTGGCGTGTGGAATGCATAGAATGCGTGAGTCCACGACCATTTACCCCAGCTAGAATGAAACAAATGAAAGTTGGAAATACTTGTCAAAGTGTGTTTATGAAGTGCTTAAAGTTTTTAACCCTTACATCGCCATATTATATATTAATAGACAGCTTTCCTGGGCACAGTTATGATGCTTAATGCTCAGAGTACACGAAGGAAAGTTGTTAACTCAGGTTTAATTACTCCCTTAACAGCTCTTTGCAACATTCATTCATATTGTTTTCTTAAAAGTGCAGTATAAGAGACCCTGCTCTGGTTGCAAAGACACAATTGGCATGCATTTATAATCAAGTTAATAATATAAAAGATCAGTCGAACAGATTCTTCTAATGTGCCAGTAACATTAGGACTATATAGGGGTGGCAATATGGCAACGTCTGTATTTTGTGTGTTTTGCAATAGAGGTCGACGTGGAACTCGCTTCGTTTTCTGACTTTTTTCTCCCTCTTATATTCTTTTGTCCCGATTTGAGCAAATCAAGGTCAATAGGTGATGACCCCCACCCGCTAACGTCAAATGCCGTTAAGCGTGACAAGTGACGTGACCCCTTATGATGAAAAGATCTGAAGAGCAGAAGAAAACAAGACGCACACGTGATGTTATGATCAACAAAATTAGTATGTAGTGAAAATGGAACTATAGCGATCTAAAACACACCTAATTAATACAAAGGCAACAACTGTTTAGACAGGACAGACAGAGGAAAGAAAATAACAGAACTTAATTATATTACTGTAAGGTTAATAAAAGCAATATCAGGCTTCAAATATCAAACCACAAGCCTTTGGCTCTAACGCGAGTTGTTGCTGCAATAAAGTCTTGAACAGCCAGAAATAATTTAATTTATTAACGAAATCTAAAAAAAATAGCATTTCCTGCAAAGACAATTGGATTAGATATAAAATTTAATTTCCGATGACAAATGCTATGCAGAGGATAAAAGACACGTCAACGCCAAGAGTCATCAATATACACACGACCAGACTGAAGATATCCTTACTACCAATCTTAAAAAAATAAGACTATAATTGACTGGAACCTAAACGGATGCCAGTGCGTCTAACATCTATGTTTCGGTTGCCATAACTGTAAAATTGTAGATTTGGATGTTTGAAGAGAAGTAGAATTCCTGGTAACAACAGATAGTTCATTCCGCAAACGGACTATGGAAGGGAAAAGAAATTGTCGAATTAATCAATACTAGCCGTGAAGTGAGGCAAGTTAGATTTCGGACAGATATTGTAACTTGAAATATTTCTATCGAGAGCGTCAGGCTTAATGATTGAACACAATAATATGGAACTAAGCCATTAATAACTTCATACATATATATATATATATATATATATATATGTCAGATTGGATATTTGTCTCCGTACAGTATGAGTGTGCCACTATGCTTCTTCATGATGTTAGCAATACTTGGTCAATACATTGCACAGGTGACATGCGAGGCGCCTCAAGGTTAACAGTGTTTGGTATTGTTGCATGTGAAACAGTACATACATTCAAGACTACCATCGTGAACAGTTGGTCTCAAAAAGGAAAAGTGAATATTTTTTATCGTTTTCTTGTCAAGAACAATATGTAAATCTTTTCATTTGTTCATTAATTCACTTTATTTACTTAAAATTTTGATTATATGATCTGGCCTGTGCATATTAGGACGTAAAGTGTAATTACAAGAGGCCCTAATATAGGCTGGTGAGCCTGTCGGCTGATTGTATTTTCTTTTGAAATAAAATATGTTTAAACCAAAGTGTAATCAAATCTTTCTAACGGCTAGCATCTTAGGTGAAATGGTCCTGGAACAAAATTGAATGGACGGGTAAATTGGTATCACGAGTTATTAGCACTCAATCAGTTTCAAGAGCATTGGAGATGAAAAGCCAGACTTGAGACCATTAACTTTTGCTAGAAAGATCGGGATTAATCATTTCTGCAGTTATGGCAAGATTTTCATCATTTAGAGACAGACATGTGTCGTCAGCGAATAATTCAAATTTGATCTGACCACATGAACAAGATGGTTTCAGGTACAGGTCTTAGTTTAAGATTGATCTTGCAAATCACATCATGACAACTAATTTTGAGATAGTCAGACAACCAATAGATATGTTTGTTTTCGCGAAAAAGAGAGTAAACAGACTGAGACCTGTTCCGATTTAGAAAATACTTAAAGGAAAGCCATCAACATTAAGTTTCGCCAGTTCAACAACAAACCATTTCAGATAACTCCCTTTTTTCCAAGAAGGATTCTGGGACCGGTATACATGCGTGATCCGTCTACGGCTTTGGTTCTTGTTTCAAGGGATGTGGCCATGTCCCAAACTTATGAAGTGAAGTTTGAATGAAACCACTATCTATAATAGTTTTGAAGCTATTCAACATTTTAATTTTGTGTATTTGTCTAATTTGCATGAATCATAAACCTAGAAGAACTTTGGTTTATTGTTCATTGAATGGGGCTATGCCACAAACCCATAAATCGAAGTAGAAATGGCACCTCTATAATAGATTTAAAGCTATTAAAGATTTACATTTTGCACATTCACCTAATTTGCATAAATTAAAATACTACAACTTTGGTTCATGGTTTATTGCATGCGGCTTTGCCACAAACCTACAAATTGAAGTTGGAGTGGCATATCTATGTACAACAGTTTTGGAGATACTCAACTTTTAAATTTTTCAATGCCCCTTATTAGCATTAATTTGGAATTCTACAACTATACTGTCCATTATAGTGTCAAGTGTCAAAAAGGTATATATGCACATTGAAATTTTGAGTCCATCTCGAATAGTTTGGAAGATATGGCGCTTTTAAAATTTTTGTTGCCTCTAAAATTTGCATAATTTTAAACATTACTGTTCCAAATGACATGCACAACTTTGCTGGTTATGTCAGTCACCATGGCAAGTTTGGTGGTTTTTTTACAATATTGTCTGAAAAAAACTCTGGACCAACTTGGTCAGAAAGAAAGAAAGACAGACATTGGCCTTATATTTCTTTGTTAATTTATCTGAGATGAAAGACCACCTGTTCTATGTGACCACTTTTGTCCGGCATTAGGGGTGGTCTTAAATTGCAGGTACCACTGTACAGTGAAACCTCTCTACAGTGAGCACCCTCGTGACCAGAGAAAAGAGCCCACTCCTGAGAGGGTCAGCCCTTCTAGGCATTATAGATGAGTATATGTGCATGTACAGTGTACACATACTATAATTCAGAGGGATGTTTATACATGCAATACAAAAATGTCTTTATTCCTTTATTACATAAACAAATTTCAACAGATGCTGTCACAAAACTACATGTACATGTACCTCTGAACTGAGACATGCACTATACAGACTCAGTATTGGCTATGAAGAACAAGCTTAATCTCACTGGTTACAAGAAAACAAAGACATGGAAGTGTCCATTGAGATGACACAAATCCACACACTTTTTCAAAATCCACCAGTCACTGAGTGAGATCCGGTCCAGCAAATTCAGCTCTGTGTGTAGTCTATTTTTAACAGAGGATACACTCTGGCTTGTTCTGCCTAGAAGTCCAGTCCTTCTGATCCCTTGGGACTGATTGATAAGACCAGCAGACTCCTAGCCTCAGGCACAGACCAGCTAAGACACTCTGACTGGTCAGTCCCAGCCATGGTGCACTTACAGCTCTGTGCAGCATTAGTGTGAACATGGATCAGATATGTTTCTTGCAAAAGAGATTCTCTGTATTTTATTGAGAACCTCATTACACAGTTGTTGGGAGTTCCCCCCACCCCCACCCCCACCTCCCATTTGCCATAAGACATAAACCTTTCAAACCATAAACCCAGCAGGCATGGCTAGAAGGCTGCCTATGAGACAGGTTCAAGTATCATGAATGCAAATTGTTGCCTAGTACCATGGGGGCTTATATAATATGCAGTACAGCAGAATCCCTAGTCAAAATGTGGATTGTTGGGAAATTCACTAAATTTAGCATACATTAAAATTCCCGAACTTTTGTTTGCATGCTATGGGATTTGCCAGATGGCTCAAACCTATATGTGTAAGTTAGAACTTTGTGTCTATCAATAATATATTTGAAGATATAAAGCTTTTAAAATTTTAATGGCCCATAATTTGCATAATTTTAAACATCATGACTATTCCAAGTCAGGTGCCTAATTTCGCTGGTGGGTTAGTCATAATGGCAAGTTTGGTGGTTTTCGGAATAATAGTGTCCGAGAAAAACTCCGGACAAATTTGGTCGTACAGACAGACATACAGACAGACAGACAGACAGACAGAAAGAAAGAAAGAAAGAAAGAAAGAAAGAAAGAAAGAAAGAAAGAAAGAAAGAAAGAAAGAAAGAAAGAAAGAATGAAAGAAAGAAAAGAATTCTTGGAAAAACAAAATGTCTGGGTTGGCACCCAGATATAATAAAATGAAAGTGAGGTTATTCAAATCATCTCGAAAATTATTAAATATATGCCTGCTCTGCAGATTTGGGGGCATCTTGGTACTGGTTTCCAAGTCGGCAAAATGAATACCATGCACGTGTTTCGTAACCACATTTTTTTGTGCTGTCGTTTTCCTTTGAACGTGAAATTTGAGTAAACGAAGTCATGAGTTTATCAGAGTAGAGCGGAAGGCAGTACCTCAACAGACCTGTGTGGTATACAATAATACAAACAGGAGCACCAATGCAACATATTCGGTGTAGTTCTGAACCCCCCAAGAAAGCACTATCCAATCTTTCTACTCTCAGTAACCAATCCAGACACCGTCTCTGTCCAATCTTTACAGTTATTAATCAGAATTTTCACCCTCGATTAAGAATGTTGAGAATTCAAATCTCACACAGCCAAACGAATAACATGAAATACATATTTTTGGCATTTCTTCAATACTTGTGGATTTATATCCCCGCTTCTGGAAATAAATGCCGACTCAGTACTTATGCTGCATAACCGTGTTGATATGGCACTTACACATAACTACCTCTATTGAACCTTTTTTTTTTTTTTTTTTTTTTTGAGAGTGGGGATTTGGTCGGGTGGATATCTGCGTTTCCCATTTCAGCTAGGCGATTGGTGCCAAAGGTTGCAGGTTCGAGTCCCGCTCGTTCCGAACATGAAATATACTTATAAACGACTCATCAGCGGGAAACCGTCAAGCATATTTCGCCGCCTTAAACTCACGGACACGCTTTTTTTATGTCGGTTGTTTGTCTGTACAGTCTCTTTGGTGAAGTCAACCCACTTGAACTTAACGTATGTGTGAACGTGAATTAATACCTAACAGTAATGTGTGGCAGCTGCATCAAACGATCAGAACCAAGAACCACAATACGAGTCAATACTATCAAAAAAGAGACATAAAATCGAGTCAACACCACAAGACAGGCTTTAACATTTTCAAAATACGCGTTGCCGTAATTCCAATAAATCTCCTGTCGGCAGACTCTTTCTTGCGTCGGAACAATAAATTTGCGCCTGCACACAACACAATAGCTACACTGAAAAGAATTGCACCAAAGTAATTGGGAGTATTAGAAATACTTTGATCCAGACAAGTTGCTAAATGCTTATTAATTCGTGTTGGTTCATGGACGGGTATGTTGAGAAACTTAATATGGATAAGTATCATGATCAAGCTTCTAACCAGAATATGTGAAAAAAAAATATTATTTTCACATTTACCTATGCTTTTTGTCAGAGTGAGGCGCATCCGCAGTTTATTTCAGAAGACGACCGAAGATTCAGGCCGCCAAACACCACGGTTAAAAGGAATTATTATTGTGGAGTCATTTGAAGTCAAACCAGAGCATCTCCTGTGACCGTATGTACAAAAAAAGAAACTGATCTGATCTCGATTTTGATCCTAAAATTAAACTGGCGTGCTTTTGATCCGGAACTTCTTAATCCCTAGTCTAGTATTTCTTTGGAACTTCCAGGACAAACTATTCTATGTTTTTGGCTTTAATATAAACTTTGTGTATAACATTTCCATTTCATCAAATTAATGTTAGTCTGATGCAATACTATATTTTTTAATCTGGATATAAATCTGGATCCTACCATGATTAAGCCATGATTCTGAAATGTTGATACAGTAGAATCTCAAAATAAGACCACCTCCATAAAGAGACCATTTCTATATTAAGACCAGCAATTTACAGACTTTTTTATCCTTACTTAAATTCTATCCCCCATTAAGACCACATTTTTCAGTCCCGTAGATGGTTTTAATGGAGACATTCCACTGCATTATGTTTTGTGCAATAGCCATTAAAGCAGAGATTATACAGTTCACACTAGAACTGTTAATATGCTATTGGACCCATTATTAAGTAATTTGGGATCAAGCAAGTTGATCTCAATTTTGATCCTAAATTTGGTACCAGATCAATATTCTTTGTCCATGTGGCCACAAGTTCACGATATCTAAATTTAGCTCATTTTGCCTTGAGAAAGCCTGGGCACAGGGTGAAATATGGCAGTGATTTTGAACATGGCCAGGGTTACGACGAATGCCACCGCTTGGAGTAATAAAAAGTGACTGCTTTTTTTTTCTTCAAAATTATATTTATTTGCATCTTTGTGACTTAAAATATTGCATAGAGTACACTTTACAAGTATCTTCCTGTTCTCTCCACATAATTTGAAATAACAGAAGCAATAACATTATGGGCAAATGCACATAATGCAGCAGATGCAATCTCTCCCAGCATTAATACATTTTTTGGCAGTTGAATGCACGACAGGCGAGAATGATTAGACATAAAGAAACCCATGTAATATGTGAAGGTATAATGCATCTGATTACCTGTTCACCGTTATGTGTAATAGTCAAGATAGCAAGCATTTTGAGTACCACGGTTTGTTTGTTTTTTGGTTGTTGTTGTTGTTGTTGTTGTTGTTGTTGTTGTTGTTGTTGTTGTTGTTGTTGTTGTTTCGAAATGTGTGCAGTACAAAAATTAAATTTCATCAAAATGTAAGAATCTAGAATTTAAAAAAAGAGATATTATTTATACAAACTGTCATGAGCGGTGTTTCTGGTCAGGACGAAATGATTCTGGGCAGGAAACAACGGGCGGCTCGAGGTTTGCTTGCGCAGAATCATTGAGTCCCAACCAGAAACACACGGGAATGATGGTTTGTATTTATCCCATAATATTTCTATTGAATGTTGTGTTTAAGTAGATAACAAACGATAGTTTTTAAACAAAAAAAGGCCAGAAATACATAGAAAAGCATAACCAGCCAAAACTACCATACGCGGATGAGTCAGTCTATTTTTCTAGAAATGTAGGCCTAAGGCTGTACTATGTGATACAAAAAGCACACGTGATACCTTAACACATAGGTCTACCTTTGTTACCCTCCCAAGGGCCCCATTGTGGGATAAAACATAACATATTATATGACTTCTTAACGCAGTATATCGGGTAAGTAAGGAACGCAACAGAAATATTGATTGCACAAACACTAGGTCAGAAAAAACGTTCGCGTCATATGTACATATGTAAGGCATGATGTAATTGCAATTATCAATAGTGCCCTTGAGCTTACGCAATGAATTATTTGAACAAAATGTGAATAAACGAAGATATAGGGGGGCCGAACATAATGCTGTGGTATTCGATATCTGTCACAATACCAGCAAAAATTGGCAAGCAACAAAATAACTGAAAAAAGAACGAATTTGTTACTCTCACCACAGTACGTCAAAAGATTGTCATTATGTTAATATAATTGTTGTGAAGCCTCGCAAAAACCAACCGATTCAACAACGCTTGTCAGCTTGTCTGCAATGTCCATCCAATACAGAAACTGTTTAGCACATAGGCCTACGTAAAAAATTGCAAAGAGCTTTTGAATCGGAGCGAATCTTCCCATTGCGCTTTCTCAATTTGGTTTGTCGTCCTCCTGTGCGAGGACTTGGTAACATTTATCTCAGGCTACTCGGGCCATGATCTCGTATTTACGCATGCGTTATACCTACATCATTTATCGCACGCGTTTAATAATTCAATACAACGCATACGATAAATACACGGCTTCCTTAGAATTAACAACTAGGAATTAATTTCCATGTTTTACGGTTTATCACACGCGCGTAAAATCATCAAAAGTATGCGTTGAAAAAAATACACCTTTAAAAATGAACCGTTATAAGCCTAATGTCACTGAACCAACCCTGTTCTAGTTTGTTGCAGAGGCCCATATTGCTGCTGAAACATCCGTTGCGTCTTTGTGGCAAGCGCTGTCAATGATACCGGACACGACTTTTTTTTTCTTTTTTTTTTTTTTTCAGATAGGCTGTTGGACTTTTGACGCTTCCACAGTTTGGGCTTATTATTTGGGCAACTTCAATCTCGGTAATATCCGAACATCCAAGTGGGACCTTTCTTTGGGGGGGGGGGGGGGGGGGCGTATTTTTAAGAAAACGGCAACTCCGGCCAAAGTAATTAATGATAGCGGAAAGCTTACTTTTCAACAAATGCAGGAGAATCCTACATTGTACGGTCCAGGCCGCCCTGGATACCGGGATACGGAGATGGGCTTAAATATGTATTTGTGAATACAGAAAAAAATCCTCCAAGTTTAGTAGTTCTCCACAATTTGCGAACTTAACACCTGAAGTTGATATGGCACCTCTATGACATATTCAGCTTTGAAGATGTTCAAGAGATTTTGGTTCATAGTTAATTGGATGCACCTGTAGCGTAAACCTTCGAATTGAAGTTAGTTTGGCAGCTCTATCTATACGTTATTTTTTGAAAAATTCAAGTTTCAGGCCCTTGCTTGTACTCAACTGGCATAAGCCAAAACGCTAGAACTTTTGTCCAGCGCTGATTGGATGCGACTATACCACAGACCTGTAGGGCCCAGTTGTGTCACAGGCGGCGCACTATTCCTTTCATCTTTCAACGGTACACCACGCAGTTCAACGTGTGTGGCCAACAAACCGCGGTGTAATAGGAGAGGCCACAATTACCAAGTATCTGTGTGTTCACCTGAATACACAATCCAATACACAACATTCTTCAGGGATAGAGATTTGTGTTCCCATTGGATTGCATGTTAAATTAATCTCAAATTAAAAGACTACCTTAAATTCTTGAGATGATACAAGCTCCTACAATAAATGAATATTTGCGCGCAAGGAATTCCCGAACCACAAACATTGCTCGTGTCGTTAATTACTTGTCTTAGACTCTTGATAAAAGGGTATTTGAACAGAATGGCTTCCATAATATATATATATTATATATATATATATATATATATATATATATATATATATATATATATATATATATATATATATATATATATATATATATGTATATATACATAGCCTGTATTGACCACTGTGTGCAATGTGAACTGATCACCATGTGCGTCAAGAGCCAGGAGACAACGTTGATCGAGATGCCCCTAAAAATCATAAAATTACATATTCCGGTGCGCCATTGAAAGGCTGCGTTGACAAAAAATATCTCGACCTATGCACAAGTCTACATTCTTTAGACTTTGTAATGATTTATTTATCTTGCAAGAGTTTGAATTGACGAAAACTTCTCACATTGTGATTAAGTGAAGTTCCCAACAATTCCCAAAAATGTATAGCTTCTTAGCAGTACATGCACAAATATACGGACTCATATACAAGAGGAAACCCTTCTTCACAGAAGCTTATGCTCAGCCACGTTAAATCCGTTCATCGCCCTCACCAGGGCAATTAAGTGACTGTTATTTAACAAGGTCGATAGACTAAAAATTATAAAGGCAAATGTTTCAAATATGTATCTTAGTATGGCACGATCCAAAGATTGCGATCTGACTGATATTGTAACTCGATGACTTAATTGTTAAGTACACATACAGATGTGTGACAAATATGTGCAATGTCACATGCCTGCATTGAAAAACCAATATTTACTTATCATAGCCTTAATCGAGTACCGACACTTTTGTTGAATAATGTTTACATAAAAAATCCTTGTCAGAGATTTTAATTACTGTCTAAATTTGGTTTGTAAATATAAGCTGACAAAGACATCCACAATTTTTTTTTGGATAATTCTTAATTTGAAAGTCTCTTTCTTTGTTAAACTAATAAAAAATATCAGCGGGCTTTTTAAAGATACGTAAGAACACACTAGCTAGTTGTCTGAAATAAAAGGAATATCATTAAAGCCATAGGAGTTTACATAAATATTTAGTAAGGTATCAGATGGCTATAAAAATTGTTCCACACTTCGGCGTGTTCATCAAAATTGACCCCACTTTCTGTTTTGTATTGAATTCGAAATCTATGGATTATAACTTTTTCAAACAAAGACTTTTGAAACGTTTCCATCCCCAACGTGCATCAACAAAATGTTTACCACAAACAAAATGCCTTTTCCGGGCATTGTATGCAATGCAAAATACAACCGAAGACAAAGCACTCTTTTTCTTACTTCAATAAAACAATCCACAACAGCAACATGTGCATAGATGTGTGCTAATTGGGCGAACAGCATCACATTAACGTGAAGGACAAACACGGTTTTCTGGTTCGGCGATAAATAATTTTCACGAAAATTAAAGTTGCAAGATATCAAGACCTTTCGCCTTCAGAATATAATAAAATAGCAGGCGCACATCCCTGCCTACTTGTAAATGAATAGTTTCATGTTTGATGCTCGTATAACGTTTACACAAGGGATATCAACAGCTGGAACTTTATCGCCATTACAACCCATTAAAGAATGACGGCAATACATACACGTACTCATTGCCGGAGCTAAAAGACGCACGATAGAATGTCTGCCGCTGAAATCTACGCGAACACACAGTATTTACCCTCGGCGTCTTGTACCATCTTTATCAATAAAGCATATGTTCTTGCATCAAAGTTTAAACTTTATTTTGTCACGATGGTAATCTTTAATTAATTTTTTAAATGTTATATGCACTTACATATTCTTTCCACGGAAGACACCACGCATTATAACTCATTACATGCGACGAATTAAAACGTCTCTTACTTAGAATTGCTCACAAAAATACGTTGATTTGTCAGATACAAAACACAAACGGTCACTGGCAACGGGGCTATGTTAAAGTCTACTTACCTAAATGATCTGGGCAGTTCGGTCGAAGAAGAGAAACTGGCAGCCTTCCTTATGACCTGAATGTGTGTACAAAGGAAATAAACAGCTACTAAATGAAGGTAATGTAATCCACGGCGTCGGCAACTCTTAACGTTATCAGGCTAGTGGGCTGTACAGATCGTGAGGGGGAGGTCGGATGGGCGGTGAAAATGGTAGATGGGAACGTGGGACATTTTAAACAAGACCTACCCAGAGTAGAATGAAAATGTATTGGAAACAGGATTGTCTCCAGAAGGTGGCAGTCTATCACATTTTGAGAGATTTTATAGCAGTCATGGATTCTAGCTAGCGGTTTACTGCTCCAATTGTATATTTCAAACTGTTTGAATATTACAAGTTCTCTTAATTATCAGAAGACACACCTGGGTTTGTCAGTTTGTAGCGGTTGGTTGGTCGCTATCTAAATTTGTTGGAGGAACGTTGTGAACACAATATTATTCGTGGTTGTTCAGGGTTTACAAACATACATGTATCGAACTATGTCAAAATTGGTTAGACACTTTATCTGTCAGCAGCTAGCACTAGAATTCGTAAATGCCCCCCCCCCCCCCCCGCGGTGCCGGTTGCCACACACCTGTAGAAATTTGACCCTTGTATTCTGAATCAAAGTGCGAATTTAGATCCCTCAATATTCTTTTTGATGCTGTAAAAAAGACACATTTGTAAAATCAATTTCAGGACATACAAAACCTAGAATACTGAATCCCTATTTTTTCCCAAATGTACAATATTGACCCCCAATTTTTCCCCAGAGTAGATACGCAAAACACAAGTCTGACACCCCAAGCCTACTTGCCCCTCTTCACACCAAAGTCCCCCCTCCCCCTCCCAAGGTTTCCATGGATATGAAAATAGGATCCAATTTCAACTATTCATATTTTGAACGGCATATGGGCTTGATGTGCCTACCTCACACAAACCCTTCCAATTGGAACAATAAATAAGACCATCATTTATTCTTGGAGCTATCAGTCAAGCTGGCCAACATGCGGCATGATAGATAGATCGCGCTATTGACCCATACTCGTACACGCATTCGCGCCAGCGGAATAACTTCACAGTGGGCACCCCACTGGCCCGCTGCATTGTGTGGAGATGCATCATCTGCTGTCTGTAGATGTCACGGTTGTCTAGTATTTGACGAAAACTCTGTGTGAAAGATTGTTTTAAAAATTGATTTTAATAATTTTGCTCATGGCAAACTAATTTTATTAGTGGCATAATTAATACCACAAAATTATGCACTAGTTCAAATTCTGAAGGCCCTTTTCTCAAACATGTGCAATGCCTGATATATATAAGATATAAATAACCCTTTAAAAATTTACAGGAAAATAGTCCAACCTGCAAATTTTGCTTGACGCAAATTAATATTTTGAATGGTCGGTATAATTTGAAACAGGTAGCATGAAATATGAGACACTGTCTATTCGTTTTTTTTTTAATCCTTCTGCTTAAAAAGCAATCTTCTTAACGTACCGACCATGCGTGTAAATGCGGTAATTAACGGTGGGATAATTAATTGCAGGCTGTGAGCATTGTGGTTACTATGTCTGTGGTCATGTCTGCCGCCTGCACCCCAGAAAGACTCCATACAGATCCATCGTCTAATTATAGAACGTTATTACACAACATAAATGAATATTACTTCATCAAAAAAGTAATTAACTCTTAGGGCAATGTATCAATTATTGAAGTTCAAGATCCACGGTGACTGTAATATGTGTTTGACGTTTTTTCGGTTAAACAGAATCTGATTATGATTTACGCACCGGAAATATGACCAATATGGTAGTACCAGCTGAGAGGTAGCGAGTGAACCGGTAGCATGTTTATGTTTGCCGCCAGGCATGTGGATTCTTCCAGACTGATTGGTATGGGTCAGTACGTTCACACCTCTGCTCCTTTAGCTGATTATCTGACATATTGGTACCTGCACCCAAAACGATGTATCTAAGCTAGTGGGCTCTAAATGGCAAAACTTCAACAAAAAAAAAAAAAAAAAAAAACTTGGATCGTAAGCTATCTACTCAGGAGACATAATCTGTGAATTTGACGAGCAACAATTCGTTGCTCTCATTCTGACAATTGTCAACCTGTATTTGGTGATGTATCCTCAAAACTCACCCTGCAGAACGTGATATTTTGCAACAAGGGAGACCGGGGTACAGTGGGAACCAGTGATTTTTTCCTCCAAAGCAGAGGATTGCTCTATTCTTATATTTTCTATCAAAAGCCCATGAAGTATTCTGCCTGCTACATTGTTCCATAATTGAAGGGACACTTTTTTTAGAGGGAGGGCGAGTGAAAAACGTTTCAAGGAACTCTAAAGAAGTTTTTTTTCAAGTTTAATTTTTCTTTTAATTTTCCTATGGTGAGAGGTAAGGATATTGGAAATTCTGGAAGTACGTGTCAGTGAGGACTTCGCTTATTACTAGAACCGGATTTGTTTTACCACAATCATATTGCAGTTCAAAGATTTGTCAATTTTTCATAAAGGTGGTGCCAGGTACGGTGAGACACAGAACAAGACATAAATTTACCGACAGGAAAGCCCAAGCCTGTCACAAAAGCTTAAATAATCTTCCACAAGAGTCGGACACCACAGCAAATAAAGAGACTACCTGAGAAAAAAATCAAAACGGAAATTCAATCAAACTGTACCCCGGTCAGCTTTATGAACTATGTTCCTTTGCGCCCCAGCCCCGGGGCACAACGGGGACAAATTCTTGGTTCTTTTTATTTCGTTGTAGCAAAACAGTTTGATAGGACACAAAAAGCCCATGCCTGTGACATAAGCCTAGAATACTCTTTCACGACAGTTATTTATCATCGAAAATAAACGAAGTCCTCGAGAAATAGAAACCAAAATGTAATTTTTTTCTGACTGTGCCCTGGTCCCCTCTAAACAACGTGCTATGCCAAGACTAGCAGACCGTGTTTGTGCAGTAATTGGCCCAGTTAAAGAAAGTCACTAAGTCACGCAAAATTATAGCAAGTCTGTAGGTGCTTAAATATATCTGTTCACTCCCTCGTTTGTGGTGATTTTCTAGTTTGTAAAACACAAGTTTGACACATTCTGATTGAGATTCTTTAAAATTGCCCACGACAGGGTTAAGATGGCAAATAGTTTATTACCACTGCGTGGTAGTAGATTAAGCTGCATGTTCAGAATCAGTAGGATAACAGCTTTCATTAGCGCGCTCTGTGCGTTTAGCGGCCAGCGTGTGTGAAACAAAACTGTTGACTGGACACGTATTTTCCTGACACAGCTTTGCGGAGATTTCTTCTCATGATCAACTGTTTTATAAAATTGAAAATTTGAGACAAAAAAATGCGAAATGGGGAACAGTTTTATATGGTAGTAGCTGGGTGCCATAAGCGCGAAAGGGTCACAGCGTTTACGGTCTGTCTGGCCTGCTGTCTCTGAGAAAACTCCACTCGCCCCCGTGCCTAACGTTAAATTTATTTATCCTGGTAGTGAAGCCCCCGGCTATACAGAAGGGAGTGCCCGTGTTGCCAGGTGTCTTCCCAGATAAATAAAATTGATCGACGCTGATAGATTCCAGACAGACGAAGAAGAATAGTACCAATCACTGTACGGGTGAGGTATAAGTTTGATACGACCAGGAATCCATCAGGACAAGGTGATTATCTGAGAGCAATGCGGGATTTCAGCGAAAGGTTGGAAGGAAAGTGGTTTTTGGCAAGGTCAACATCACTTAACAGAACTATCTCGCCATCGAAGGCGGCGTTGTTTTGGTATTTTCTTAGATAGAGGATCATTCATATTTGTAAGGTGGAGGCAAAGGTTACGTTAACTTTAATGGTATTTTCCTCTTTGGTGAAGTAAAGGGACTGTATTTGCAATCAAGAGATCATTCACGTCTGATTTACGATATGAAAATTGAGATATATCGATTAAACATATTTCTTTTTTATGCTCACCATGAAGGCAAAGTGAAATCCTTTATCACTATCGTAGCTTGTACACAGACGTTGCTAGCAACGTGCAGACCTCCAAAATTAAGAGAAGAAAAGTCGCTGATAAGCTTCACTATGTCAGGAAAGATAACACAGGGTCGATAACATGTGTCGACGTATATTGGGTTCCAAGCCCCAGAATCAATGTCACGTGTTCGCCTTTCTTCTGGTGTGAATATTCCTTTACAACGAGAGCTGCTTACTCGATTGTTGCCTCTCACAATACTAAAGACGAAGCATCGGCCTGTGGCTTTAGAGATAGCCCATTATTGTAAATGGTGGGTTGCTTCTTTCTTCATCAACAATGACACAGGCGGGGACACAGGCGATTAACAATAGTCAGCAGCTTTCATCCGCATAGTCGAATCACAATACACCTAAAATACACATGCGCCATGAAAAAGTTGTTCGACTCAGTCTCAAGAGGGTTAAAAATAATAGCCCCCGAATGCCAGACCTCCAGACACGCAGTTTTAGGATAAATAGATTGATACTGATATCGGTAATTGCTGAAGCTTTTTGCAACAATGGCCACATACACAATTTAGTTTAACAGCGAGTCTTTGTAGCAGTCTTTTGACTCGTTTTCTTTGCATACCCTTCAGATGGCGTTTTAATTTTTGAGGATGACGGATCATCCTTCGAGGAGCGACCATTCCAGTTCGTGGGGATGGCGCTCATCCTTCGAGGAGCGACCATACCAGTTCGTGGGGGTGGCGCTCATCCTTCGAGGAGCGACCATACCAGTTCGTGGGGGTGGCGCAACGTGCTGATCTCCGTTACTCGGTGGTCAGCGAAGCGTGGGATCCAGCATCCTGCATGTTTTTGCAAACCCATGGGCAATCTACAGTGCAGAAAATAAATTAGTTCAGTACTTGTTTCAACTCCGTTGTGAAAATCGGAATCAACTAGAAAAGCAGATTTGTTTCACAGCATATTTGTATGGGTGGCTTCAAAATGAGAACAGATTGAAATGCTACACTTGGCTATTGTTCAACATATTCTGAATTTTGTATATTAGCCTAATTTGCATAAATTAAAATGCTAAAACTCTGGTACTTGGTTCAATGGATGTGGCCATGTCACAAACGTATAAACTAAAGTTTGAATGGCACCACTATCTACAATACTTTTGAAGTTATTCAAAGATTTCACTTTTGCATATTCACCTAATTGCATAGATTAAAAGGCTACGCCTTTGGTTCATGGTTCCCTGGATGCGGCTTTGCCGCAAATCTACAATTTGGAGTTTTAATAGCATCTCTATCTATAATAGGTTTGGAGATATTCAACTTTTAATTTTTTCAGTGCCCTAATTTGTATAATTTGATATTCTACAATTTTCATTTACTGTCCATTATATTGGCAAGTGTCATAATCATGTACATGCACATTGAAATTTTGTGTCTATCTTCGATAGTTTGGAAGATATTGAGCTTTTACAATTTTAATTGCCCTAATTTGCATAATTTTAAACATCGTAATTGTTCCTAACCATGTGCAGAATTTCACTGATATGTCAATCACCATGGTAAGTTTGGTGGTTTTTGGAAAAAAACAGGGTCCGAGAAAAACTCCGGAGAAATTTGGTCGTAAAGAAAGAAAGAAAGAAAGAAAGAAAGAAAGAAAGAAAGAAAGAAAGAAAGAAAGAAAGAAAGAAAGAAAGAAAGAAAGAAAGAAAGAAAGAAAGAAAAAGCTTGGTTCGCACCCAGACAAAAAATTCAGCCAGCACGCGCTTATGACGCCAGTGGGCTATGGGTTTTCGCCAGTTACAAGTGTCCAATCTGCTGGCATGTCTCCCAAATAATAGTTAAGTATGTGCATTTAACAATAATTTACAATGTGGGAGGCAAAAAGGGTATTTTATTGGGGTTCACTGAGGTTGAGATCTTCGTTCCAGGGCAAGGAAAAATGTGTCACATTATTCATAGTATTTGTGTCTTTTTTTCCAGAACCACTTCCTAGTAGTCATTACCCTATTTCGCAGTCCGAACTCCTTACTCTCCATAAGCTAACCTGTCACTGTCTAACCTGTATACATATGGAAGTACTATTGTCCATATTTCGCACGTTCTTCCGTAAAATTTTGATGATAGGCTGTATTAGCCCAAATAAATTAAAAAGTCTTCAGCGGGTAACTACTCAGAACATGATTAGGAGCCTATAATGTTTCCTTGAATATTTGAACAGGGTCGATTTAATAGTCATAAAACCAGATGTAAAACCGAAAGTCAACGTATTTGCTACAAACAAGTAGGAAGAAAACCAATTTGTCGCCATTAAATCTAGCTTCCTGAAAAAATAGAAAGGAATGCGGGCGGCGAACACGTAGAAACTAACATCTGCTTTAAAAGGCCACATTTGGACCTTCCATAGGGCAAGGATAACAGGTGATCTTTGTGAGGAGGACTTTATGCACTTAGCAAGAGCCTGTAGCGGTGAGTTTGAGCTGATTTATGTTATAGGTACATGCATTTTTTTCATCGCCCTCAAAAAAGCTTTTCTGAGTCAATTTGTTTAACATTACTTTGAGGAATGGTCCTCATTTCCTTTTTTTTTTTTTTTTTTTTTTTTACTGTTAAAATTTCACCTATCTGCTCGCAATCAAACCGAATATATTGCCTAGACAAATAATAAAAGATGTGGCATTAGGTTCTGTTTAAATTGTGGCCGAATTACCCCCTCTCCTTTTTGTTCAATGCCTCGTCCTAACTAGATAATTTCAGTTTCATTTCGAAAACTATTTAGTGTATTTTTCGCTTCAAGAATATAGCATGATACGGATTTGATTAAAGAAAATAAATATCGAATATTTCTTCTAACACTTATTATGCTGAATATTTTTAAAAACTTACATTTTAAGTCAACAGAATTAATCAGAATGTTTATTGTCAGCAAACGTGCAGAGAAGACTGGCGTACATGTAAGTGAAACTGTATATGCCACAGTGCACTCGTAATACAATCTGCAGAATCAGAATATAAGTACTTTAAAAATCACCAGATGCATGTTTTGAATGGCATTAGTTACCAGGGCCGTAAGCCTAGGCCTTAATATTGTCATATTCTTTATTCATGGTGTATAGTTTAATATATCTGTTTGATAGGTTTCGGTGTTATATAAGACCTCAAAGATAGATAGATCCCCATGTCAGCCAAGATTTCGTTGATGTGCACCCCACTGGAATCAAATCCAGACTTTCTGCATCAGCACCAAGCTATTTAAAAGTCTAACGTCTTCAACTGTGTGTCAGGTGCGAGAAGGAGGAGCTAGGCCTTTTTCGGGAACTATGACTGGAACGCTTTTATTTTTCATGAACTGTGAAACAAGAAAAAAAAGTAAACTGAAAAGTCCATTACTCTTAAAATGTCATTCAGCCCTTCAATAAATTGTGAAGTGTGAATTGACATTTCAATACGTAAATCAAGCTTTTGTCCAGTGAAAAGTGAAGACCTGAGAAATATGCCTCTTAGCCACGAACTGTGAAAGCACATTTGTAGGGTTGGTAAGGGGTCCCATGGGGGCGAGCCCCTTACCAACCCTACAAACGTTTGGTTTGAATGCAAAGGTACAAGTACTTACGAAATCAATGTGAAAAAATGTACACAGGGACGTTACACATCCTCATGTCATGCTCCTTTCGACAGCTTAAAACATGTGACATGAAAATACTTATCACAATGCTGCTTTTTACAGAGATCTAAGTTGGACAAAAATGTTTGAAAAGCAAGAGGACAGTGACAGTCTTGTATTCAGCTGACCTTGGATGCACAGACTACAGTGGTCCTGTGACTTTTGGTCTTTTACAAGGTCACCCTTAAGACAACCATCACTGTTTGCAATATCAGTCCACACTCACACTGTACAAGCGTCATCATTTTTTTATACAAAGTGGCAGGATCCAGTATTACCTAGATGTAAGCCAATGTGGCCTTTCAAGGTCACTCAAGGTACTTTCCTTTTAGTTTTTAATAATAAGCATGGGCCGAACGCAGGGTCTACCAGATATCAGGTATGATGTGGGATTTCCTGCTGTCCATATTAATATTGTTATAATGCCACCACATACCTATACCTGACCCATTTTTTTCTAATTTTGGTCATTCAGCAAAAATCAGAAAACAACAGCAGCACCATGTAGTGCACATATTTGGTAGAGATCAAGTTCATATACATTCCCACTAAGTTTGAAGAGAATACAACATAGGGCCATGCAGGGAGCAGGCGTCGGAAAAAGCAAAAATGCACACAAGTTCGTCAAAAAAGACCCCCAAAAAACAAGACAAACAAAACCAATTGCAGTGCCACTTGGTGAACAAAATGTAAAATGTAGGGGTCGCCAGAAGCGCAACGCGCCCAAAGCGCGCCAGGGAAAACGGTTGACTCAGTCCGAAATGTGGCACTGAAAGAGTTAATTACGTTGATTTATATGCACGATTCTTAACTTTACGAGTTTATCCTGACTAAATAGGTTTACACTGTACGTCGCATTGCAGCTTTACAACTCGCATTGTGGTGTGAATAAGAATCAAGACGCATCATATTCTGATTTACGTGTATAACTGGCAACACAAGATAGAAGAACGTTTTTCCCCTGTCGAGATAGCTTGAGTATAACACCGAGGACAAATTGCACATGGAAAGGTTCTCTAATTGCACGATTTGAGGGCACCCGGGTTTGATACTATACATTCCCCGTGCTGTGGCGGGACTGCACGCTCTTAGCACAGCGGGACCTCCAATTTGAAAGTAACATTGTAGGCAATCCTGCTATTCTGACATTTGACCGGATGTTATCAAAACGTAAATCGAAAACACATTAAGGCAAAAGTGTGCAAGCTTCCCCTGGGGGAACTGTGGGCTGTCTTGCTCTTCAAAGACTATTATCCTTAAATTGATCGCTTGATAATTTCTGCATTATGTCTATTGATGAGAATATAGCCAATATTTGGTCGTTTGTTATCAACACGAAAAAACACGGCAGGAATATCACCAGGAGATTCCGGAAAACATGGAAAGTTCAAACGTTCTAATTTGGTCACGACTGCCTGTTAAATATCCACTTGAAAGGTCTGGATGGTGATTCTTCTGCACAGCAAGTCGATAAATTAGCATCCTGCTTTATTTAACTTAATTGCAAAGCAGAAATAATCTTGTTTTATACCGTTCAATAGCCAAAGATCTCAATAATGTTATCGGTGCGTCTCCGACGGGGTTGATTACACATATCATATATAGTTCTTTCAAACTCAGTAACAAAAAATAATTATATTTTGTGCCATGCTGCCTTGTCACAATGTCAAACACGGCAGCAAATAAAACTACACAATTTTTCATGAAATTAAAACTATTAAAAATCTACCATAAATTGACAGAAAATCACTAGCTTCCCCACATGCCCTGTGTACGTTGCATAGCGTTAACATTCTTAGAACAGAACTATGCCAACTAAGATATATAACGTTATCATGGTTATGGTAGTTTGCCGCTTAGCCGTGGATACGAATTATCCACTGTTGCGTATTCACGTGAAATTGCTTTATTATTCTTTGTGAATTTTGCGGGAAATAAAAATCTCCACATCATCTGAGCAATACTTGAAAATCATAGAATACCTTCAGTTTTTTTTTTTTTTATAGTATAGACACATTTGTTTTACATGGATTGTGAAAGAAGTCAAGCATTGACTTATCGAGTCACTCTCCATGGCACAGTCTGTGGTGGAAGAAAACCGAAGCACTCGGAGAAAACCACCGTGCACAGTTAAAGTGGTAGGAACTTTTTTGACATGCTGCCCAGGACGAGAATCGAACCCGGGTCGCAGAGGTAAAAGACGAGCGTCTTACCGCTCAGGAATCTGTAATTCACAGGTTATAACATCCTTTGATAGCCTCAAAACACACACAAGAAAAAAATGCCATGGGTGCGTAAAAACTCAGACCTGTTGCACACTTATACAAACAGGAGCAGCAGTGGCACGTCTTCCGTGTAGTTCTCAACCCACAAAATACCGAAGTCCAATCTCTCGAACTTATCCCACATTTCGTCAGTGCCAATTGAGTTCACGACCTTTCGGTAGTTTCTGCATTTCGCCTCCGCGACAATTGGTCGAAAGATTTAGGTCGTCGCGACGATTGGTCGTGGTGTGTACTTTCATGAATGGGGTTGCACATGGTTGTTTGATCAAATTGTGAAATAAAGTTTTTCAAAACTTGAATTCCATTGTCTTTCTTTCCAATTTTTGTCTCCGTGGTGAGAGTATAGCGGAGTTCGGGTCCGGCCTCGACATTTTTTAAGCCAAAGAGGAATTGACAAGTGAGCGCACGAAGGCTATTCCTATACGCTGGAGAAGGCTGATCATGAAACTTGAAAGGGAAAGTCAACTGACGTTAGTTACGACGATCGATCTTCTGAGGGTCATGCAGGTGATGAAGTCACGCCATCCAGCGTCAATAACCATGCCCCGCTGCAGTCCAAGTTGGGGAGACATTTCTACTTTCAGTGTCTTTAAAAGTATACTATACTCATTTATTACTCCCAATTTGCTTCTTAGTTGCTTTGGTTACGCCAGCACCATTTTTGCCTTCCACGTATAACGCTTCATGCGCATTTAAAAATTCGAAGCTAGATGATGGAACTGCTTGAACTTCCGTAGCACGTGACATGTGTGAAAAAATATGACGTGGCTACTGATAGTATGTGTGAATGTAACTAATACAATTAATAATTATTATCATATAAGATAGGATATATCATAAAGGAGATTGGAAAATATGAATAAATGGAAATAATATTTTTCAAAAATGAAAATAAACTCCAAAACAAGCACAAGTTATTTTTAATGCAAAAAACAAAAATATATTGAAAAGAATGAATGGTGTTTGTTAATTTGAAAGTGAGGTTTGTGTGTGTGATTTCGACGGGACAATGAATGCTGATTTTTGTAGACAAAGAACAAATGTTTTTTGTTGTAATTTGTGCTTCAAATATGTGTCATTTTTTTGTAGACAAAAATTGATATATATGGGTCCTGATTTCATGTGTTGATTGTTGTGGACAAAGAAATAAAACTGTTTGTTGTAATTTGTGTTTTAAATGAGAGGTTCCAATTTGAGATGGTTTTGTTGATTTGTGTTGACAGAGAATGAATATATTTATGCCAAGGGAACAAATGATCCCATGAATGAATCAATAAATTCTCCTTTTGACTTGCATCTGGAACCATCTGCCGTTTGTGGTCAGTCTGTTCCGCTGCATGTTTTCGATTTCAATTCTTGCAGCATTCTATAATCATGTGACAGGTACCATTGTGTGGGGTCGCATGTAATGAAATAATAATATTTATATGAAATTAACGAATAGGTAACTTGACAATTATTGAAAACAATGTATAGGTATGTCGACCAATAAACAAATCGACAATATTGATATCCACTAAATGTTGCACTGCTGAATTGTCACAGCGACGAAAAATCCTGCCGACGATCTTGGCAAACGACCAACTTGCATTCGACGATATGTCGTAGATTCTCTCTCTCTCTACGCTCCATGGCAATTCGAATCACTGTCTAAGACGTAACCCCATAAATTAACATATTATTATGTCCGATTCAAAATTTAGAAAGTCTTATAGGGCTTCAACAAATGAATTTATAAACAAGTCAGCAGCGGGAAACCATCAAGCATGTTTCGCAGCCTAAAATTATCGTACATGCTTTTTATATGATGGTAGCTGCTTGGCTTTGCATTGTATGTGGTCAAGTTGCCTCCAAAGCAGTTCCCTGACTTTCTATTGTGTTCACTGATGTGGGCGCCTGGCGAGAGCACATTAGAAATATATAGCGATCAAGTGGGATCCTACATGTATGGAGGCAAATGATTAAGAAAATCCAACTGAATATTAAGAATGTATAAATGTTAAATAACAGCGAATACACAAATACATACCGTATAACAAGTTATTGCTATTAATGGCAATACTTGAAAAATGTATATGAAATAGTATATGCATAAATGTACGTAAAATATTAAACTTCAAATTTGAACTTAGTCTGATAGAAAGAATCCATAAATTGCTATGTCCATTCTCTGCTCAGAAGCCAAATGGACCAGGCAACACAAGGCTACTGTTTCAAAATGACTGCCTTTAAACCTGAACCTACACAAAGGTGTCACAAGTCGACCTGACCTGGTCCATGCACTAAGAGAAGAACAGTCAAACTGTATTCTTAGAATGGCTACCGGCCTCAAGTTAAAACACTCTGCTGTTACATAACTAGTACTGGCATAGCATAGAAAACTAAGCAAAACAATCCTTCTGTCCTCCGCGATGCACGCAAAAATGAAACCCATAATGTAAAAGGGCGTTTCAATCGTGGACTCTGGGAGTAACTATGCGTCTGTGTGTTGTTTATTCTTTTAATTAAGAACTAAGCTGCAGATTGTGTGTGTTTAACCACGAGAGCAGTCCAAGTAGATACATACCTGACTTCATGAATACAAACAAGGATAAGAATTTAGAATTGGAATTAAAAGTGAATTCACATGTCTGGCACCCTCTGCGGCTAGGACCCAGCTCGAGACATTCTCCCAACCCATTTAGTTTCCGATGCATACTGAGGAGACCAGACATACAAAAGTCACAATTTGGAAGATAGTATTAAAAAAAAAAAAAGACAAACAAAAAAACAAAACCAAAAAAAACAAGTAATTTATGAGATATTCAATGAATATAGTGGTTTGTGGTGAAACAAGCCAATCTGAAATCCTTGAAATTAAAGAATCCAAACTTCATGGCAATATCAGGATTTTTGCAACATATTTTATATTTATTTCAAAATTGACCACTCACGCATAATGTCAGACCATTGCGCTATTTACTTTGAACTGTCAACCAACAAACGACTCAGACTCAGATTCACATTTCTTTTATTTGACTGAATATATATGTACATTATTTCAGTAACATATATAGCCAGGAGACCCTCATTAAGGCCACAACAGCCGCTATCATAAGGGCCACATAAAAATACTATAGATATACAAAAATTGTACTTAGAATACAAGGTTTTAGATAGAGATGTAAGTACCTTACCCATTAAGCAGGGAAAAAATTATGTCTTACATATTAGCAAAAGCAAATGGGGGCTGCTTATGGAGTGTTACAAACATAACAGTTTGGGATAGAACAAATAATATTATACTTTTCAATATAATTTTTTTTTATACAGAGGGCAAAACCATTTTTGCTATGAATATGAACCTTGTTTATAATGAAGTCAGGGGTTGAGTTCAATGTTTTTATGATTTTATGTCTTAGACAATTTTCTGTCCCTACAAGATTGCTTCTTTCTACAAATATACGGTTTCTTTTTCTAACATTGTAATTATGAAGTACAGAAGTTGTATTTATTTTAAAGGTTTTGAAGTATTCAGGTAACTGATTTTTGATATACTTAAAGTAGAATTTCAGTTGTTGTTGTTGGAGAAATATATCACTAATCTTCAATAACTCTAAGGTTTTATAGATTGGCTCTGTATGTGCATTAAATCTGATGTGGCTAATGATTCTCACACATTTTTTCTGGAGCAAAGCAATTCTAATACTTTTATGACCCCAGAGAAGACATCCGTAATTAAGAGGAGGAAATACTAGAGAGTAATATAGTGTCAGTAGAATATTCTGTGGTAGGTATTCTTTTACTTTGTTTAAGACACCAATGGTTTTGGATATCTTTGAAGAAATTTTATCAATATGACTGTTCCAATTTGAATGTTTGTCGATTTGTATGCCTAAGAAATTAAAGTCATTTACACATTCAATTTTTGTGCTATTTATTTTTATTTCAGGAATTGTCACCTTTCTTTGGGGGTTATGAAATAACATGAATTTTGTTTTCTTTTCATTGAGGGACAATTTATTGAATTTCAGCCATTTGCTGATTTTACCTAGTTCAGCATGTATATTGTGTGATAATTCTTGTGTTACGTCAGATTTTAGCAACACTTGTAAAGTACTGTATAGTGTTGTATCATCAGCGTATATAACAGGTTTAAAGAGGCTGGAGGCTGAGAGTAGATCATTTATGTAAATTATAAATAATAAAGGGCCTAAGATCGAGCCCTGTGGGACACCAGTAGTTATATTTAAGAGCGATGACTTGGTGTCATTTAATTCCACATATTGTTTGCGGTCAGTTAAATAGTTTTTGAGCAGTTTAAGTGCCATATCACCAAGACTATAATATTCAAGTTTCTGAAATATAATGTGATGGTCTAAAGTGTCGAACGCTTTTGAAAGTCCATGAAAATACTGATAGGAATCTCATTTTTGTCCATACTACTTGATATTCTATCGATTAGTTCAAGGGCAGCCAGCTCTGTGGAATGTGAATTACGAAATCCATAATGGTGATTGTAAAATAAATGATGTTCTGTGAAGTGGTCATTTAATTGGTTAAACATAATTTTTTCAAAGATTTTTGAGAAGCTTGATAACAGGGAGATTGGTCTGTAATTATCGAATAATCCTTCATCACCCTTTTTGAAGAGGGGAATTACTTTAGCTTTTTTTTAAATGTTCAGGAAAAACTCCAGTAGCAATCGATTGATTAAAAAGAAGTGTCAGAGCCCCACTGATTTCATTTTTTATGAATTTCATTAGTTTGACCGAAATTCCGTCATGACCGCAGCTTGTTTTTGTTTTTAAGGAGTCTGTAGTCTCGATAATAGTTTCCTTGGTCACCGGTTTAAAGTCCAAGTTGTGTTCACTTGGGTTTTGTAAGTAATTTTGAAAACCCTCAGTAGTAGACGGATTTACTTGCGTTGCAAGTTTGGGACCTATCTCAACAAAATATTTATTAAAATTATTAGCAATTCTTTGCTTGTTAGTAACAGTAAGTTCTCCATTTATTTTAAAAGTATTGGGAAAATTTGTTTTCTTCTTTGTTTTGTTAAGTACTTCCCTTATTGTTTCCAAAGTATTTTCTATATTACCTTTGTGTCTGGCAAAGCAGTTGCTATAGAAAGTTCTCTTCACTTGTTGAATATTATTCTTAAGAATATTATTATATGTGTGTAAATTGGTTTTGCGCTGATCATATTCCTCTGAGTTAAACGAAAACAAACGCAACTCCATACTGCACCCTGCATAAACAAAACCAGAGGTTTTCATACGAATGGGACAATGGGAAAATATTATCGTATTGACAAAAGTTGTCTTCTGATACAGCATGTGACATTTTATCCGACTTTCAGTGTGCATTGGACCAAGAATCTTCGGTAAATGAAGCGTGCGATAAATGTTATAAACTGGGAACTGTTTTATGAGAAACGAGAAACTAGTTGCTCTAAACAGTTTTCATACAATTCTTGCTTTAACGATGAATGCGGAGGCTTAAAAAGCATGGAAATTATTTGTCTAGGTTGAACGACTTCGCATGGCGATACATTTGAAATGTTGAAATATAAATTGTCCCAATTGATTAAAACAAATATCTACCAGACAATGAACTGCATTTACTAAATTTTCTATGGTATATGATTTAACCTTACATTCAATATAGTATTTCTCAGATCAAAAAGCAGTTTTTGTAAATATGTTTATATGTTCACGGCTATTATGATTGACCATTTTTATGAATAATTATCAAGTAATTCTTTCACATTTTTATAGGCAAACTAGCATATAAATTAGGAAAGTTAAAAAATCGATACTTTTAGCAATTTTATGTAGCATTTTGGAGACCAATTCTATTGAATTACAGATACTCAAAAAACAGTTAATTCCAATGTGTTCGTTCATTATAGTAATATAGTATTACAGCATTTACGATCATGGTCTCTGGTATCCGTTGCCGACACAACCTTAACTCAATTGATATTTTTTATTGGTACAATTTGATGCTTCTGCAGTGAATCTTAATTTATAAGGATTTTTAGGCAATTTAGTAATCCAAAACGGAAATGGTATTGATGCATCCTTATCCAATATTTGTGTGTTAAAATTATTCTTAAGTATATATTTATGAAAATAAATTACTCCTTCAACATTTTCTGCACATGGTGCGTAAACATCGTTAGCTTGTACATCTGAAAAGTTATTTATACCAATTTTTTTAAGCATCAATGTAATATTTCTTGCAAATAAGCCCAAAGTTATTACCAGTCTTATCAATATTTGTTATTACAAATCTTTGCTGGAGATCTTTCAAAGCAAAGGCAATATTTGGTTCGTTAAGGTGGCAGATCTGTAGTCAGTGTGTAGCGACACTGAAAAATTTGGATCAATATTACCCATTTAATTTTTCACAAGTACGGTAAACCTGTATATTTTCTGATTACTAAACATCCATAGATTTGTATCGATAGTTTTTTTTGCGGGATTGGAATTTATTTGAGATTTTATAGCATTCTTTTTCACTTGGTAGGATCTTCATATTTTTCGTGCAGAAGTCACAAAAAATTAGTGTTTCAAATTGAAAATTAATATATATACATGTGTGTGTGTGTGTCCAGGATCGAATCCAAAGGCGAGTCCTGAAATAGCATAAATAAAAAGTTATTCTTTTAAAGTTGGTTCCAACAGGTTGTTCATTTTCTTTTTAGAAATTGCTCCAAAAGTCACGGAAGGGGTTGTCAGAAAAACAATTCCTTGAGCCGCTACTGGATATGACATTTTTCTTTTGATGTCCGTTGATTTTATGTGATGGGGCAATTCGTTTGTTCGTGAGGCTAGATACAAATTGCATAGGTTCAGCAAAACAGTTCCGAAAACATCGCGTTGAAAGAAAATGATGCCAAATCTTACGCATTTAGGGCTGTAATAGGACACATACTCACTTCGTCTGTCTTGTGTTTTAGATTTTTGTGTGAAATTAACTTGCAGCTTTACCTCAGTGATGTTGTCATTCAAAAAAGTATATTTTGTGGCTGAAAACTCGAATATTGTTTAACTTCGGAACATCAAAGGTAACTGCGCTTGGCTTGTTTGGGTGTGGATTCACATGCGGCTTTCCATATTTGGGGCCAAAAGTGGATTGTACTAATTTGTTTTTCCATTAATACAGAAATTCAAAGTAGTCAGAACTATGGTAATGATTATCCTGAACTGGCCCATTCTTCTCTCCATGGCTAATGGTTTCCTGTTCCCTACGAGTGACTCCTGTCAGTGGCTAACCTGGTTGCCAGGGGTCAAGGACTAATGACTGTGCAAACAATGACGTGGTTCATTATCATTCCCATGCAAAGAAACCTCGTTATAAATTTTATTTTCAAACATCTGAGTTTTTGGGAGCATGTAGTTTCACTGTCAAACTATCAAAAATATTAAAAAGTGATAAGAGGTTATCCAAAGGTGCTGGATACAGATCTGCCACCTTAAGGTTATCAGTATAAATACCTTTCATTTGGGTTTTACTTGTGTAAAGTTTATTTCTTAGTAACCTTTTGACATTTAATAACCAGCCTTTGAATTTAGCAAATTCAAATTGTTTTTCTTTTTTCTTGGCATTTTGAACATTATTTATCTAACGCCTTACATATGCCTACATAGACAATGTTAATGTTACATTTAGGATATACACACAATTTTGTTTCTTTTTCATTAATCTTTTGAATGATGTATTTTGTATGATACTTAGATCCCGAAGAAGACATGATCCTGACCCTTTCGCGGGCATTCATGGTTCAGCGATAGTCATTTGTGGCGCCATTTTAAGAAGTTTGATTTTCATAGTTTAGTTTAATATCTGCATGTTTGATACTGTAGTGTGGCGTGGCCTTCCTACGAGGATCGAAAATCGATCGTTATCTAATTTCTTTTTTTTTTTTAGAGTTAGGGCATCGTCATGCACTTCCTTTCAACATCATAAATAGGCTTGTAACCTGTGTGTGTTTCCCGTGATTGCAGAAAATTTGACCCTCAAGTTCAAGCCAAGGCAAATCGAGATGCTTATTTCAGAGGTTGTTAGGTCATCACTGCTGCATTATGGGATATAAACCTGCAAATATGGTAACCAGGCCGCAATATAAGTAAAAGGTAGAACTACCGTAACATCCGTTCACTGATCCAATCTGCAGTAATCTATACATTAAAACATTCCCCTTGTTAACAAATTTCATACCAGAAAATGTTGTGTAGGGGGCTTTTGGCATTAAAGGAGAAGTACTGTAGCTACCTGGCAACGGTCCATATTTTGAAGGCAACATACGACGTATGTGAAAGCTTCCGACCTCTTAAACGTTAAGTGATAACTAAGATTGTGTTCCGAGAGGAAGCCCTTAGGTAGGGTGTGAGGAGCAATTAGAAGTCTGTGCACATATGTGCGCCAAGTGTGGTTAGTTCCTAGAAGGCATTGTTCTGCAGTTTTCAAAGGAGTTGCCAGTTGCTGTCTTTTTTTCCATTGGCATGCTGTTGGTCGCGCAATAGGAGGCTCTTTTGAAAAACAAGGCGCTAATGTCAAGTTGTGTTACACGTGGTACCGGAATATGAAAATACAAGCTATGTATCTCTTTGATATCAAAGATGGCACCTAAATTACGTGTGAAACATAACCACGTACCATTTTGGTATGTCATATGATAAGGCGTTTTAATTGCCCAGGAAGTGTCTGTATGTCACTAAGGGGGATAAAAAGATAAGACTATGGCTTTCCCTCAACTCTTTTTTCATTGTCTTTAAGCCATAGAAAAAGTCTGAATAAGGACACAAAATGACAATGTTAAAATGATTATTAAATTGTTGGTGAGGCAAACTCAGTCTTCGTGCAGTGACAAAGTATGACACTTTAACCATGATCCAATGCTTATATACATATCGATTAGGTTACCTTTTGAAACAATTTTTTCATAGTCCCAGGATATCAAGGAATACGTATCAAACATCTGCTTCAAAGCAGATCGACATTTTAACTTGATTTAAAATGCTAGGGACACATTTCTAATTTCGGTACATTGCCTGTGCTACCAACGGCCCCTATATGTACACATCTCTTCAGCTCAGGCTTCAATAACCGCTATTCACCTGGACGCATGGTGGTACACACACCTGATATAACGTGTATGGCAATGATATATCTGCGTAGGCAGGATGTTGACTGCCAGATTATCACTTAAATTAATTGGGCACATTACTGTTACAATGCTGAATTGATTCTACTGGACAAGACAGAGATTTTGGTTTCAAAAATAATGATACATGCACGGCCTACACATATGTCAGGTTAAATATAAATGAAGGCTCATTTCATTTCCTCAAATAATGACATTCAGTGGAAACGCAAAGCAAAGAGGCAGACCGTTTTCCATTAGCAGGAATAACTTTACATAGCACCAAACTAACGTCTCAAATAGCTGTGTCCATCGTTAACGTTAACCTGAACACATTTTCGACTTCTCAAAATTGTTGGAAGAATCCTTCAAACTTGCTGGGGTGTACCTGTGGAAGAGTTTATATCACTATTCTCTAGATGGTACTGTGCATTGTGTATGGATTTTTTTCATCACTTAGGAAAGTCTTCAATTATAATTTTCCGATGAATGGCTTTCAAACCACACATAGACATACCTGGAAACCTCAGTTCTGAAAAACTCCGCCAGGTGATTGTGTGATTTCTTGTATTGTTTTATCAACATATTTGCGCTTTTACTATTTTTGTGTTTCTACATATCATATTTTGGATTATCTTTACACTCAATGGGGATATACCTTGACTTTAAGTTAATTAGAATTGTGCGCAAGGTGGTGTAGGTGTCATATCCTGCATGACGGACTAAAAAATAAGAGTACATGGCAATCCGAGAATAATGTTGTAAATCTACTAGACTATGATTTGTGAGAAGAAACACACATTGGGTATACTATTCACCTCTTCACATCCAG
Organism: Hermodice carunculata; assembly: GCA_964020975.1. Lineage (NCBI taxonomy): Eukaryota > Metazoa > Annelida > Polychaeta > Eunicida > Amphinomidae > Hermodice > Hermodice carunculata. The sequence goes on along the minus strand of OZ026624.1, from coordinate 43,174,940 downwards.
TGTCAAAATGCTTTGAGTGCGTCTCAGTTAGGTTTGCTCACTTGCTAACGTCTTGTAAATGTTCAAATTTCTCAGAGCCCAGAAGAGAAGGAGAGATAACGTGCTTTCAGTGTGTTTTAATGTACACATAACAGGCACGCTCCCATTACTGGCCTTTGTTCCTTTGAATTAAAAATCTAAAAAATCTTTTATCCAGACAGCAGGCCTGGTGTTCCTGACATGGACCTGCATATAATATTTGATATTTGCAGACACAATTGAATTTTTTTTTAACCGCGGATGTGCTATGGAGACGCAATGGAAGCCATTATGTTTGTGGAGAAGAAAGCTGCACTTTGGTGTATGTTTCGTCGGATTTGAACGATAAGAACGAAAGTTATCACATTTATTCCTTTTGGGGGGGGATGTCAAAATAAAAAGAAAATATGTATTTTGTACCTTCAGTTACCACTTTTGACACCGCTGCCCACGAAAAGTACTCTAACGAGACGCTGTAGATTGAACTTGCATAAACAACGATGTTACCGGTTCGACTGGGCAGTGGCGGTGAATTTGAAGATATTGGTCTGAAAGTGTCGCAAGTTTGACAAAAATCCTCGGATTGCGGTGGTCGACTGATTGTCAACAACAGCGGTACGCACAATTACAGACAATACAAGACTGCAAGCGACCGCTCAACCGGGATCAACGTTTATGTAATACTGTGTATACTCATTCGAGCCAGCAATCAATTGAGTAGGCAGCAACCCAGACGGATCAAAAGGTGGAATAGCAAGGTAGTAGTCTATATGAATAGTACTTTGAACTTACTTGCCCATATATATATATATATATATATATATATATATATATATATATATATATATATATATATATATATATATATATATATATATATATATACATGTATATATATATATTATAGCCCCAGTGTGCTGTTTTAAAATAACAAGGTGTAATCCATAATGAAAGCTTTACGCCGTTATTTTATAGTGAAAAACATCATTCACAAGTATTACATGTATATACAGTAGAGCCCCATGATTTCTATGTCCACAGACCGGAAGATAATTTTTGGTCTACCGTTTCCTTCATTTCCATATATAACGGCAGTGAAGTTCCCCATTGACGCCATTCTTGTGCAACAACTAAAATGATGTGCACAAAATGTTTATAAACATTAAATGTCATTATGTACAGAGTATGTAACAGGAGCTGTTTTTGTGCCCAGAGTCACTTTAGGCATTAAAGCTACAAAGCAGTAAGTTGATATGTTTGCTAACGTTAAATGACGCACGTTGCCTCGGGCAAATCAAAAAACCTAGGTTCACTCTCCTGCTCTTCTAGGGTCCATATTTTGTCCTGTAAAATTACAGAAAAATACACAAAAGAAACCTCAATGCATTTGTAAGCCGATTCAATGATTTGTTTCTAATTTTTGCAGGATTTTCACTGCTCTCAACATTTCCAAAAGTGGCATTTGAATGCTCTTTAAATTTAATTGGTTTTCCGTTCTGTTGTGAACAAGTTTCATATGCATCAATTTGTATTGCACTGATGGCATTTTAATTCATAAAAGACGCTATATAATGACAAAATATGTACAGATGGATTTAATATATGAAAAAATGTCAAAATATATTACTTGGAAGGGCAGTGGTGTTACGTTCAACTTAATATCTTGCATATAAGCATCAAATGTATTAAGTCAATGCGAATAGATTTCCACTTGCAACTGCTTGAAAACATTGTGCATGTGTTCATTTAGAAATATTCCAGGTATGTGTGACAAAGTATAACACTGTAACCATGATCCACAGCTTCTATACATATCGATTAGGTAATTGAAACAATTCTTTCATAGTCCCAGGATATCAAGAAATACGTATCAAACGTCTGCTTCAAAGCAGATCGACATTTTAACCTGATTTAAAATGCTAGGGGCATAGTTCTAATTTCGGTACATTGCCTCTGCTACCAGCGGCCCCTATATGTACACGTCTTCAGCTGAGGCTTCAATAGCCGCTATTCACCTGGACGCATGGTGGTAGACACACCTGATATCACGCCTATGTCAATGATATATCTGCGTAGGCAGGATGTTGACTGCCAGATTATCACTAAAAATAATTGGGACATTACTGTTACAATCATTATGCTGAATTGATTCTACTGGACAAAACAGAGATTTTGGTTTCAAAAATAATCACACATGCACGGCCTACACATATGTAAGGTTAAATATAAATGAAGGCCCATTTCATTTTCCTCAAATAATGACATTCAGTGGAAACGTAAAGCAAGTAGGCAGAGTATATACCACTATTCTCTAGATGGTACTGTGAATTGTGTATGGATATTTTTTCACTTAGGAAAGTCTTAAAACATAATTTTTCGACGAATGGCTTTAGAACCACGCACAGAAATACCTGGAAACCTCAGTTCTGAATACCTCCGCCAGGTGATTGTATGATTTCTTGTACCTTTTCATCAACATATTTGTGCTTTTGCTTTTTTCTGTGTTTCTACATATCACATTTTGGAATTTGGCTCCCATCACTGGCGTGTGTTCCTTTGGATTGAAGATGTGAAAAATCTTTTATCCAGATAGCGGGCCTGCTGTTCCGTGTCAAAATAACAAGAAAATACGTATTTTTGTACCTTCAATTACCACTTTTGCCACCGCTGTCCACGAAAAAGTACTCTAGCGAGACGCTGTAGATTAAACTTGCATTAACAAGGATGTTACCAGTTCGACTGGGCAGTGGCGGTAAATTTGAAGATATTGGTCTGAAAGTGTCGCAAGTTTGACAAAAACCTCGGATTGCGGTGGCAGACTTACTGTCAACAACAGCGGTACGTAAAATTGCAGACAATACAAGACTGCAAGCGCTCTCTCAACCGGGATCAACGTTTATTTCATACTGTGTATACTCATTTGAGCCAGCAATCACTTTAGCGGGCAACAACCCTGACGGATCAAAAGTGGAGTCGCTAGGCAGTAGTCTATCTGAATAGTGAACTTACTTGCCCATATGTATATATATATATATATATATATATATATATATATATATATATATATATATATATATATATATATATATATATATATATATATATATATATATACCCAGTGTGCCTGTTTTAAAATAACAAGGTGTAATCCATAATTAATAGCTTTCCGCCAACCAAACATCTCTGTTATTTTACAGTGAAAAAAACATTCACAAGGCAACATCTTACACACACACACACACACACACACACACACACACATATATATATATATATATATACAGTAGAACCCCATGATTTATATGTCAACAGACCGGAAGATAATTTTTGATCTGCGTATTCCTTCATTACCATATATCACAGCAGTGAAGTTTTTCCATTGATGCAATTCTTGTGCAAAAACTAAAAGAGATTTTTGAGTGAAGTATTACATCAAGGATTAAAGCAACATGAAAAGCAAAGGAAACTTTGATCCTAGAAGACTTTCGCTGAGATGTCACATTTGGTACCTGATCTAGCAATACAACCATTCAGATGATAGACAAATATGGAATCCGTGAAATTATTACCATTGGTGCCTACCCTGTTCTGGCAGGATCAGATCAGTAAGGTCTACTTTAACAGCATTCCAATATTTAAGCTACTGGGGTGCAGTCTGCCCTTTCTTTTTTCTTGGAAAATACAAGTGGCCACATAAACCTCAACGTCCTTCCCATACACCAGGACCTCAAGTCCCAATCCACTTGAGCCCCTCCACCTAGATGTTGCTGAGTTGCATACACACGTCCTAATGGTGATTATGACATTGCCATGCATATATGTGAGCTTCCATTTAGCAAGATGCTACAGGTACCTACCATCAAGGTGCCCGAGGCAGATTAGACAGCTGGTTTTCCACTCAATGAACCACCACGATGGGCTCTTGTTTTAATAGTGTACATGCGTGAAATGCATGAGTGAAATAAAGAACAAAAAAGTCATGCAAACTTTCATAAATTTAAATAAAATGTATATTCCACCATTGACTGAGCATTTCGGAATTTAAGTATGTAAAGCACTAAGTGTAACTGTAAAACTTTCTTTTCAGCTTTTTTCATACAAAGTGTCTCCCTGGTTTCTATATCCTTTTAGGCAAAGTGTATGTCTTCGTAGTGTATTTCTTTGTAAAATACCCGCACCCTTACAGGACATCAGGCAAGATCACTGGAGCGTGACTTGTGTATTTATTTATTAACCGACCAATTAAGCCACTGTTCTTGTATAGTCGCACATGGTTATTGCATAAGTGGTGCAATGGCACTGTGTGCACTATCTGTACCTAAACTATGACTGGTTTCTTCCCAGCCCCTCAAACCAGCACAGGGTACTAGCAATAACACAAGAGTTGGGTAGTTTAACCTCACCTCAATGTTGTGTTTCTCGACAGCAAAACACCCCACTCCAACACGGGGGCCCACTTGTGCCCACTACTAGAAGGAAGTCTGTTCCTCCAAGCTCATTGTCTGGGAACAGAACATTGTACCCAAGCAGCCCACAGGCATGGGCCTTGTGCTCTGGATGGGCTGGTAGGTGTGCTTTTTGAGTGTATAGGACTCCATAACTTGGGACACAGACTCCTAAGGCCATGATGTCTACTTCCATGTAGCCAACATGGAGATATTCAGCCCATTGGCATCTGTGGTATGAGCCAAGTAATGCCAAAGGTCCCTGCTCTAATGGGTTCAGGTTCTCACTATAGAGAAGGTCGTCATCCCCATTGAGACCTTAAATCCAGTTTCTAACTTAGACAGTATCATTACCATATCCAAACAGTAGTCCTAATGAAACAAATCCAAGTCAATTCCGACCAAAGGCTATGTTCTTATGTATAGCTGAATCACATAATTTATAACAAACTTCTGGCCTCAACTTCTCCTTATTGTATTGCAGTTAAGTCATACCACCACCTTGTTTGTTCCCATCTCTTATGTAATCAGTTCCACTGACCCTTCCCCCTGTCTCAGCCATTCCCACAGACACCCTGGTTGACAGGTTGACCAGCACTCTAAACCCTCCTTGGGTTCAAACCTCACGACTTTCTCAGTCAGCTTTCACAACTCCCTCTTTTGCTACAAATTAAGCATAAATGTGGCTTAATACTTTATATGAAATACTTATCCGAGGCCTTAATGGACCAAGCCACTTCAGTGCCCTTGGTGGAAGCTACTGGAAGGAAAGGTCACTGAAGTCCATGCTCAAGTGCGGAGGCTATCATCTGGGAGCCCTGTCCCTCACTTCATCTGCCAGACAGCATTTCAGTAGCTAATCTTTGTCTTCTGAGCCAGATGCTGGTTCAATTCTGGCCCATGCTCCCAGAAGGGTAATGGAATAATCCAGGAGAGCGAGACTGAAATGCCCCCTTGCCGTCTTCTGTAAAAGATAGCATGCCCATTGCTCTCAGTGCTCTTGCGCCCCCCCCCCCCCACCCACCCACCACCCCCCGCCAACACTTCCTACATAACCTCAAGTAGCTTCTGGGAATCTTCATTGGTGGGGAAATTAGACAATTATCAGTTTTCTTGCCTCTTAGGATATCCATTAGATTGGCAACCATCCCCTTTGCATCCATGGAATGGGATTTAAATTATGACTTTCATATTGAGTAAAAATTCCTTTAAGTCTGGTGGAATGGTCCATGCTTAAAAGCCACATAGCATGGCTACACTCTATAACATCATTTAATGAAGGGGCACTTGCATGAGATCATCTACCTAAGTTTTTTTTCACAATGGTTCCCTGCCAGTGACTGGTTTTCTGTTGCATCGGCTTGAGGCCTCTGCTTATTTACTGTTGTCTTTGCAGGAAGAATGTCCACCAAAGATCTGTCAGCAGGTTGTAAGCAATATGCAATTAGGAGCCATGTCTTGCTGCTGTTGCAGTCGGTCTTCTAAGGCAGCAGTTTGTGCTTGCATGAGTTCTGTACCCTGTTTGGGCATAGATAAAAAATTGTCAGAACAGAAGGAAAGAACGTTTGACCCATAGAATTTTACTTGCACTTACACAGATAGCCAACCGGCAAAGACGAATTGGTTCTCTTTGTGAGCACAGTTTTTCTTTGTTTCTTTTCATTGGTTGACCATTAACTGATTCAACCATGCACACTAAATGTGATTTTCAAAAAGGAATTAAGCTTTGAAATACATAGACTCTCCAACGCCAATACCTGGCTAACCTGGATTCACTGGTTTCATATTTGCTCAGCATCACCATGAGAACTGCTAGGTCATTTTGAATCTAATACATCACCCGTGTTTATTGTTTCGGGACTCCAACTTACAAACTTCATATTCTACAGTCTAAAGTTAAGATAAACATTAGCTTATTTTCGTACAACATTACTATATTGTGTTCACAGTTCAATTCATTGCAGGCTTTCACCCTCATACCTCAGAAACAGTCGGTATGTGCCTTTGTGCCAGCTGCCCCTGCCTCATCCTTAACCAAATCATGCACAATTACATATAACTAGTGGACATTTAAAACTAGAAGACTGGTCTTTGCCCAGTTCTGGTCAAGATGCGTATGGAAATCACAGACTAGATCAAAAGTTCAGCAACTTGCCTTTGTTTCACCTGTAGCATGACTGAATTTTGTTGATCCACGGTCTTGCTGACTGCACTGAAATGTAACCACAGGACAGATCATAATGCTCCATGTGCTTTTTTCATTTGTCAACTAACGAAAATCCCACCCAACTTGTGACAATACTCTCAGTCGCATCCACGCCAGCATGCATTCAATCAAATAGCACTGATCACGTGTGGTGAATTACACTCTTTGTGGCATACGAATGTTACATTTCAGATTTGGCATTCCTGTCATATTGGTTGTGCTATTTAATGTACTTGTGTTTTCTGTACTTCTGTTAAAACTTTCAGTGCCATGTTTGGGGCTGAGTCAACAGCGTGTTCTTTTTAAAAAGAATATTCATATAGTATCCATTTGCTAATTTGGAGAAGTTCATTTTAATTACTTCGGCTTGAGTGCCGCAATTGTCAGCAAATGAGTTAAGACTTGCAGACAAGATGTTTAGCCTAATTCACATATGGAACGCATTAGCTTATCCTTCCACATCAAGAGTGCAAATACACACACTAACTGTGTGTACGTGATGTCATTACCTGCTATGGCTTCGATGCACATAAATACATGGCACCATAATAATACGTACAGTAATGTTAATCATAACACTCGTTTAGCTCTACTAAATGCAATCCACAACTTGGAAACTTTGGGCGAATGCTGTCATTGTTGATACTACTTATTTCCACCATAATAATATAATAAACACAGCTGTATCAATCATAAAACGCGTTTGCTCCTTTGAATGGAATCTGTTACTCGGAACCTTTGGGCGAATTGCAGTCATTGTTGATAACACTTATACTGTCACTCTTACTGAGTGCCCTAATTTCTGGCCATACTTTAATATTTCAAGAGAAAACACAGTGTAAACAGACAGATAAGTACACCCTGATCTCTTGAGAATATAAAGACTTTCAAACAATGTGTATCTCGACTTGTGACAAAGCACCTTCACAGTTCCATTGGCATTCAATTCCAAAGAGCACTTGTGTAATTACTTAACACACTACGGCACTCCTTAGCTTGGAGTTTGCATGGTCAGTCGACTAGCGTTGCTCTGAATGCGTAACCAGCGTTGCACTTATGCAATTTAATATCCAGAATGTTCTTGGTTACAAGGTTCTACCCCTATCAAAGAAAAGGGGTCAGAATGAAGCATAATTAATTACTTTGATCATTGCAAGGAGCGTCCCCATTGAAATTTTATCTGCATTTTGTGTTTTAATTTTTACCACCGCCAGTGAGTGGTTTGTGCCTGTACCCAAAGACCCGATGGTGAGGTTGTTGTGATGGCAGCCAGGTCAGTGCACAGGTTAAAACCCTGAAGTGAAGGTTGGAGTAACTATTTATTATGATGAATCGTTGAATGTTTTAATACACTGAAATAGAGACAGTGTCATTTGATGAGAATCACATGGGACTTTGGAGGTCATAATACTTCCTGGTGGTCATAATCACATTTTCTATCATGCGCAATGGCCAACAGCCAATAAGATGGCTGCATTTTAATCTTCGACCAGTATTAGTTGAGGCACTCTCCATGGCTCCATAAAGCAATTTATAATGACTTTATTTTTGTGTGTGTTTTACGAGGGTGAAAATCATTTATCTTTCTGCAAAAACTATAATTTTGTATTCCTATGCTGTAAATTTGAAGCAAACAGTTTGGGGAATTAAACTTTTTCGAGGCAGACCGAAACGCCTTGTCTGCATACATGCAGCGCCATCTGTTGACAGAATTACAAACTTCCATTTGAAACCGTTGAATAACTGTTTCCACTAATTGGCACTATTTGGCATTCGTAATCGATTCCAAATGGCATGTTTAAGTTGAAGACAGTGTTTACTCAGAGTCCAACAGTGTTTGCGTGTTTGTGTGATGCTCTAAGGTTGGTAAAATCAACGGAACTCTTTACTTGCATTAACTTACACGCATTTAAATTCAGAGCGGTAATTTGGCACTATGCGTAGTGATTGCAATGAAGTGCCACTCTACTCGGAGATCAGCTGGATGGCTAGTAGACCTGTATAAGCCCACTTGACCTAAGAAAAGTGCTGTATTTGGGGAAATTATTATACTTAAGTCTAGCCACGATACAATACACATTAATACTCTCCATCCAGTGATTGTGCGGATTCTATGACCTTCGCAAAAGGATCCTTTTCAATATGACACTGCACGCAATGGTTTTCGGTCGGAAGGAATTCGCAGTGGTAAAAAGCAGATATAAAAGTTCGAATTATTAAAAAACAAAATACTGATTTCCTATTCCATTTCTTTATCAAACAAATTTTGCGATAGGGCGATGTGATCAGCACTGTTACATGTACCCTTCGCCACTGTGATAGTATATCTATAGGCCTATTTCTAACTTATCAAGGGATAGACAGTGACAGGACTTTTACCGCTACAATATATCCTTATGATGAGGGATATTGCCCACTACAATCAGGTGATAAAGTCTAATATCTATTATAAATTGAGTCATGCCAGAACAAAGTTCAGGACTGACACCTATAGTGTATTCTAGAAAGTAGATGCTTAACTTGACGGCCGCAGTCACTATGAACCTTTTTCGCCTGATAGTAAGGGGTGAACTAGCCAACTGTTCAACTCAAACGTAAAGATCTTATCCACGAGTCCACATACCCCCCTCCCCTGCCTTCCCCCACTTTCCTCCACATGCTAAACCTGGCTGCAGGTAGCCTGTTCTCTGCTTCAATTATTTCTTACTAATTAATTTCAGTGTAGCTGGTAAAATTTTGAATGGGAATTGCAATCGCCTGTCGAGCTCAACCAGAACGGCATGCCCCAATGTTGGCTGTTGAATCAGTCTAATTTCAAGAGACAAAAAGTTAAAACAAAGACACTGGCCATACAAACATCGATGTCAACAAGCTTTTTAGTGGAGAGAGAGAGAGAGAGAGAGAGAGAGAGAGAGAGAGAGAGAGAGAGAGAGAGAGAGAGAGAGAGAGCCAAGCCACGGCAAAATATTTTCTGGGTCAAGGACACCTAGATTAAAACATAGCTTCACACGGATCAGCTGAATTCGACAGAAACACTGTACACAAACGTTGCTTTGAAGCAAAAAGTATTAATGATGGTCAAGCAATATTCTGCAAGCCAGATTACGGTAACGTCGTAAAAATATCAGTATTCCCAGTCCTAACGTCTGCAGCAGCCCGTCTATAGCAAGCCAACAGGGCCATAACACATAGGTCTTACGCGTAGCCGAGCCTCCATAACACGTAGTCGAGGCTCCGCAACGCGTAGTCGAGTAAACCAATCAGATTGCAGTCTCTACTACGCGTAGTCGAGGCTCGGCAACACGTAGTCGAGCCAACAAATAAGATTGCAGTTTCCACTACGCGTAGTCGAGCCAACCAATAAGATCACAGTCTCCACTACGCGTAGTCGAGACGAGGCTCGGCAACGGGTAGTCGAGCTAACCAATAAGATTACAGTCTCCACTACGCGTTGCCGAGAAAATGTTATTCTAGAACGCGTCGCCGATCCTCGGCCCTCGCCCTGGAAATTTTTCAAAAAGTATGTGCCCTCAGATACGTTTTCCTGGCATTTGTGACTGCATTTTCATAAGGACAATTTGGATTTTCAGGGATGCAAACTTTATTAAACTGGGCTCCACAAATCAAATTTCGCTATATATCTGATTCAAATTCAGATAAAATGAGTCAGTGACAAATAATTTCCGGAAATATGTATTTTTGATCTTTACCTGCTAATTAATTTAAATTGTTACTGGTAATAAACATCATTTTGACATGGTCATACCGTAGTAAGAAGGAAACTAAGTATAGGTAGAAGAAAACAAATAATATGCCTACATTAACAGGTTTAAAACTTCATTTTTATAAAGTTACAGATCTTTCAGTAGCAAGTATATTCAGTCACTTTTATACTTTTTCTGAAAGTGAAATTATTGAAAGAGGGCTAACTTTTAACATTCTTTATGAAAATACTGATGCAGCTCAATTTAAGTATCCCTTGGATTGCTGTGCCAAGCGACAGAATTGTACCAGAAGGGTAAGTCAGGCGATCCTTCAGATTTTTAAATAGACCAAAGTGATTCTAAATAATTTTTTTCTAATAGCGTCTTACATGTGGGACAAAGTCAGAAATTTTAACGCAAAACAGACTATCGCGGCTTCAGAAGGCTTAGCTATAGGCCTAACTTAGATTAAGATTAGAAATAGATGAATACAAAACTTGACATAAATTTTCCACTGCCCTAGGCCTATATAAGCCCTTTCATTACTATGGCTTTACAATGTTTATGGCTTCGTTCAGTGCTTCACGAAAGTTAACCATATCGGCATGTACTCTGTGAGCTATGAATGTAGATATTTAATATCTACGGTAACACAGAGTCACTTACAGTCGGTGTAGGCGTATCGTTATGATGATCACTTAGGATTAATAAGTACATCGAATAACTTACCCTTCAATTCATTCGACATCGACGTCAGTCGCCCTTGCCAGACTTCCACGGTTACGCCCTGCCGAGTGCCGGACGTCTCTTACTGCATGATACGCATAAATGCAGTGGAGCATGTTAGGCCGCTATACTATACCCAAGCTAAGGACAAAGGGTCCGCTGATGCTCACCTAATTCCAGCTGTTAATGGGACACGCATCCGTGTAAGCCTAGTTGTTGATTAAATGTGGACAAAGTGGAATTATGAACTTCAGCAATGGATTTTAGGCACGCAAAGACGTTATCCTTGTGGTGTTCAAAATGCAACTTCCATTTGATTGATACAATTCAAAAGATTAGGCTAATAGCGAGTGTCAGTGAGCTCTTACCATAAGCACATATGAACATAGCAGAACGGTAAATTATCCAATCAGAAGACTACTTAGTATCTGGTCAATGGACTCGACTTTTTTCATCACACGCTCCTGCGCATGCGCACATGAGTGCAGTCATTGCCTTTTTTATGCATCCCGGGAAATGTCCACAGTTTTATTTACACCAAAGTCTCAAACTTACCAAACTTGATGAAAATTATGTCAATTATTCATGTGTCGTTCAGAAAACATTGTAGAATTATTCATGTGTCGTTCAGAAAACATTGTAGAAAAAATGTGATAAATAATATTGATTGACAAACTCACATTGTCGACACCTCGCTGGAACATGGGCCTGGCAAGCACACTTCTGGGACTGAAAATGGGTTTCCGCCTAATAGAAAAAACTTCACTGTTGTGAAGGTAACCTAAATTCACATTGCAGAGTATGTAAAATTTGTTGCATATGTTGTGTGTTACCTTAATTAATGTCTGTGGTCAGCAGTAGCCATGTCGCTTCTGGAAGCATTCCAGATCACAACTCACACTATGCCCTCAGAGGCCTCCAAGCACCAATTTGCCAATGAACACTGAGATTTGATGTTGTCGCACGCGAGATTCCATCAATCACTCTCTGTACCCACTACGTCTGTGCCACAGGTTCCCCACACTATTTCAATAGGGATATAGAGTTTTTTGACACAGAACTGAAATTTGTGGAACATTGTCTAACAAAATAAAGGCTTTAAGACAGTTGGGTTCGTTCAGCTCCTCAAGGCACTGCGGCCTCGCGCCTCTAGACTGGTTTAGTAAATGGCCACTAGAGGGACCTAGCCACCAGGTGCTACTGCCTGATACACCGATGTCACTACTGATACCTTGTTATGCTGGCGCTCGCATCTTTGGCTATGCCTACAACATATTACCGTGCTCTTGCCATTAACACATATGTGTACCTGTGAATACATGACATGACTGAACGTTTAATCATCCAGTCAGCAGACTACTTGGTATTCAGTCTATGGATTTGATTTTCTTCATCACCACCTACTGCGCATGTACACATAGGTGGTGTCATTGCCTTTTTTATGCATCCGCAGTTTTATTTCCACCAAAGTCTCAAACTTACTGGGCTTTACGGAAATTATATCAATAATTCATGTCTAATCAGAAACCGTGGTTGATAAAGTGTGAGGAACGATAACAGTTCAAGTACTTGCATTGTTGAAACCTTGCTGGAACCTGGGCCTGGCAAACATGCTTCTGGGGCTGGAATTGGGTTTTTAATCAATAGAAAAACTTTATAGGTGTGAGAGTAACCTAAATAAACATCGCAAAGTATATAACATTTGTTGTGCATGTTGTGTCTTACCTTAATTAATGTCTGCAGCCACCAGTGACCAGGTTGCTTCTGGAGGCCATTCACATCGCATCTCCCACTGTCACTACATCCCTTAGGGCCCCAAAACGCCATGTTGCCAGCTCAGATTTGGTGTTGTCGCGCGAGATTCCAATATTCACTGTCCGTACCCACTACCTCTGTGCCACAGGTTACGACAGTATTTTAATGGAGATAAAGAGATCTCGGGGACAGTACTAAAATTTGTGGAACGATGTTTAACAAAAAGGAAAGCTATACGATAGATGGGTTCGTTCAGTTGCTCCAGGCACTATGGCCTCCACCCTTTAGGCTGGTTTAGTAAATGGCCACTAGAGGGACCTGGCGACTAGGTGCTGCTGCCAGATCCACTAAAGTCATTTTTGTAATATTGATACTTTTCAATGCTGATTCTCGCACCTTCTGCGATGCCTACTACATATTATTATATAGGCCTATGTTGACATGGGTGGTGGGCGACAGCGCGAATGTCACCCCTGGGAAACCATTGTGAACCGAGACCGAAGGTCGACGTTGACGGTGGTTTCCGTAAATTCCGAGGTTCTATGACATTTGATCTGTCGCCTATCACCCAGGTCAACATTTATTTCCTTGCACTGAAAGTCTTGCTGTCGCACGCAAACAAAAGGAAACATCAAGAGGAAAGAAAGGAACAGTCTGAGCAAGGAAACCGATAGTGAGAAGAAAACCAAGTTATTGACGAAACCCGTGGACACGACGAGAAAAGGCACGCGTACTTAATTGTTTATTCACACGTGGCTAATTAGACATGCGCAAATCTGATTGGTTTAGATGCCCTCCGGGCCATCTGATTTATTCAAGCGCCATAATGGATAAGAGTATCAGCCGGATATAATCCTTCAACGGAAAATATTATTTCTGGGCACAGGCCTAAATCACCATTTCAAGAGTAAAATGTCAGGTCCACATCGACAATTGTGACAGGTGTAAGGTTTAGGGTCATGCACTTTAAAAACGTTCGACATGTGATAGATCGAAAAAATGTTACCCGTCGTCAAGGGTACTCGTAGTATCACATCGAACTTCACACGGCCGATAACCAATCAGATTACTTCATTTTTACTTGAAGTGCAAGAATATACAAATGTTGACCTGGGTGGTGGGCGACAGACGGAACTTCCCCCCCCCCCCCCCAGAAAACCATTGTCAACCGAAGTCGAGGTACACAGTGGTTTCCATAGGTGACATTCGGTCTGTCGCCCACCACCCAGATCAACATTTATTTTCTTGCACTGAAAGTCTGCCGATCGCAACCAAAACAAAACATCAACTAGAAAAGATGATTTGCTGCATAGCAAATCAGTGTGTGTGTCTTCAAAGCATATTAGTATGGCAATGTACAACTATTCCATAACACAGGAGTAGAAGTTGGAATGGCATCTCTTTCTATTATAGCTTTGATGTAATTCAAGATTTAAAATTTCAAATGCCCCTAATTTGCATAATTTTAAACATCTGCGTTTCTGTGTATTAAACGGCCAAACTCCTTATATGGAGGTACAATCATGCCAAGTTTGCAGTTTCTATGTATAATAGTGTCTGAGAAAAGTGTCGGACAAATTTGCCGGTAAAGAAGAAAGAAAGAAAGAAAGAAACTGGCAAAGAAGATTTTTTTTGATCTGTCTGTGTGCCTTCAAAGGTTGTAAATATTATATGCTACAACTTTTGTCCTTTGGTACCTTACATTCCATTAAGCTTATGGCTGCATGCAAATTTCAAAGTCCAAATAACCTTGACCTTTGACCTTTACAGGTCCCATGTAAATTGCACAGTGTTACAATACCCACAATTTGAGCCAGACATGAACCAAATCGGAGTAAAATTGACCAAGTTATGGCAAGATGAAACTTTGAAAGGGCCAAATGACCTTGACCTTTGCCTTTTTGAGGTTACATGTTCTTATAAAAATGTCCAGTGTAGCAATACCTACAATTTGAGTCCAACATAATTAGAACTGGATGGAGATTGGCCACGTTATGATTGGATGAAACTTTCAAAGGTCCAAATGACCTTGACCTTTGAACTTTAGAGGTCACATGTAAATCAATAAAATGTGCAAGGTTACAACAGCTACAATTTGAGCCCAACATGATCAAAATTGGATAAAAATTGAACAAGTTATGGCCAGAAGAAAGCCAGCACCGAAAGTGGCCTTTGACCTTGAAATGACCTTTGACCTTCAGATGACCTCTACCTGAAGTGAACCTTGACCTCAAAAATGACATTTTGGTTTAAAATTGACCTTTGACCTTGACATGACCTTGACATTAGAGCTGACCTTTACTTTGCTATGATCGAACTCCTATACACTCGGAACCACATCTACTATAGTATATAAGATATTGAAGATTTAAAACTTTAATTAGCCCTCATTTGCATAATTTTGAAAAGCATGACCTCTCATTATAAAAAGGCCAGACTTTATCCATAGAAGTATAATTGTGTCAAGTTTGGAGTTTCTACATATAATACTTTTCAAATCAAATGTCGGACAAATTTGCCGGTAAAGAAAGAAAGAAAGAAAGAAAGAAAGAAAGAAAGAAAGAAAGAAAGAAAGAAAGAAAGAAAGAAAGAAAGAAAGAAAGAAAGAAAGAAAGAAAAAGAAAGAAAGAAAAACACAAAAGTGTGTGCTGACACACACACTTTAACAAGAGAGAGAGAACAGCCTGAGCAAGGAAACTGATAGTGAGAAGGATACCAGGTCAGAGGAGGGCATGGGTTTTCCGTACTGGTGTACTGGGCATTTTTATTTGCCGTACTTACGTACTGGGAGCCCTTCTAATTTCCGTACTTACGTACCGGGAGCCCTTCTAATTTCCGTACTTCGTACCAATCATAATTTGTACATTTTCTAACTTTCCGTACCTTGTACTAGGGCAAAATTATTACTTGTACCAGCGTACCACGGACCCCCGTACGCCCCGCCAAAGTCAGAGACAAAACCCGTGGACACTACCAGAAAAGGCACGCGTGGCTATTATGCGCCGCATGCATATTAATTTCCCGCCACAAATGACGGGTTTGACGCCTGGCGATCACGGGAGACGAGCGGGGTACATCACCGTCAGTGTCACAGCCAGGGCTGTGTGCTCATTCCTCACAACATTAGCGTTTTGAGAAATTCAAGTTCACACATGCCAAACTGGTATTCATCTAGTAGTCTACTTCCCGAGCCATATATACAAGAGAAAAATTTCGTGTAGGCATACCAGTCGAACCCGGGGGGGGGGGGGGGGGGGTCGTTCAAACAGGTCGAACTCCTTGGTGACGGCAAGATCAGGACCGCACTCAGTTAACTTAAGTTAGAGTGAAAAAAATATTGGTACACATGTAGGCCTGCCGGCCTGTCTATATAATGACGAATGTTCTGCAGCCAGTTAATAACACAGGCGCTCGTAACGTTCAGTCAGTCAAGCTACCGTGCTAATATACGCGGTGGGTGGGGGGAGGGGGAGGGGGAGGAGGAGGAGTAGTGGATTAAGAGAGTGGACCCCCGGGGGGGTACTTCCTATACCTTGCTATACGGGTAGGCGCCGCGGAAAAGACCCCCTATTTTCGGTACTTGTCGCTCTCTAAGACCCCCCTTTTTCCTGCTTGTAGCTCTAAAAGACCCCCCTTTTTCGCTTGTCTCACCCAAAGACCCCTGTGTTTTTCAATTCCTGTCTCCAAATTGCCCCCAAAATACACCAAATTTTATGTAAAATTTCATTTTTTTTATCAATACAAGCTCCAAAAGACCCCCCATTTTCACATTGGTTCCGCTCCCGTTGGGTCCGGGTTTTGTACCCTCGGTGGAGCCTACCCACCAAAAATTCCGGGGAGTACCCCCCCCCCCCCGGGAGTGGACCTGGAACATCTGTGCGTTCAATAACCCACATTGGGCCATATCTGCAATAAAATATTGTGTATTCATCCGTGCAGTCAATTATTTGTGCTAATAAGATGGTGGCGGATGGGCCTAAAACCACAACGTCGTCACATGAATCTCCTATATAGGAGCTCCATGTGACGACGTTGTGGTTTGTACTTTTAGGCCCATTCGCCTTCATCTTATTAGCACAAACAATTGACCGCACAGATGAATACACAATATTTTATTGCAGATATGGCCCAATATGGGTTATTGAACGCACAGATGTTCCAGGTCCACCCTCTTAATCCACTACTCTCCCCTCCCCGCCCCCCCCCCCCCCACCGCGCATATTAGCACGGAAGCTTGACTGACTGAACGTTACGAGCGCCTGTGGTTAATAATGGTAGGCCTACTGTCAAAGTATCATAAATGGTCATGCGACCGAAAGGTCAGTCCTCAGTTTAGGCAAGCAATCTCTGTTCAATTAATACGAGAGTGAAAATAATGGAATATACTTTACACAATAGAAATATCGGTAAAGGCTTGGTATTCCGAAGGTCCAATGTTCCAAATGTTCATATTTCCGAAGAGTCAGTGTTCCGAAGGTCCACAATTCCGAAAACTGGCATATGTTCCGAAGGTCAGGTATTCCGAAGATCCAATATTCCGAAGGTTTATTGTTTATACTAAGGCTCAATATTCCTAAAAATTATATATAGCCCTAGCAACACATGGGCGTTAGCGCGCCTGGAAAATAGGTTACAGCCCATACCTTACATGACCAGTATACATAAAGATAGGCCTACATCCACATAAAATATCTTGGAACAATATGTTATTTTGAAATTCAAGAAAATAAATTTAAGAAATCTCTTAAACTGAATAAAAATTACGCGAATATCCCTCATTGATTACATCACAATACAAATAGCATATGGTATTCTTTCTACACATAGAGGCATATACAACACAATTATACACATGCCATTTGTAGGCCTAAATGGACAAAGTTTTCTAAAAAGTCGTGATTGCGGAAAAAACTTCGTAATTAGGAGTACAAATTCTAATTTCTAGTTTAAAAAACGCGTTATTGCAAGAGAAAACTCGTAATTACGAGTTTTTCAAAATAATGTTGGTGGTGTAAGTAGGGATGGTCCAATGCTAGTATCGGGTGCTATCGGGCCTTTTTTGCAGTATCCGATATCGGCTTGAAAGGCACCCTATACCCGATACTGGCAAAAAAGAAAAGAAAAACAAAGGGTGAAACTTACAAATATGAGTTTCCAATATTAAACAGATAATACAAAGGGAATCCAATGTACAACTGATCTTGAAGAACGCAGGCCCTACATATATGTGGAAAGATTCCACAATGAGCGATTACGGAAGCCTAATGACTAGTTAGGCTTCTGTAATTGGTCATCATATAATCTTTCCACTGAATGAAAATTCCCTTTTTACTGTTGTTTAAAATTGGATGGGAAAACGTGAGTGAATGACCCGTCATTTTCCACATTTGGTTAAAATCTAATGAATGGCATACTTTTTTTTTTTACAAGACAGCATTCATTTTAATATTGTCCACATTATAAAACAAAACAGTTATACAACCAACTATCCGTTTCTAACTGTAAAATTAATAATTAATCTTTACAAACTTGAGTAAAGCCTATTATTGCCACAGGATATACTCTTATTTCAGTAAACAATACGATATTAGCAGATCTTTTTGTGAACATCTAAAACATGGAGATGTATTTTAAATTGAATTTTAGATACGTGATATTATATTAAAGATATCTTTGATGACAAACTTTTAAAAGCTATCTGAAATTTAATTTAGGATATCTGAAAGTATAAATTGAAATAGCTGAAATGAAATGTATATGATATCTTGAAAGTATTTACACTGAGTATGTTACAGTTTTCTGGACAGGTGCTCGGTCAATATATGTAATTCAATATTTCGTATTCCAAATGAGCACCGATATAAAATGTCACATCCAAGTAGATCCAGTTACGACAAGCCCTTGTGCTTAAGGGTTCACAATGGTTTAATGCTGACTTTTTTAAGTCTTGCGTTTCACGGGCTTGCGAGGTTTTACGGTCCAAAATCAGCCAACACATTTCGTAAGATGTGCCCACTCGAGAGATGATGATAAGAGTTCTGAACAGGAAAGTCAAATGGGAACTAGAAAAGAAAGATTTGCTTTAAAGCAACTCTGTTATTTATTTATGTTAATCATGCAAGTCACTTAGCGACAGATTAACCTTCAGTGCAAAGAAATATAAAATGAACATAAGAGCTCTAGCGAGTACTCGGGTAAATTGCTAAATATGTCGGGTACCCAAGTCGAGATAGTGTTACCTGTGAAATCGGACTTAACTACAATAATTCTATGACATAACATATACTTTTCAATATATATTCATTTACGCACTTTGTTAGTCATCTCATCTTTCCTTTATCATCGCTCATAGTACATGTAATTTGGGTATTACCTTTTTTCTTGCTTAATAAAATAATCTTAAATGAATTCTTTGGTACGAGCAAAGTTTTTAAACGTTTATAATATGGGGGCAATGCCTGAAAGTACTGGGGTATTCAACTTGATTCCTTGTTTGGCAGGTACCCGGGTAGTCAAAATCATTACCCAACAAAATGGCTCTATACCGTTTCATTACCCAACAAAGCTGTAATAGGCCTGTGGAACTCGTATATCTCGATCAAAAGATTATCGAGTCACTTCAATGTTGCAGAGGCCTTCACTGTCAGTTTCGGAACATCTCACCTTCGGATCTTTGGAACAATGAACCATCGGAACAACGGACCTTCGGAATACCGCTCATAATTTGGCACATTGAGCCTTCGGATCATTAAACCTTTGGAACATCGGACCTTCGGAACATCGGCCCTTCGGAATACTGACCTTTAATCGAAAATTGATATAGAAGCAATTCACGATTTCAACGTATTTACATGCAAACACACATGTGCTTTAATTATGGGAACTTTATTTGTAAAAAGTTTAGAATTTTCGAACATTTGTGACCAATAAATGTACCTACCCCGGCCCGCTTTTAAAAAGCTTGACGAATCGTCAAATATCGGCACATGTTTATAGGGCTATTGGAAGTTACAAGGTTTAAAATATTAGAACCGTATGTGTTGCACCAACGTTTGTTTCATCCTGTAATCTGGAGACTACATTAGTTCAAAAATATGAACCAAGTTATTTACATGTATATCCATAATTTTCAAATTAATCACGCCTACCCAAATGTAAAATTAATGTATAATGAATGCATTTAATACAATCACCAAAAGTAAGCGACATATTCTTGTTGTACATGTAGCCCTTTCTATCAAATACATTAAATATTATACACAGTATAACCCTCACCTCATAAAGTGCCCGGATGATGCTGGCGTCCTCAGCGTAGTCCTTCCATGTGCCTGTCTGCCCACCCTATGGGAGTTGCCGCGATATATATTAATAATATTGATCAGAACTTCTCCACTCATTGGTCAGATATTTACCTCATAGGGTCCAGATGCCGTTTAAAACCAGCTTCCTATCATCATCATCATCATCAGCAGCAGCAGCAGCAGCAGCAGCAGCTTCCTATCATCATCATCATCATCATCATCATCATCATCATCATCATTTTTAGATGTGCTTTAGGCGCAATTAACAAAGAGAAAGTATGCATGGTATCTCATCATAATGATCCTACATGTATATGTGATTTTTTTTTTCAAATGAAATTTTTTGGACTGTTTGAACACCTTGAAATTTCAGAAAAAGTTCTGGCCCTACATGCAGGTGGAAAATGTGTTGCCTGAGCAGGGCCGACAAGTCATGGTCACAGTGGGGCAGCGAGGACTTCCCATCTGTTTGATATGCGAATGATATTTCTTTGACAAACTTAACTCATTCCATACTGTGATGTTAAGCCTGTAGTCCGTGGACTTTGCATTGCTAGACAGCTGGGATTGCCACTGCAGTTAAGACGCCGCTCACTTTCACGTGTCACAGCGTCCCTAATATCTCGTCCACGCCCATTAGCTCCAAACTGTACGTTTTGGTAGGCTGTCATTAAGATGTTAACATGTAGATTTTCAAAAAAGACAAAATGCTTTATTTGATCACCGTTGGAGTTATTTTGTGAAGAACATGGAATTAGGAGATTTGGGGTTAATGTACGACAAAATGGAAAGCTCGCTGCAAATGAAACTTCATATTGATACCCAGGTTCAGGTCTGAGGACTATTGGTGACAACATCAAGAGACTAACGAGCCTAATAGATTACACTGAGCAGAGGAACAAAGTATACCGACCTTACTTATGTTATTCGATTACAAGGAATGTATCCTTGTCAAGGAGAATATTACTTCTAAAATCTTCTTGTAATGTACAGCTCCTTCCTCTTGCTTCAGTTATATACACCCCAAACGGGAATACATGGAAAAATAAGAATACTTCGCTCAAATATTTGTGGAATAAAAAGGCAGATATGTAGTCCGATTTCAGCATATTACCGCCTTAGTTCCCAATATTGAAGAATTCGGTGTGACCTCAATTGACCAACCAACAGGAGAGATGCATTCTCGGCAAACTTACTTTTCATTCCCTAGAAACATAGTAAACGATGGTGATTATAAGAGGTGATAGTCTGTGCAAAGTTATTTAAAGAAAGTAGCAAAATAAAATTAAGGTTCCAATATATCGATCTCGTATTTTTTGTAGAAACATGCTGAAAACCAAACAAAAGTGATCAGTAAGTTCCAATAAGTACTAAATATATATATTAGAGAACAAAATAGCGCCAAATTTTTAACATAGCAAAAAAATGATCCATTTCTGGGTTAATATGATTATTCCATATTGGAATTTTTACATAGACATCTGACAATTGTTAGTTTACATGCATCGAAAATAGTTGACTCAGATAAATGTATATTTTGCAAATTAGTTTCCTGTGACTGCGACACTATACAAGAATTGTGCAACCAGATGCTTGAGAGATACTTGTGCGACAAAGTTATGATTACATCATTTTTCACACACTTGAAAAAAATCCTTGGCTCCTGTTGTTCTGCCTCAAAATCGCGGTAAAATGATATGGGTACGTCGCAGGTGGAGAGTTTGTTGGGCAAGGAGACGGTTGGAAGAGAGGGAACGCTTTGAACCTGGTTTAGAAGTACATGTGGCGCCATCTAATGAGGCAGAAATTACCGCCTTCTCAGGATATTGATAACAAGCGGGTACCTCCTCATTGTGACGTCACTGTAAGAGACCCACTCCTGCTTTACAACAGGCAGCGGATGGTAATAACTTTTGGCTCATCTGCCGGGTTCTGCATGGCCAGAAAAAAATCACCTCCCCACATATCCATTTCCTAGTTTTTTCTGTTCTTTAGCATTTCTTTCCTCTTACTCCAGCATTCAACTAAGAAGTTCTGTGCATTCCTTCTTCCTTCTATGTTCCCTGGGGGCATCTCCTTCCATAGCCTAGATCCAAGCTGCACGCTCATCCTCTGCTAAACCCTGGACTTCTTCAATACTCCGACAACCGGGCGTCTGTCACTATCTGAAACGCTTAATTGTCTACTTCTTTGTTCTGTATATGCCCAACACCATATGAGCTAATATTTTATCCTCTCAGATCTCTGGACTTAAGACATATTATATTTTCCATCGCTTCCTGTCGTCCATTTCTGTTTCCTTTTCTCAAGATTTAAAATCCGTGCTCTACTCTGGGACAATAACGCAGACCCCTTCCTCATTCAACAGGTACTTTTCTTTGATTTACATATCTACTACCCTGTATCACCTAACTATGCCTTTTTTTCGGTAATGCCTTTCTTCTTTTTTTCCTTTTCATGTTTCTAGAACTGTGTGTCCTAATATATGGTTTTCATTTAACCACTTCATTAATACCCGTAAGTTCATATCTTTCTGCTGACCGGTCAATATCTTGAATCCACTTAGCCAGCCCAACTGCTTCCACAAATATAACTCTTCCGCACCACTGTTTTCATATATCGATTGCCAATATTCTCAATGGTCCAGCTTAGATTTAGCAATTTTATCTTCACGATTATGCCATCCTATTTTCCCTAGAACTTTTTCCATTAGTTCACATAGAGGTGTTCCCAAGATCAGCTTAACCATCTCAGTCTGGTTTTTCCACACGTGCAAACTCTCTCTGATTTGTCGAAATGACATCTGACCCAACCGACATCCCAGGTACTATCACTCTATCACAAAGAAACTTAGATGTAAATGTCCTATTACAGCTATAAATTGATATGGGATTGATCATTCCTTTTTTGCTATTTGATGCCAGCTTTATCTTCCCTACATGATCTGGAAACGGTCTTTTAAAACTGGGAACAGCTAGCTGTCTGTTTATGCATAGCATGCTGCCCCTTTATCACTGGTAAACAGATAAATGGAGGGGCATTTAATTTGTGACCGAAGTACCAGATAACAATGGTTGTCATATGGTCTTTTACCTATCATATGAGTATGGTGGGCTCCCTTCTGTTGTTATCAGCATATCATAACAATTGATGCAATACAAGTCCATCGAGCAAAGTGAGTAACTATATTGGCTGCAATACACATGGTACACTACAGAGTTTTTTGCCGATGGTGACTTAGTTTTCCACTTCCGAAGAGAATCAGTTCATTTAACTTATCAGGTGCTTGTTTCAACTATTTAGTTATGCTTCTACGTTCTCTCTGCATTCGTTTGTCCCCGATAATCACCTTTAATGCCCGAAAAAATATTATGTCATGTTTAACTGCCCACGTCAGTAATCTGAGTCAGTGATTTTGTCGGTGTTTAATGGTCTTTTGTTATCAGAAATCAGTTCAGTGAACGCTTCGAAACAAAATGTAGACACCGTTTCCCTTTCTGCTATCCAGCTTAAGTCGCCACCTATGGGAATATTATCTTTCAGCCTCCCTGATCATTTTAGGGTAACCCCGGAAATACATTTATAATCTTTGTTCCGTGTATGTAGTACGTGCTACAGGACTAGAAACTGGATAAAATGAGAAAAAGTTGTTCAGGATTTTAAAACTTAACTGTTGCGACCTGATCTCAACGTTTATTAAGTGTATGCACCAAAACAATTCATGTGTGCTTTCTATAAAACGGAAAACTTCAAAAGGGGAATGTTCAGTAGTAACCGTCAACGGACCCGTGCAACATGGTCAGTGAGGAGGCAATTAAGCTTTAACCTGCTTGAATGTTTGCTGCGTTGCTCAATGCTAGTTCCTGCATGGATTTACGACTTGAAATATTTTTTGAACAAATGCAATGCAAGACCAACTTGGAAATGTCTCATGGACTAATTGAACGAGTCAAATATCAATGAAAATGCTTGGCCTCAGGGGCAATTATTTATTTGAAACAGTCATGTTTCTTATCCAAAGGCTTACGTCAAAGTACCGAATGGCAGCAAAAGATCTTTACTTGACGTAAAAACTTACATGTGAAAGACTCTGTCATCTCGGTGGATCATTTAGTCCTAAAGATCATTGGCCAAGACACCATAAATTCAAGTGACTTTTCTTTCAAATTTGCACTATTTTGTGAAGTTAAAATCAAGAACAATATGCTCCTTTAAGCAAACTGATAAATGTATACAAAAGGATTTCTTCTGCATGAAATTACAAAAGTTCGACCTTGTCATCTGATTTTTAACCTACCTTCATTGTGCCCAGAATCGCCTGAAAGCGCCAACGTATCACATGTACCAAAACAGGATAACCGTGAGCGCAAGGGACTACCTGAAGCTTGACATTTAGTCCCGGGCCAGCTCTGGTTTTCTGCTGTCTCAGCAGTTGGGTCCCAGTAAACCTGTGCCTTCCATAATATAATGTCAATTTACACCATCTGCGTGTCTTTAATTCAAGTATTCTAGATGTTCGTCGACAGTAATTACAGCAAGGAGGGTAAAATACCGGCATCAATATTTTGGCGGATTTTTTTTTTTTTTTTTTTTTTTTTTTTTTTGGCCTGTCATCGCCAATCTTTAATTACCTCTCAATGTTTTGACCTGATAACGTAGCCCACTTAAGCAAAATAATTATGTGCTACAGGCCTATTCTTCCATTTGTGTAAACGCTACCATGACCATACCGCTACACGTAGACTTTATCCAATGTCAGGAGGATAACTTTGCATCCATCCAAAAACGGTGGTATTTTTTATGTTATAAAACGGTTGTTAGTTTTGAACTGGTCGGTGAATCTCATAAATGTAGGCAGTTCATTTCCGTTGTTTCAATGTTTATCGTGCACATGTATGTGACGGTACACCTTGGAGGGGATCAAGGGCACACTAATTCCACTTTTTTGTTGGTTTTTAATTTATTATCGGCATGAGTGAACGGGTGCAGGTAAAATTGACGAAACACGTTTTTAATCGACATCCACTGGATCCAGGAAGTTAACCTGATTTCATGCGATTACTGTTACTGTTGACGCAGGTATTGGTAAATTTGAGGACAACAATGTATCATGGCTGCTTTGAGTAGTAAATTTATGGGTGATACAATAAACAACACTATATCCTTCTCGAACGGAACGTAAACCAAGAAGCAGATCTCGCCAGAGCTTTAGAAAGTGCTATGGCATGTTAAATATGAGGAAATTAAAGTTACCGTTACTTTGAACCAAACAAATTAACATCATATACACAGACTTAACCACGAAGAAAGCGAGAAATTGAATATTTAAGCTTTAGAAAATGCAATGGCATGTTAAAAATGAGGAAATTAACGTTAAATTTACTTTGAACCAAACAAGTGAATGTTTTATTCTGGAGCTTTTTGGGTGGAACACTGGAAACAGATTGAAGACCTCATCACTGAGCCCAGTCTTGATCGCAACAGACAAAAACATGTCTGACAAACTTGTCAAACTTGCAGGTTGTAGGCCTGAAAGTGCAGCATGTGGTACGGACAGTTCTGATGTCAAATGTGATGAACTGCATTATATCTTGTGCTGTTGCCAAACTACACCATCAACAATACTTGGTTTGTAACTTTTTTTCTGCAGAAACTAATATACGTAGACATAAGCTGGGAAATATTTTAAGGTACATGTCTTCGTATCAATGTCAACTGGTCAGATCGAGCGCCACAGAAGCTCAAGTTGCCGTCATATATAAAACGCACGCTCGATAACGCCTCTCTTCATTGTTACCACAACGGACACATGATCCCTACCCGACCGAGCCACAAGAGCGAGTGCAAAGCTTCGGTGAGCGTGCTGTTTACAGGGGAACATGGGCCAATTTTGCTACTATTTTCATGCAAACGGTTCAGCGAGAGCGCACTTATAAAGAAAAGGACGAAGCAGACGATACCCAGCTCCTTGTGACACACTACCGTTTTGTTCAAGAAAAACTGTACATACAAGATGGGAATACTATTCACATATCGACGAATATTTATTTTGCGTTGAACAATAACTCATACAATTCAGACAACATAATGTTGATGGAATAAAAAGGAATCAAAGAGATGGTTTCATGTGATTGAATTAATTACTACGGTGGATTATCACCAAATGGAGGTCCCACTTTTCATGTCATCGCATGTCAACTTTCTTGGTTCTCAGTCAAGAGTAAAACTTTTTTATCAGAACAGATATTAAGCCGACATTTGTTTTTGTTGTCCACCGAATATGATCTTGTCACCTCCGGATATAAGCGGCATCACACTTTAACGCCCAAGCGCCATTTTAAGCCCAGATGACTTGCCAGCGACCTGACTTTATTTTACGACACTTCATCAGTCAACAATTTTACATCTCTGCCCTTTATTCTGAAAGCGTTGGTCGAATACTCTTCAAACGTGGTGGAGCTATATAGTGGGCGAATCTCTACAAAACTTTCTCAAGTGTCATGCTCCCTTGATTTTTGTATTTTTACGATTTTTGGGAAAATTTCAGTTTCAGGAATAGTCTTATAAAATGTTATTGTCTGAAAACGCTTTCCCTGCTGCTTCGAGCTTCCATCTGAAAAAGCACATCCGGGTACCTTTTCCGCCATTATTTGCCGGTTGGCGCTGTGCCTTTGTTCTAATTACACGTGTGTGTGTGTGTGTGTGTGTGTGTGTGGTTGCTATTTTCTACTTTTTTAAATTGGGAGAGCTGGATTCTCATCAAACGTGACAGGATTGTAATGATCACAAAGTGGTATGCCACTTTCCTCCTTTTCAACGAGTCTTCAAAATTACGTAATGATCAGTCAGGGTACATATTATGATGGTTAAAGTAGGAATACCTGTATACATGCATATGTATGTGATTTTCTCCAAAACCATAGACCAGATGTATACGTCAAATTTGGTAGGGCTGTGTCTCTTAGGGTCTCTATAAATGCATTTGATAAGTCAGTTTGTAATGCTGTATATATTTCTAATGACCACTTTCAGGGAAATCTTCAAAGTCATCTGCTCTGAAGCTGCTAGGCAAATTACTTTGACATAACACAACGAAACTGTTAGGGACTGCTTCATATCAATTGGTTCAAAAGGTGGCACTGCTTTCTTTGTTCACTATCACTTTTTTACTTTTTTTGTAAATATTTGTATCTGATTTAAAACCACTGGCTAGATTTTCTTCTTACTTTTTGGAATGCACCTCGGGTCTAAGTTGTTCACTCGAAGAGACTGTAACCCTATCTCGATTTTTATCCAGCTGACATTTTCTGACCTTTTCTAAGACTTCACATTTAATGATGTTTTGAATATGCCTTATATTCGATATGCACACAAATTACTATTCATCGCTGCATATAGCAAGCCATGTCAATGGATAAAGCAATGTCCATAAACATGCATGCTTGCTCTTCTCATATCAGCCACCATCGAGCTAGAGCTGAAACTAGAGCTCTGCTAAGCTAAGCGTACCTAAGCTAAGCTTACCTAAGCTAAGCTGAGTCTTTCGACTTCTTCTGGGGGTAAGTACGTACAGATTGGCTGAGTCTCAGCTGTTCACGCAGCCCTACTCTTTATCCTCCCCTATAGGACAGGGAAAAACATAATTGCTGCATGAATCTGTACACCCCGCCCCTCCACAGTATGAAATAATGTTGGTTTACTGGTAGAATTGTTTCTTACACGTTGTGGTAAGGTATTTACCCTCCAAAGCTACTAACCGATCATAAATTCTTTCGGTGAGTCATCGCCATTCTTCCAATAAAGAAACGAAGTGACAAGCAAATGGATTGACTAATTGATGGACTAACTGACTGACTGGATAAATGAATGTATGAATGAATGAATATGCACGCAGGTAGGTTGTTCGGTCGGTCGTTCCGTCGAAGGACCGACGGACGAACAGAAAGACAGACAGATAGATGGATGGATGGACAGACAGACAGACAGACAGATAGACAGACAGACAGATAGACAGACAGACAGACAGACAGACAGACAGACAGACAGACAGACAGACAGACAGACAGACAGACAGACAGACAGATAGATAGATAGATAGATAGATAGATAGATAGATAGATAGATAGATAGATAGATAGATAGATAGATAGATAGATAGATAGACATTTTGTGTGGTTGTAAGTTTTTGGTTATATGCTGCTATGTATCAATTCTGACGTTCGGTGCTTAAAGATAAACACGATAGGATTTGGTGTGAGAAAATGTTTGTTACAAGATTTTATCTCACAAAGAAAAGTGTACGTAACATACGGTAGCAACGATTAGTGATCACCTTAAACCTGTCTTGCTACAAGTTAGTGAGGCCACTGAAGATAAAAACACTCGCCTTGATTTAGTTCGCAGCAAAATATTTTTGCCTATCATCACGATACGCCACGGAAGCCATACAGGTGACATCCAAAAAAAAAGAGACTTGTTTCAAAAGTCGTATAACCGACTTTTATCTTAAATGTCCGACTTTTGAAAAATTAGTCTTTTTTTAATATATATTTTTGGATATCCCTTATATGGCTTCCGTAAAACGCCGGAATAAAACAATGACAAAGAAATGCAATCATTTGGGCATTCCCAGCTTGTTCAAAACGATGCCTGTTTATTACTTAACACACTTTTTAAAATGATAGTTTTGACAAAGTTCGGATGCATGCATCTGGTACCGAATTTGATATGTGTAACCTTTTGGTTGCATTGTTAACTGTTGTTTGTTTGCAAGGCAACGTTAAAGATTAATCATCTCTTTTAATCAAGTAGCCCAGCTGCTGC
Organism: Hermodice carunculata; assembly: GCA_964020975.1. Taxonomy (NCBI): domain Eukaryota; kingdom Metazoa; phylum Annelida; class Polychaeta; order Eunicida; family Amphinomidae; genus Hermodice; species Hermodice carunculata. The sequence continues at coordinate 43,145,962 of OZ026624.1, read as the reverse complement.
CAGAGCATCGATCAAAAGCTACACAATTCATGTGAATACAGGTCGCTGAATCACCCATCTTCTATTTTGATGTACTTACCCTTAAATGACCCATCGTTGCTAATATAAATCTACAAGCCTACTTTGCATTGAAAGATAATTATTATAATAAAAAACATTGCATGTGGAATTACGGTCGGGCTCTCCAGTTTCAAACAGATCGAAACATCAATCATGTATACATACAAAGGTTATTATGCTGAGCACTAAAAATGCACTCCACAATTTTCTACCATCATCGTTTCTTTGGCTTTGTTTTCCACAGAAAAACTTGAATACCAAACCAAGCCAATTCATGTACTCTAAGGTTAAAACATAACCGAAAAGGGTAATTTTTCGATTTTACTTTGTAATTACTTTCCATTTATATAGCAGATTTATATAGCAAATGACAGACTGAATAATAGACTATATACGTCTGATAAAAAATGTAAAAAACAAAACAAAAATTTGTTTAACCATTTCCTGCTCAAATTCTGAAAACAACAACCCGTTAACTATCATCTACCTCAATATTTTACTTTTGGGTCTCGTTCATACACCAAATTGTGTGCGAAACTTATGGATAAGACTTTAAACAGAGACTATCTTACTGATCTATTTTCTTTGTCGTGTGTTGGACGAACACCAATTTCCTCCACATTAGACAGGTTTTAGCCTAACAAGGAATGACATAATATGCACGTAGGCAAGAGACAAGATTTATATTGTTTTTATTTTCTCGTCTGATAGGACTTCTGGTGATATTGATTTCCATCCTGTCTGCACAAATATACAAAATGTAAAACTATCTTGTTTCGAATTTCCCATTTATGTTCAGAAACAATTGAAATTAATACTTGGAAACAACTTACAGCTATAAAATGTCGGTCCTTCTCATTCTCCTGCCGCGCTAACCCCTTAGCCACATGAGTGTTGCGTTTTCACTGATAGTCTTTCTAATTTTTTATGACTTGCTCACCCTCAACCCTTTAAGTGTTGCCTTTTTGCTGATAGTATTTGTCGTTCTTATGCATTTCTGATCCCTTAACCCTTTGAGTGATGCATTTTTACTGATAGTTTTTCTCATTCTCACGCTTAGCTCACCCCTTAACCCGTTCAGTGTTGCGTTTTTTACCGAGTCTTCCTCATTCTCATGCTCAGCCGACACTTAAATTCTGAGTGTTACATTTGCTACTGATTTTTCTTCTAATTTCTATGCTTTGCTGTCACCTAACTTTTTGAGTGTTCCTGTTTTTACTGAATCGAGAGCTTTAATGTGCGCGTAATCATGGTAATGATTACTCCCAAGGCACGCCGGAGTGCAACTGTTGAACCAGATCATTTTTTCTGCAACTTCAAACGCACTGATAAGCCTCCCCTAAAGTAGCGTTTTCTCTCCAAGTCTGCTTGGCAGAGTTATTCTTTTAGAAACCATAATATAACATCAAACGTACACATTTTCTGGGTATTTTTGTCTGGCATTTGTCTTCAACAAACCCAGATTAAAATCACCAGTCAAATTTATCAGATATTTTCGGTAAATGGGGTTCGATTACAGGTGAAAAGGTAATTGATGAAAGTATCACTATCACTATTTTGGTCTTCAGAAGGCATGTAAGTATTACACAGTACTATCTTATGATTCCCATCATCTGAAAAGATATCGTTTAATTTAACTTCAAAAAGGTAAGTTGTTTAATCTTATGAATGCACGTCAGTTTACCACTATGATAAAGTATTTCACAATTAGGAAGACTATAAAAATAACGTGCTGGATCTAACTTATATGTCTAACGTTCAAGTGACTTCTTACACTGAAGAACCTCCGAACATATCGGTGAAATATCTAAATTATAAAAACTTTGAATTTGGACCATTTAACCTAACGTAAAATATGACTTATTATATACACAGACGTGACAAAATACAGAGTATCTGAAAAATTAGCGGGTCCACGAGTTGTTTAGGGTCCACATAGGGAGAATCCTAAGTGGTCGAGTTCGTGGTGTCTAAATTATTTGTAAAGTGCAGCTGTCCGTTTCAGCAGTCTGCACAAAGTTCCGCTAAAATTCCTCAGCAAATCTACATTTATAATTTTCATGGTCATGAGTTATGACCCTCAGAGAATCTGCATTTTTCTTTATAAGTAGACAAGCATTGTTGATCTTGACTACAGTACCACAGTAAAGGTTTTTAGGTTTTTTCTTTTGATGTATAAACCGTTTGTAGAGCATTGAAAAAAGTTGGTAAAAGCCGTCAAGGAAATTTAAAAAAAATGAAAATAAATAAAATTTCGAGTTGAATGCACGGCCGGCCACGACTTCATGTACTTGACCCTTGATTATTTTCCTTGTCCAGTGTTAGATTAAATCTGTAACACACACAGCTCATTCTTCTCTTTTCTGGTAAAGGACAACAGAGCAGGCAACACTGCTGTTTTGACAAGGTGCTTGTATATCTTTATTCGTACACATAAGGTACAGATTGTTTCAATAAAACAAAATATGTCACACAGTCAGGCTGGGAGAAAAAAAATGCATATAAATGCAGTAACATATAAATGTAGTAACATATGGTACATGAATTGAGATAAAAGGGAAAACAGTTCTGATATGCTATATCAATACAACACTAGAACTTCAGTCCATGCAGGCAACATCTCAACATATCTAATATTACGCTCGCGGTTACGATGTGTACAGTACTTCAATGATGCCACTGAGTTCTTTCTGAGTGCAGATAGTATCCATTTTTTGTGGGGGGGGGGGGTTGTCTCTAGAGAGGCACAGATCTCTAATGAAAGCGCCTTCACAAGCAATGTAGTCATCGACAGAGCGGCTATGAGGTTGTGACATCGTTCTGAGCAAACCCTGGAAAGGGAAGTTTTCTATATCGTATTTACATATGCTGTATTTGCTTGGCATCAAATTGAGGGAGTTGCAGGTTGCAGAACCACTACCATGTAATACTCGTCCACATGTTCTGACAATAACATTTTTGCTGTTCATGATCTTATAGAAAAAATTGATGAATCGCTGTGGAGCTGCGTATCGACCGGTAAATCTTTACAAATATGTGACAATAAAGCATTGTGAGTACGATATGGAATTATTCACAGGGGCCTGATGACTTTCCTCCATGCAGAGAAAAAACTTCCAATTCCTTCCCTGGTAAAATCCCACAATTGGCATCCATAAAGTGGCATACGATAAGATTAAAATAATCTATATCTGGTGTCCGAGAAAATTGTGCCGAATTGAGACATTAATATGTTTATTTCTGTATATTAAAACCTAGTTATAGTTTTTGAGAGGCTCTCTTTCATAGAGTCATTTCCAACTGCATGACCAATATGTTCAAATGGTGATACTTTACCAATTGGTAAATTCTTCAAATGCAATGTAGGCTAATCATTACCACTACCACAGCTCATATCTTTAGACTTATCGGGATTCAATTCTACTTTGTATTCGATAGCAAAACCAGAAAATATATCAAGCATTTTTGACATTGAAGACACAGTATGACCATAAGAGCCACATCATCGGGATATACAAGGGCACCTGTGAATATATTCCTAATGTACCAGCCATAGCCGGAACGTTTTAAGCGTAACATCAGCTCATCAAAATGTATACTCCAAATAATATTGGACAAAGTACACCCACCTTGTTTGACTCCATTTGAGCAAATAGATGGCTCTGATTTAGCATGTCCCCATGCAACACTGATTGGTGTACATATTTAATAGAAATCTGGCTATGACGGGACATAAACCTCTTTGTAATAAAAGTCAAAATAGCTCTATATAGTCCACTCACTCAAACGCTTTAGTGGCGTTTAGAAATATAAGTTGTACATCAGTGTTGTTCCGTTAATATTAATTCTGGCATTCAGTGAGAGCAAATGAACATTGTGTCGTTGAATTGTTAGGTTTGAACCCAACTGGAGATCTGATGAGTCTAAAACGTCATAATTGTCTGTCAAAATAACCCAATCCAATAGCTTTCCCAGAATGCTGCTTAGGTATGTATAGGTATTTTGCATCGGCCAGTCATGCGTCCCGTTGATCTAAGTCTGTGAAATCTATAATCATGCCCGCATCTTTGTCCCGATTAAACCTATGACAGGCAGCCATCAGGGTGGAGTTTGCCTCCTTAAGCAACAGAGGTTTTTTACGCAAATTCAGTAAATCATTGGCTGGAGTCCACTGATTTTCTCCGGCGGGACCAGCTAGACCTTGTACAATAGGAAACCATCTTTCTTGTGCATATGTTTGTCTTTAGCCTTTATTGTAAGTGCTGCTGCCATCTCTTTCATTTCAGTTGGAAAAATGGGCAATAGAGTCTTTTCAACCGAATCCAAACGGTCACTAACAAACCGAAAGACCCGTCTATGCTTGATCTAACCTGTTACTCGATCAGGTCATTCATTTTAGTGACTCAGTTATCTTATAACATCAATTACATCATTTATTTCATCAGACAACACTGTTTTCCTGTCTAATGATTGGGGGAAGCGCATCAACTAGTGTAAGTCAATGTGAAGTCCTTTTGTCTTTTCCCTGTGGCTGATCACTTATGCTCAGTGTTGATGCTTGTAACTAACTCATATACACAGTCATGTAAGCGCGGATGACCCCCTGTCAGAATGAAGGGTTATACAGTTTACATATCCGTTGCCTCCAAAGTAGCCCAAGTTCCGTGTTATCTCTACCTACACTTAGTCTGCCCTTCTTTGACAGGATTTTTATTATAGTGAGGGAAATGAAACTGTGCTGTGACCCTCTCCCTAGACTGCGACACCATTCAGGAAGTTGACCATATTATCATCTTGGCCAGTAGCAGCCTCTGCTCCCTAGTGTACTGCAGCCGGTTACCATGGTTACCATTCTCGGACAATTACAAACTGAGTCACTTTTCCAAAGCTAAAACTGACTCTATCAAACAAGGTCAGACCCTAGCGGAGTAGACATAACAAAGAGCATGGCTCTACTTTGGAAGCAAACATAACTCCGGCTTTGCAGTTGTTTCTGCCCAGCGTCACTGCACTTCGAAGAGGACTGATTGAGTCAGTGATTTATTGTACAATAAGTCAATTGATACAAACAGATGTTTCATAAAAAGCAAGTGCTTTCGGCTGTGCCCAGGTAACAAATTAGACTGACGTCAAAGGAGGTAATGTGTTAAAGAGGAAACAGCATCCATTTTAAACATGTTTCAACAAATGTCCAAGTTACCTAAGGCCTAACAAAAATATACGTGTGGTTCCGATTACCTGATCAACCCCACTGAAAAGGCCAGAGTTCCGACCCTAAATAGTTCTTATGAAACATAAAAGAAAAGAAAAGGTTTCAAGTCGCCTTTCTCTGATAAAATATGATGGACCCTAGCTGGAAGATTTTATCGAGAAAGTCGCCGTCTTGTGCCAATATTTTGCAGTAAAGTCAACTCAACGAGCCCGGCTGAAAGAATTTATCGTGAAAGTGGCCGTCAGGTGCTGTTATTTTGCAGGAATCAGGATCAATTTACTGGATCAAAGTACATACTTTAGCGAAAATCATTACGTGTTATTATATAAATAAAAACGTAAAGTATAATGAACGAGGAGACCCTCATTGAGACAAATTTATTTCGCTGTCATGAGGGCCACCTCCGAACAAATAGTAACAATTACTCTAAATATGGTTTAATCTCAAAATAAAAATACCATGTTTCTAATATTACGTTTTTATGTCTAAATTACAAAAATAATTTATAAATTCCAAAACTATGGTTCCTGTTGGACACATATATCACAATTGGAAATGACACAAGTTTCTTGGTAATTTTAAATATACATATTTTTGCGTATGCAGATAACCCTTGTAAGCTTGGGGTATAAAATTTATCGTAAATATTGGATGGTAGTGAATAAATTGTAACAGGTACATCAAACCTAAGACCTTTTTTTGCGAAACTGTGATTACACTGATGTGCAAATACATTTTCTGCAAGCCTGATAACATGCATATGTAGGTTTGTACCTGGAAACGATGGTAAATTTTGCAAGCTGAGTGGAAGTGTTCGATTTTAATATCTATAGTAGAATTTTATTTTTGCAATTGTAAAGATATCCTCAACTTCTGATAATCTCAAGTTTTTAAATAAAGGGTCTGTATGAGCATTATGTTTACCACGTGATAAAACTCTCATAACTTTCTTTTGTATCGTGTTTGACTTGAATATTAAAACCCCATTCTAAAATCCCATAATTCATATGAAAAATATAAGAGAGCTATAAATTTTTAATGTAGCACTAATTGGTAATATTCGTTTAATTTGTTCAGAATACCTAACGATCTTGATATCTTGCTGCTTGTTTGTTTGTTTGTTTATTTGTTCGGGTTTTTTTGTTCTTTTGTTTTTTGGGTTTTTTTTTGTTTTTTTTGTTTTTTTTGTTTTTTTTTGTTTTGTTTTGTTTTGTTTTTGTTTTTGTTTGTTTTTTTTCAAATGTGCATTCCAGTTTTATTGTAAATCTAAAACAATTCCTGGAAAAATTGAACTTTTTAACACATTCTATATCTATATTTTTCAAAATTTAATTTCAAGCATTCTAAAGATCTTTTGAGGCTGATTGAAGATCATAAATTGAGTTTTCCTGATATTGAGCGAGAGACTATTTGCATCTAGCCAAACATATATTATGCTGAGTTCTGAGTTTATGTGATCATCAATAACGGCATCGTTAACATTGTTAGCAAAATTATTCAAGGTAGCAGATAAAGTAGAGTCATCGGCATACAAGATCATTTCAAAAATTTCACTTCCCTGAAAAATATCGTTTATGTAAATAAGAAATAACAAGGCACTCCGTATCGAGCCTTGAGGGACTCCGGTTTTAATTTGAAGCATGGCTGAGTTCACTTGGTCATACTGAACATACTGTTGGCGAACTGTTCAGTAGCTTTCAAACAAAGGTAAGTCAAATTAAACACAGAATTTATTTCAATTTGTCTGGAGGGTTAACTTGGGCCATTAAAACAGCATAGCAACATAAGTTCCATAAGGCACCACCAGGGTTGTTTGGTGATCGTTATCGTAATATTTCGCTAGGTTCTACGTGTCCGTTCTCCAGGTTACCAGAGCAAACGGTCGTTAAAGTACTTTTAAAACATGATTCACTATCTTACCCTTAATCTGCCCGGTTGTGTCGAAAGCAGCTATCATCAGTTTCAAATTCAAATGCTACACGATACCTCAAACTGGCAAATCGTGCGCTATTTTAAACATGGCGCAATGCATTGCTGGACAGTGGCACAAAAATGCATGTACAGTTGATTTGGATATCAAACTGAATCGTGGTCAAAGCAAACATCATATCATTATTGATGCTCTGAAATATTTGCAAAATATATACTTTTGGTTTCATATAATTATAACCCCCAAGATCCTCTGAAAAATACTTTCCTTATTTGCAAACCATTGGGTGCGGAATCCACAATTTTCAAAATGGCAGCTGCGTTTGTGGGTCCCGATTCGATATTTTGAAGAGGTAGTATCCAAAATATATGTGTAATTCGTGTTAACGGAATGATAATTAGTCGAATGAATGTAATGTAAAATATATCCTGGGGCTTCTCCAGTGTGAGCATTGCCTACAAACGTAAATACAAGTGCTTGAAATTACCAGCTGTTAGCGGCGGTGGGCCACTGAATAAGAATATTGTATCAGACACTGAAGTCACTCCAAAGCTATGAATTAGGTAGCAACATAAGTCGGACCTGACCAATGCCCCTGCCGAGTGCAAGATGGAGCTTAGGGGAGAAGGTTGCCACGCTAGTGGCTACGGCTTCGAAGTACCTTCGGGTCTTCTAATAAGTTATAAGTACAAAGAGTAAAAATGAAGCAGAAAGTCCAGAGACTTATCAATGGCGGTTCTGACAGGATAAATCATAAATATAAGTATTATGTTAAAATACATGAATCACAATAAATCAAATTATCTCATATCAAAATTATTTTCTGATTTTAATCAAACAAAAATTATTTTACTCTATTAAACTGTGAGGGCAAAATGCTATCATGTATTATATAAGGAATGACCTGTTCTTTTTAAATGTGTATAAAAAATACAGCGTCCCGCATATTTACCTCCTTCCAAAAACATATATTTTACCATTGTTTTATCACCTTTGTAAAATAAAACATATTTCTAATGAAGCCCCATCAAATATACTGAAGATATGTGTGTTGATGTCATAACAGCACAAAATAGGACATGTTATCTGGAATGCTTATATGATACATACAAAATTTCATATAAATCTATTCTAACCCAAACACTTGTGGTTCTACAGCAATTGTAAAGTTTGATTTCCACCTTTCGTCATACAGATTCCGCAAAGCCTTGTATTCAACTTGTTAGGACTGCATTCATCTATGATAGTTAGTTCAGAAGCCAAGGCACTCTGCCCGGATGCGCATTACCTTAACTTATGCTCCAATAGACAAAATGAGAATTTCAGCACAGAAAAACATAAACAACTTTTCTTCAAATTAAACACACACACACACACACACACACACACACACACACAATGTTCGCACAGCCAGGAAAAACTGGCAGAATGTCATGAGGAAACCACCGGTTCCTGACAAGCATGTTGTACCACCCAGCCCATGTGGTTCTTTTGCAAACGTGTGTGCCAAATTACCTACAAAATGTAAACTCTAGCAATACTACTGCCCTTACATACCAGTCTCTGTTTTTATCACATTTAAATTACTGTATCTGGGTGTGGGAGTTTTGTAAAGAACGCATAATATTTACTGTACAAAACAGATGTACGCCACATTTGTAAAAGAAGTAATGTTGCACATATTGATCCACTTTTGAAACAATATTCTTAACCTTCAACAAATACTTCGTACTGACGCTCTATAATTATACATGTACTACAATTACAGAAAAAAAAAGAATTTCAAACTTATTTTTTCAATATTTTTGGGAATGAACCCATTACATGAGCTCCTCCTTACCACGCGGTTAGCACAGCCTGACCAGCCCCCATACACCTCAAATCGTAACATAAACACGGAACATGTATAATACAACATCTCTACCCCATATCATTCGCCAATGCTTCAATAATAAAATATCCATACATTCTTTTACGGATTTTTACTTTCATGCAAAATGATAGTTTACAGGGCTGTCCAACAGGAGCATTGTAGCAAAAATTCGCTACAAAGCCCTTCAAAACTGCTACAGAAGTTTTCTCCAAAATAAGTGTTTTTTAAGTAAAGAAATGGAAAAAAAATCCTACAGGGAAAGAAAATTTTGCTACAGAGATTTTCAACTGGACAGCACTGGTTTACAAATAGTTACTACTTAGGCTGCAAATATACAATGTACCAGGCAAGATTGCTATGAATGAAGTAACACCTAAGATTGCCTTGTGTGTGTGTGTGTGTGTGTGTGTGTGTGTGTGTGTGTGTGTGTGTGTGTGTGTGTGTGTGTGTGTGTGTGTGTGTGTGTGTGTGTGTGTGTGTGTGTGTGTGTGTGTGAATTAGTAATTCTCTGTAAATGGCCTTTAATGCCAGATAATAAAACCTTCGTAGGAATCATCCTGGCAATGTTGTCCATATGCAGCTTCTGATTTTGTTTGTTTGTTTGTTTGTTTTTTTTTGGGGGGGGTGGTTTTTTTTGGGGGGGGGGGTGTTTGTTTGTTTGTTTTTGGGGGGTTGGGGGGTTTTGTATTTGTTTTCATTTTTTTGCCTGTTTGTATGTCAGCTTCAAATATTATTCTAGATCTGCATTTTTCTTGCATACATTATATATCATGTGAATTTGATCAAATAAATAACTTCTGATTGTGAGTCTTAGTCCTTTAACGAACGGTGCTGGTCTGAGGAATTAGAATTATTACCATACCAATTCGGATGCACAAGACTGTTGCCTTCTATGTAACAACACTTAACCTGTTTTAGTTCATAGTCCTTATTACTTGGCAATTGTTATGTGAATAACAATTTTTCTTTTGATGACCACAGCAACAGCAGATAGTAAATCCTCAACAGTGGTGACACTACACATATATATCATGTGAATTTGGTCAAATAAATCGCCTTTTATGAGTTTGAGCAACTGAATGAACGGTCCTTTTACGGGGAATTTATATCTGTTATACCAATCCAGATGAAAAACTGTTGTCTTGATTTGCAGACAAACACTTCAATTGGGGTCACACGTCGATTGGTGACTGATGTTTGCAACAACTTTGCTATTGTGGGTGAATGTTTCTGAATCATATTTAGTTAGTAACTTTATGAATGCTTTCATGGCTAAATGAAGAAAAGCCAGTGGACTGTTGCTAAGAAGTACATTTTGACCACAAGTAGATTTTACTTAAGACAGAACGATAATCGCGAAAGTGTTCCAACGCCAGCAGTCCACGCAAAAGTGTACCTTTCTTATAGCTTCAATGTGATGTTGCTAACTCATAGATTCCCAGCTCCAACTTTCTCTCATAATCAGACAAATAAGGTAAAGTAACTGAAATTGCTCTTTATCCTTGAGAATTAGGTGAAGTGTACGTAAATGCAAACCAAGCCTCGCTCTATTTGAAGACGTCATCAAGTGGAATATAATACATTTAGCTCATAATTCTAAACTATGATCCACACACTACAGTGGATCACGTTACCCTATATCCCGTGGTTCAAGTGCCCCAAATTTATAATTGTGAGTCCGTGGATGCAATCAAACGATATGCAAAACGAATGACATGCAGTTATGAGCAACAAGTGCGACAGAACGTCTAATATGAATAAATACAAAGGGCGCTGCCATTAAATTTCTTTGATGCCAGGGCGTCACATTTTACCGTAAAGCACGTTCGTGTTGTATAAAAATACGGGCATGGTACTGAAACACGTCTACACTGTGTCAGAATACGCTCATTTTGTATCCAAACACGTAAAAGGTATATCAAACAGGTGTACATTGAATCCAAAGACGCGCAAAGCTGGATCCTGAGGTATCATGGTTATGTGTATGTAATAAATCAGGCCAACCTAAGGAAGTTTCCTGGTGTCAACCTAATCTCTGTTTTTTTTTCTGATTATAACATAACCACAATTTTTCTTGCTACAAGAAAAAAAGTTGTAATAACAAGATTGTTTCTTGTTATTACAAGAAAAAGTCGTAATAACCAGATTTTTTCTTGTTATCAAAAAAAGTCATAATAACAAGTTTTTTTCTTGTTATAACAATGAAAAGTTGAAATAACAAGATTTTTTTCCTGTTCTAACAACAAAAAAGTTGTAATGACAAGATGTTTTCTCGTTATAACAAGAAAAAAAATGTAGTTATAACATGAAAAAAGAGAAATTAGGTTAACACCAATGAGCTTCCGTACCAACCAGCTAGTGATTTATCTGACGTGCACATGACAGCCGGCCATGAGGTAGAGAATTGCCTGGTCAGTTGGTTGCAGAAGACAAACAATTAAAAGATAGGGTCGCGGACAAGGGAAGTTGTTTACACGTCTAGTCGGCTAACAATGAAATGTGTCTCATAAACATCTGAAAAGTAATACCATACTTTATTATTGTGACTTGTTTACGTAAGACTTTACATACCGTTCACTAGTAACATCGTACATATATATATATATATATATATATATATATATATATATATATATATATATATATATATATATATATATATATATATATATATGTGTGTGTGTGTGTGTGTGTGTGTGTGTGTGTGTGTGTGTGTGTGATAAAAATTATACGAATAGCCATATATAAAACTAATACAGGGCTTGTCTAGGTGATTTACGCTGTCTGTTCCGGAATGGCATTACATTTTGATATAAGTCATCTTCCTCCCTTTCCTTCTGCTTCCAGGTATACGGCTATGGGCAGATATATACGAGCCCTATTAACTTATACTTCGGGAGTCAAAGAAAATGTCATACTTACAACAAGATATTTACCAGATGTAACAACCTTAAGCGACACCAGAGGGAAGACGCATGGCCCGAATAGGTCTCGCTACTGATCACCAATCAACTCACAATATGTACTCTTGTAGACTAATGAGAGTCACGGAAACCATTTTTGACAGAGGTGAATCGCTTCCTGAAACATGAATGATCATGTCAGACAAGACAAGCTGTTTTCATTTGAATATCCTTTACAGACTTTGAACTGCCTGTACGTGATTTGGTATGAAGTTATTTACCGACAAAGGATTGGACAGAATTTCAGAAGTAATTAAGTCGATGCTTTACACGATTTACAGAGACTAGCACTGATTGTCAAATGATATGATCGGATTATACGGTTTTACAATCGGTGCCAGTGTCTGTGAGGTCATCCTCAAAAGGCTATCCCCGAAATAGAATTTCTCTGTTGTGTTCCTGAATGCTTGGCAATTGATAGGCTTTTTTTTTTCGTGCGTAAGGAATTTGATTGTGTTTGACAATCTCATGAGTGAAGTGGGCAAAGGCACACAGGTCAGAGATTTACCCAACAATGGAAGCCACCGTCATACCCCAAGTGTCAATGTGCTAAAATTTATATATATGAGCCAAACATTTTCAATTTTACGAAATTTTTTTTATTTTTGCAATATTTGCTCCCAGGTCATATGCCTGCAAAGTCTGTAACAGATCAAGAGAATGAGTCATTGGATGTTTCCTTATAGACCAAATTGCATGATAGAAGACTGACAGTGCCACGTCCAAACCTTACGGTTATTTGCCGGCTGATTCCAAGCTACAGACTTCGCAACAAATAACACCGACGCGTGATAGACTAGCTGTACAGCCAGATGAGGAAAGGCCAGGATTATTTGTTCAAAAAGTGCACCAGTCAAAGCGAGAGCAGGTCAAAGGTTATAAGAATCCGCATGATGCACATGCGAACAGTGGAACAAGAAGCAAGGCTGGCAACAAGAAGATATTTTCACTTAAGTCACGGTGGCATGTAATTATTATAGGGCCATATTGGCCAACATCCGAAATTGCAATATCGCTTGACTAACTGGTACATAGAGAGACATGGTAGGAACAGAAACCACAAGGAAAGTGGAAAGAATGAACCCAAACTATTGTTTGAAGCATGGCTATAGCCGGGGGATATAAAAGCGATGCATTGGCAAGAAGCCATAGAAACAGCTTTTAAGGGAAGAAACTTATTTGTCAATGAATTTGTCCAATATTAAGGAAGATTTGATAAAGACAGAAACTTTAATAGTAGAATGAAACTTTTAAATGTAATTGGATGCTACACAGGTTTTGTGGATTATGTGAATAAAATTCTGCAAGTCTAGTACAGAAATATATCTTCTTGATCAAATTAATGTCAAAGGTCATCAAATGGAAGATCGAAATGGGAACGTTTGGGGGATATGACCCGAGGAATATTTCTCCCTCCTAAGGTGACTTCTATTCATGTACAAAAATCCCACTTGGTCTTTTTGCCAAGTGAATCCCCACAAGCCAACAGTAAAATTTATCATCCTAGTAGCCCAGACTGTATAATCTTTATTTCAAGTCGAACATAGTACAATATTAGAACATAGCGCCGAGGCATTATTACTCGACCATGACGTCTGAGGAATGGAAAATGATATATACAATGGACACGCAATGAAAACATGTTTACACTTGGTGAACGTTGGCAATGGAAGTGAAACAACTAGGTTCGACTGTAGCATAAAGCACATACAGTACATAAGCAGGAAGGGCCAAGCCATGCGTGTATAAGTCTTTTGAATTGGAAGGGAGTTGTCTGTTCTTTCATATCAGGAGGGATGTAGTTCCAAAGCTTGGCCCCTTGGTACCATACAGAATTGTTGCCATAAGTAACAGTGTTGTAAGCAGGCTGCTCAAACTTCATTTTGTCACGTAAATCATCCTGAGTTTCTTTTCTTGTAAATAAGTCAGAGAGAAAATTACGACAGTCTTTCATATTAATCTTACAAACTTCAACAGAGAGCTTTCGTAATCAATTCAGATTAAGTGAAGATTTTTTTGCCCGATATAAAATGTTTGAGTATGAAGAGGTGTAATCATTTAAGACAAACCGCAATGCTCTTTCCTGATATTTTTCCATTTTTTTGTCGTATCAGCTTGATTATTATTAGGTGCCACACTAAAGGGCAGTAGTTAAAGTTAGATAAGATAAACCCGTTAAATATCTGCATTTTTTCTTTTTCACTCAAAATTTTGGAGAATCTTCTTAAAACATTATTTGTTTGGAAGCCTGCTTACATAAGTATGATACATGATCATGAAACTTGAGCTTATCATCAATATAAACGCCGAGCAGTTTAACAGATTTTTCTGGCCTTATTTTGATACCATCTATTTCAAAGTAAAAGTCATCAGGTCAGTATATAGCATTTGATAGAAGTAACATAGACTGGAATTTGTCAGAATTTGCTTTCATTTCATTTTCTTCGAATCATTGAACACCAATTTGTGCTGCAGTCTCTAAAGTTTTTTTTTTTTTTTTTTTTTACGTTGTACAAGTCTTTGTCATGGGTGGACAGTGTATTGCCATCTGCATAATTATATAAACTGACAGTACCTTCGATACAGTAAAATAATCATTCATAAAAAAAAATATTGAAGAGCAAAGGTCCAAGAATGCTACCTTGGGGCACGCCTCTTAAGATATTTGTCCACTCGCAAAAAGTCCCCCCATACTTTACTCTATGTCGTCTTCCAGATAAGTAGTTGCCAATGAGCTCACACAGTCAAGCATTTTTCTACATTCCATAGGATTCCAATTTCTTACCAAGAGGTCATGGGGGAAGGCAGTCAAATGCCTTGGACAGGTCCATTAGGATTACCCCTATAATATCATGATGGTCAAGAGCTAGTTTCCAATCTTCTATCATTTTTATCAACAGACTTTGGCAGTTGTATCCTTTGCGAAAAGCACATAACAAAGATTTTAATATATCATTGAAAATATCTGTCATTTGTTCATTTAAGATACCTTCAAAAATTTTAGAGAGGCTAGACAAGTTACTTATAGGGCGATAGTTAGATTTGTTAAGAGAGTCTGACTTTTTATAGACTGGAAGCACATTTCTTTTTTTCAGATCCGATGGAAGTTTATTGGTTTTGATAGACATATTTACGATCTCTGTCAGGGAAGGAGACAGTACCCCAGCACAAAGTTTATGAAGTTTTGGTGGGATGTTATCAGGGCCCGTAGCCTTTTTCTGATTTAGTTTTGAGAGACATTTGGGCACTTGTTCTTCTTTAACCAATTGTTAACAGAATGCAATGCGGTAATTAGCCAGCTAACATGAATGTTGGCCCAATATCATACAATAATGCTGAGCCACCCTGGTCAACGTTGGGTCGATATTGGGCCAACATTCATGTTAGCTGGCTAATTACCGCATTGCATTCTGTTATCAGCGCATAAGATAGAGAACCAGACTTTATCATCAAATTGGCAACCCGAGTTGCATCTTCACCACACACAGGTCAACTCTGTATGCACATATTTATTTGGATACAATATACACACATCAAATTTTGAGTGATATGAGCTATGGTTAACTTGAAGATAAAAGAAAAAAGGGGTGTTGAAGATGTTCTGAATGCCAAACAGAATAAGAGACGGAGAAAGTCTCATAGCTTGAAAGAATACCCAAGAAAGTTCCAATGTATAACAAACATGGTTTTCGAGGTTCCGCTCCCACAATCTGATAAACTGCCAGTGCTACGGTCCTAGCAATATGAATTATCTTCCTTGATTACTGTAACAAAACTGAACAGACCATACCAAAATCTTAGTCACATCTCTTACTTGTGTTTGTACGCCTATTTTCAAACTATGAATGAGCACCGTTTTATTACTTACAAACAGGTCACCAGTAAACAATTAACTGTTTAATAGCTCCCATGATCCTAACCAATATCTCTCGCTGCAACCAACTGGCCAAATAATGACCAGGTGGCAATAAAAGTTGGCCCAAACATTGGCCTAATGTTGAGCCACCCTTGCCAACCTTGGGTCGATATTGGGCTAACATTCATGTTAGCTGGCTAATTACCGCATTGTATTCTGTTATCAGTGCATTAGATAGAGAACCAGACTTTATCATCAAGTTGACCACCCATGTCGCATCTTCACGACTCGCATGTCAGCTGTGTATGCACATATTTATTTGGATACAATGTGCACACATCATAATTTGAGTTGGTGAAGCATTGGTGTCAATAAATTTACTGTACAGTACTAATTTTCTTTATCAATCTGTAAAATATTGCTGCAAATGTCGCTACTAAAGACAGGATATCTTCAAAGCAAAGGACCAAGATCGGTTTGTGCTCTGCTAAACAAATTATATAAATATATATATATATATATATATATATATATATATATATATATATATATATATATATATATATATATGCTTGAAACAGTACATAAAATCCATGAGGCAGCTTACCCATCGGCCATTTTCATTGACTAAATCTCACAATAAACACATACCATGAAATCAGTCTGCGTATTTATGCCATTCTAGTTCTGTTGTGGTTAAATCATAGGCAGGCAGGAAATTTCAAATAAGCTTCCGCTATTGCTGAAGCCACATGCCCCAATGGTCAACATTCAAAATGCACACTTCACCACCACAAGAGAACCGGCTGGTTGTCGGGACTGCTTTTAACCATGCTACCCAGGTTTCAGTGTTTCTCAGCAGGATGAATTTAACATTTTCTGTAAGTCATTAGACTTCTGGATGCAGCTGGTGTCTCCGGTCTTATTGATTTATGCTCAGCGCAGTCCTACGGAGACCCACCACTGTGCAACTGGTATGCCTTTCATATTTTAATCAATATACATTTATGGATATATACATTTATGGATATATATATATATATATATATATATATATATATATATACACACATGTATATATATATATATATATATATATATATATATATATATATATATATATATATATATATATATATATATATTGTACTGAGTATGTGTGTACGAATACGAAACCTCTGTGCAAAGTAAAGAAGAGGGGTATATTATCATTCTTATAAAACCTGTCTCTACTTCTTTATGGAAAACCCAAAGCTTTTTTGGTCTTATCAATGAACATAATGCTATTTAACGTTATACTTATATCCATTTTCTGGATGCAGGCTTGTTGCATCTGTATACAGATCTGACGGTCTTGTGTGAAGTGGCAAAGCACTAAAGAGATGCACTAGACTTGTACTTCATCCATTCAGAAACCCTGCTGTATTTTTCATCACCTTATTTTATTCTATTGGCAGATTCGGCATGAAGTCCAAATTATGACCACTAATCCCAATATGACGATTCAGACGTCTCACAGACTACAGACAATAAACAACTTTTGAGAGCAGAGAAGATGCCACAGCTATAACTGCCCACGTTCAAAGACAGGTGCTATCATGATGACGAACGATCAAGTAATCAAATTTTCGTCGGTACACTGATATTCGTGTGATACCCATCAATGATTTTCAAACCATGTTCAAATGTTACGCGTGGCATTGTCAAGACCTTTTTTTCTTTACCGCATGAAGTCCACTCCTTTTAAAAAACACTACATGGTGCTAGTTGTTTCAGAGTATGTGCTGTTTGTATGTGTGTGATTAATTAATTGTGATTCCTTGCGTATTTATAGAACTTGCCTGTGGAACACAATAGGGTATTCCCTTCAGACATCCATTCTAAACGAAGAAGCAAAAGCTGCAGACCCCGGCTTGCATATCTAGGGTGGTGCCATCTGGTGGCCAGTCCAGCCGAAAGCAACTTGAGCGCTCAACTCGCATACCCCTTCAATGTCAGTTTTCCGTGCTTGGTGTGCCCAAGAGAAACGAGAAGACCAGAGTGGAAAAAGTTGAGTGGGCCTCGGATATGGTCCTTGTGTAATTATCATTAAACCAGGAACTTACTTAATTCCTAATACTGTGTCACAATATGCTATTTCTGAAACACCATAAGGACATACAGATTTGTGGTACATGGTGATCTTTTCAAACACCAAATAGGAACCAAGAGCCTTAGATGCACTGTGTGATGGAAAAACAACCAAGCTAGGGTCAGTAGACAAGGAAATTCTTAATACTCCCAAGTACGACTGCTGGAGGTCATACACAAAAATGTTAAACAGAAAGTGAAGGATGGGAGAGCCTTTTAAAATTTTCTACTGCTGGCCGCCGTCTGCAGAAATAAAGTGCCAGAAAGCCAGGTTCCACCACAAATATATTTCAGATCAGGACATACTTCTCAATGAGTTCAATGCTCCTGTTGCCTTGGAGAGTGAAAAGATCATTCATATGGTACAGAATTCCAGTTCCAACCTCACCATGTCTTTGACCTTGTGAAACCACTGAAAAGATTTGGGAGTACATCACACAGGACCCAAATAGGAAAACACTGGATCAACCAGTCTCATGTTGGTGGGAGATGCTATGTTACAATCGGAGAAGAACACTGTCATGATGCAACTGAACTCCTCTCAAGAGAAAGAAGTTAATGCAGCATCTGATCCATTAACAGAGCACAGGACACTTTTTTTATTCTGGAATATATAGAACATAAAGAATTTAGTGACTTGTAATGAAGAAGACAGGAGTCAAAACACTGTCCTTTTGCAACTTCTATAAAGCAGAGATTGACCAATATGTATCTTATAAAAGCTTTTACAAGAAAGGAGAATCTTTGCTATGGCTACTCAGGGAGTCTGTTTCTTTTCCAAATCCTCGAGGCAGGATGCAGAAAGCGACAGTCTCCGGGCATGAAGCTGAAGAATCTTCATGGAGATGTTCATCACAATCAATCTAACCGAGTCAGCAGGCCCAGGAGAACCTCGGGTGGCTCTAGAATCAAATCTAGTAGGTCTACACATTAAGATAATTCTGTCCTAAAATGCTTTCAGGATTGACGTCTTCACAGATAAATCTAAAATGAATCCACAAATCAAGCTCCGTACTCTCTGTTGTCTGTTCCTGACAATGTACATGTTTATTGCATAACTAGCAATTTCAATTCGTTACCATTTTTACTTTCAACAAGTACTTTTAGATGACAGGCAATGCATGGAATTTTAGAAGACTGGACATTGAGGCGTTCTGAGTGAGTAAATATCCGAATGTTTCAGATCCCTCATAATAGGTGTTCAAGTTATATTACGCACAACCCATCAACTAAATTTGAAAAATAGGTATGTGCAAAAACTCAAACATACCTTTACACTGATGTGTCAGACTGTATGTTGTACTCTTTACATTCCAATATTGCTACAACATATCCATTTTGTACAATACACTAAAAGTTTTAGCTAATGTGGAACGATGATGAAGATACAAATTAACAAAAACATCATCAATATATCAAGCAGACAAACAGTCCTCTTGAATCTATTGCTGCAAAAAAAAAAGAATGACACCATAAAAAAAGGTTTATTAATATTCATATTTATTATTCCAGAAGCTCTGGTCAATCAAATGCCCTTTATATTGCAGAAAGGTACTTTACTGTAACACCTGCTTCAAGTAAAACACACCTGTCACAAACTGAACCATGCGCATACTGAAAAGTCAATCCTCGGGGGCTGTTCCAGATATAATACTTCTGGACCGGCTTTCAATTTCTGTTGTTTTGTTTGTTTGTTTGTTATTTGTTGCATTTTATAGAGATACAAGGCAGTGGTGCCATCAATATACTGGGGGAATTGGCAGCTCACTTGCTTTTTGCGGAAACACTTTTCAGCAATACATTCATTAGCTAGATACAATGTACTTGGTAAATTTGAATGGAGGAAGCTAAAAATTATTCCTGTTGTATATGACCAATTTTCTTGCCAACAGGGATGGCCACATGCACGTTACATGTTGGAGGACTTTGTAAGTTTGCTTTGCTATTGACCATCCTTTCCTGAGGATAACATCTGGAACACCCCTCGAAGAGCTCTGTTGTCTGCTGCACTGTGCCACACAAATGCAGCCTACCATTGTGTAAATGATACAGTTTGGCTGACAAACTTTTGCTGCCAGGACAAAAATAGCCATAGATCAAGTCCTCGTGCTTCATGTCATGTTTCTGAATGACATTCAATGCTGTATGCATCGATACTCCCAGACACACACAAAAAAATGCATAATTTTTAAAGCGAACACATTTAATTTAAGCCTCTTCATGCCACTGTAGAATCATTGAACTTTTTACCTGTCTATGCTTGGGAATGGTAGTGAACAGTGCAACTGCCCAATGCATAAACTTCTTCACATGCCTGGTGTGTCAATATTGTCCGTTCTGTACTATTTTGACTCATTGAAACAGAAGTGTTAGTATGTATAGAAAAAAAGGTTTTGTTCCACTGACGGAGCACAATTAAACATGTTCTGTGACACTGTATCACACAACCTGTTATCAGAGAGAAGTTTTCTGATGCATACCTGCAGGTTCAATGAAGCCACATTTTAAGGGCACGGTACACTTTACGACTCTCCTTTATGAATGATTAATTTCTGTCTGGTTACCGTCTAATACTATAAAGTGTATATATTTTCTGAAAGAAAACGTATCATCAAAGTTTAATTCTGGTACTCCATATAGAAAAAAATTGTAGTATCACTATTGATCACTTGATATAACTACATTCAAATTAAAATCCTTAAATTACAATAAAATTTAGAATAGCATCAGGAAAAATACTAGAAGCCGATCACTGACCGCAAAAACCCTCAGCCAGGACGGACAATCACATAGGTGATAGCAATACCCCTCCAGTGGGTCAGGTTACTTCTGTTTAGCCTAATGACAAAACTTTGGTGCAAATGCAATGAGCACAGATATCATGGCAAGGCCATTATTCTTCAATGTTGTACTTTTTGATAGGCACCTGGAGCACCTCAATGGCCTTCTGTGATAAAAATTTAGTCTCTGTACAGTATTTCTGGTGATATGGAGTCGGCAAGGCCATTTTTCTTCAATGCAGCACTGTGACCTAAATATGTGACCCAGTAACCTAGTTTTTACTAGGTGTCTAAGGCATCCTTAGGACTAACTGTCATAAATAATTGGTGTCGCTACAATGAATAATTTAATATTTGAAGATATAATGGTATGGCCATTTTTTTTCAATGCAGCACTGTAAGATTTAGTTTATAGTGTCAAATCAAAGAACACACATTGCTCCAAAACCATACTTTTAATTTTTGAAAAAGGGTTTAGTGTACTGATTTTTTTAAAAAATTATTTTAATTTCAAATTAAATATCCTGTAAATTATGAACTAAAGCCTTTACCCTAATTTTAACAATATGTTTTTCTCTGCTAGAAGTGTACAGTTTCATTTCCCATACGCAAATTATGTTTCCCATTTTTGGTGTTTGTTTTCTTTTTTTCTAAAAAAAAAAACAAAAAAACCCCCAGGTAAATGTAAAATTAAAGCTTTTTAATTAATTATTAATCAAAATTTAGTTTCTTAACACTTGCAGACATTTCATTGTTTTCACTACCTTAATCCAAATGTATACTTTTAGAAAATGTATGATTTATATGATCTCAAATAAGAAGTCTAGTGTATATAATGACATATTTGGAGCTAAGTCATGTTTTCTGTGTAAAGTGCTGTAAAAATACACGTATACCACACCCCTAGGAGCCAGACAGGTTGACTCAAGGTACACACAGTGTTGGGAAGCACATGCAAATGGTATTTGAGTTTTGGGCTGTTGCGTTGTTTACCAACATCTACAATCAATACATGGGGGAAAAAAAGATGCCATAATGGCATCACTAGACTGAAATTAAATGTGTTTGCTAAAAAATTTCAGTTTTTTCTGTCTAGGAGTGCCTGTCGGGGCATATGACATGTACAATACTGAATGCCTCTCAAAAAAAATGACATCAAGCTGGAAGAACATTTTATACCTATTTTTCCTGGTAAACCAAAGTTCACCAGCCATACCTTTTTATAACAGAACGTTTTATCATTAGCTAAAATATATAGATGGCACCACCATATAATGCCATGATTATGGTCGTCAGCCTCTGTGCAGTCTGGTTTGTAACCACCGTCACAGACATATAATATACTGAATACCACTCAAAAAATAACACCAGGCTTGAAGATATATTTTATACCTATTTTTCTTGGTAACAAAAGTTCGCCAGCCATACCTTTTATAACAGAATGTTTTATCATCAGCCAAAATATACAGATGGGACGGCCATAAAATGCCATGATTATGGTAGTCAGCCTTTGTGTCGTCTGTTTTTTAACCACTGTTATAGCGACATTTCTTGAAAATTATGTTTGTCCCTGGCAGGGAGAATATAAAATATATTATGCAGTTCTTATATTGCACTATAAAGGTTGCATCCATCACACAGAACTTCTGTGGAAATGTACCACATGGCTTGTGTTTCCACAATTTCTATCTTGAACGTCATATGCACTCACCAATGGAATTATTTAAAGCCTAAAACACCTTTAACACACCATGGCACCACTGCGATCATCTGACACCTCCCGACATATCCGATTGGTCAGGAGATGTCAGGTGACCTTAGTTGTCCAATGGTGCCCTCCAGAGACCCTGTATGTTATGGGGATGGACCCGGGGCAATGCTGAACACCCTTGCAGACATGGCCACTCTGGAAAACCTAGATTTTCATGATAGGACCAGATCTCCTTGGATACTGAAGGGTGCACACTTTACAACATTGTCATCCTGTGTTTCATTCATATAGAAATCCTTCATGGTTTGCATTCAGGTGCAGTAGACATGGTCCACAGCTGAGATGGAATGAATATATCAACTGATTAAGGTGGACACATCTTAATTGTTGATTCAAAAGACCAGACGATATACAAAAACCTAAACATATGCACAGAACTGACAGGAGCTGTGATCAAGCATCATGAATTTTAATAAAAACAAACGCAGTTTTGTAGCACATATACTGGAAGCACAGGATTGGTCACACAATGACAGTTGCCTTTTCATGACAAAATTAATAGCACTTGAAAATACATGACCATACGGTATCAATTTGAAAGTATATACCTTGCAATTCCCTCCCACTTATTAACACTTTTCCCCCTTAAACTGGCCAGACCTAGCTGGTGGTCAATTGTCGTCTGCTTCAATGTTTTCCACTACTTTCAACAGCAATGAAAAAAAAATGACTGAAAATTGTAGATGAAACCTATCAAGATCATGTGCCTCAGGTCAGCAGCTTTCCTTGACATGGGTAGGGCATTTAGTGCCCACCCCCACTGACTCAGTCTTCATTCAAGGGGGGAAAGGGTTAACGGAGTCCTACTGCTGTAAATTGCTTTATTTTCATGTGTATAAATTTTCACAGTTTTTTGAAATGTTGACATTTCATTGTGGTCTTATTTTTGCTGTTTTCGACAGAATTCCTGTTCAAACAATGTTAAAATACTAGTTCACTGTGTTGTTATTTTCACGGTTTTGTGCCATCAGTGAATAAGCGAAAATAAGAGTACAGCGAAATCAAAGCAATTTACAGTATGTCGACTCAAAACCTTGTTCATTGATTTTCATTGCCTGGCAATGCAAAAACCACTGACTTTGTACCGGGTACCTTGGCACTTGCATGAATGCTATCTCTGTGAAAAATTTGAAAACACAATCAACACTTCAAATCTAGGTAAATATATTTCCGTGATTAATACCAACATTGGGGGAAGGGGCTTGCGCCTCTACTCTGACCAAGGTAAAGTCACAAACCCTCCATTGTTGGTTGAATGGCTTCTTTGCACTCTGTTTTTGATTGATTCGGTAAAATTTTAGTAACTTTCGATGGATTACGTAAACTTTAGCCCAAACAACTTCTGTCACGGTGGCTCCTAATGTTAGTGGATACTTTATCCTGAGCTAGGGGTCACCCAGACAGCAAGCTTGTTCTTGGTAATACTCCTCTGTATATACATGCATTTGGTATGTTTCTACCAGTCTTGTTTTTATTATATTACCCCATGTTTTTCACTGTACATGTGAGTATGACTCTGGGTGCTGCCACATCACCACAGCCTATGACAACGACATTTGTGGTGGCAGCCGCATCAGGGTACCGGCACAAGCCAGACGTTGAAGGTTTTAATCACATTTCACTTATGATGAATTGCTGAATAGACCTACGTAATATAATTAAGTGGAGACAGAGCTGTCTGCTAGTTATATATTACTTGTGACCTGGGGGATCGTGATACTTTCTAAATGTCGTAATAACATTATTATATTATGACCCCTCATTTTGTATTTCTATTGGTCAGTCCTTGGTTACGGGGTAACGTTATATATACACTGTGCATATATACATATACACCTGTTGCGTCACATTTATATACAATAATTACACTGGTGTGCAGGTATATCCTGTCACTATAATGCTGTCAGTAGTCTCCATACTTACAGAGTTGAACCTAATTTAACACAGGAGGTGTACCCTTCACCTACCACAACACACAAGATTTTATACCCCTATTTCTCAATTCCCTGCCCAAAGTCCAAATACTTTGAAGCCAGCAGTATGTCACTATGTACACACTCTGAGGCAGCCTGTTTCCCACTTTCAGTTGTTTTAATTATCTCAGCTGCCTTTTCCCAGTTTCCTTTACTTCCTGGTACAAAATTGCACAAGTTCACTTTCCGGCAGCCTATTTTCTTGATCATTGTGTCAATTTAATGTTATATCACATGCATTATACATGTTATAGTTTACTCTAAAAGCGAACACAATTACCACATTTTTCCATCTCAATATGGAAAAAAAAACAGTGGGAAAAAAGTTATTCAGTGGCTCTAATCTATTGACTATGTGCTATCTCTTTAATTACATTTTTGCAATTAGGTCGAGTTGATGGACATTGTTTGAAGCCTAGGTTAGTATGGCCAGTGTATACCCTTGTAGCCATGACTCGCAAGAAAAAGTGGGGGTAAAATCCACTGTACAAAATATGCTCTTGGCCAGGTATCTTCAGCCAAGGAATACATGCCACACGGTCACCCATACAACAAATTCAAAATGCAGTTCCTCACAAATACAGCAAGTTCGAAATGAAGTTTCTCACAAGAGACACCTGTTCTCTTTAATTGGAATCAAAAATGATGCCGATGCAATATGATGAACCTGATGAGTATGGCGCTGAATGACGTATCAGAATCCTAAATGAGGATATGTCAAGACAAGGAGAAAGTAGACTTGGAGAGATATCCCACTGTCACCATTTCATTCCAACTTTAGGGCCTTATTTGATACTGGAAGGATCTCAATATAACACTGTGCATCAAGATTTAATCTTAAAATAAAAAATCCACACAACAAATTTGCACAGTCTGATGACATTTGGCAAAACAAAAAAACTAAAGCTGAAAAAGGTGAAGAATCCAGTCACCATTTTTGAGAAGCAAGAAATGTTGATTGTGGATGGACGGATGACAGCTAGACAAACATATGAGCCACAGGAAAAGCTTAATTTATGCATGTCGGCTGAGCTGATGATAATCTAAATGCTTTAAAATTTGTTCTTACGAAATACAAGTCTGGTTAATGTCATTTAAGTAATGGTTGGTTTGGAAAATACCATGAAGCAAATTTTACCATTGGCACTACGCCAGGACCCACTGAGCTCCTGTCTACAACCCTGGCAACACTTGATTTCATGCTTTTACATAAGTACAAGGATGAAAATGTACTTGTGAACAGAAAAGCTGAGAGTGATCATGGTGCCAGATCTTATAAATGCAGTCTGACAACCTGCATTGATCACTGGCAGGAAGTTGAAAAGCTTGATTACAAGAATGTCATATTAAAAGCTGCATCAAGTAGTGTACCTTCATTCTGTTTGAAAAAACAAAACACAACCAAATGATGATGATGATAATAATAATAATAATAATAATAATAATAATAATAATAATAATAATAATAATAATAATAATAATAATAATAATAATAATAATAATAATAACAACAACAATAATAATGATAATATCATAAAAATAAAACAACAACAAAATTAAAGTTACCCTAGGCTTGGGGTTTTTTTGGTCACTGGTAAAATTTATTTATGGGTATTTGCCTTACTTTCAAAATCTAAATATTCACAGTTCTGGTCTTAATTTTTTGTATTAAACTTTCTCCTTTGACTTGTTTCAATTGGAGCCTTAATAAAACTGCAATGTTTCAAGAAAACACATCGCATCATCATAACACCTGCAGTGAAACCTCATCTCAATGACACTTAAGCATCAAACATAACACCAGCTTTGATGGACTTACTGTCAAATTCCTTTCCTACTTGACTCTTATCAGACAAATTCAGCTATCTGACATATTCTGGAGGGAAGACCTGGTGTCATTATCCAATTATAATGAGGTTTTACTGTGCGTTGAGCCTTGTCCAAGGATTATGGTGGGGCTACACCTTTCATGACTTGCATAGCACTTAACTTAATCCGGTTTTTGATAAATGTGGTCTGCCTATCAAATAACTCTTAACAGCCGTTTCCCACTCAAAACTGGACAGTTTTCGAATGTCATCTGCTTCAATGTTTTGGACTAATTTCAACACTAATGAGAAATAATTTGGATAAAAATTGTAAATGAGACATAATGAGATCAGATGACCCTGGTCAACAGCTTTCCTTAGTGTGGGTTGGGTGCTCACAATTTTTTTTTTTTTTTTGACTTGATTTCTATGATCACCTGATCCACGGACCAATGAAGTGTTTACAAACAAACATGTTTGTAACAATCACCTTATCTGTCCATCAAGACAGGTAGACTGGTTTTTTATTGGACAAAGATCAACCTAAATCGCGCAACACATGTACCTAAATTACAGTAGGAATGTGTGTTACTGTCCAATATAAAAATCGGTATAATGTGCAGTTTTCTGTTACGTCAGTGGCTGATGAGCCAGGTACATTGTATTTGGCAAAACTGGTCCTACTGTACAGCACTGCTTTTGCATTCCAGCCTTGCTGAGTGTCAACATCCCTCATAGTTGATGCTGCACCTACACCAAGGAAAGCTGTTGACTCAGTCCTCAAGGGGCTAAGGATTTCGATGTTTTGCCCATCTGTACAGAATACATTAAATACAGCTCTCTATTGTTTGCAGCAAATTACGCCACTTCCGAAGTCTTATCTATTCAGTTTTCTGCATCCTAAAAATTGCTGTACAGCTCATCAGATCATGTCAAATCTACACTGCAAAAAAAAAAAAAAAAAAAGGAAAAAATTTCTTTCACATGAAATCTGTTCAGAACAAACACAGCCACATGCAGAGCCTATAAAGTCTTCATCACAACCGCAGCACTCTGTGTCATATCAAATCTGTACAATAGATAGAGTTCACCATGTCATATCAAATCTGTACACCAGAGAGAGTTTACCATGTCATATTAAATCTGTACAACCAAAACTGTTCTCTCTGTCACCATAAGTGTGTGCTGCAAAATCAGTTCTCACTGCCCTGTCACAGCACACAAGCAAGGATACATACATGTACGCATATGGTACACTTCATCAAAGAACAGAAGAAATACAGCTTTCTAGGTCAAATTTTTACACCACAAATTCCCCTTTCTCATATCAAGTGTGCAACAAGCACATCACATTAACCCCTGGGGAAATCTGTACCACTATACTCCAAACTACACAGAGTTTGTAGGACACAATGTCTCGTCAGGTGCAGAGTCTTCCTGACTCTCTGTAGCCGAATTTTCAGACTCTATTTCACAGGTCTCCTCTTCCCGTACTTCACCTGAAGGTAGTGCTGTCTGACCACTGGCTGAGGCCACAGTGTCCACACAGCTCCCTTCCACTTTTTTGTCCAATGCCTCGTCAACAGCCACAGTTTCTTCCTCATTTTCGTCCTCTGGATCCCCCCCGGCAGACATGGAAATGCTTGTACACTCTTCATCAAAGCCACTGTTTTTTCTAAACCTAACTACTGGTTCCTGTGCAACTTTTTCTTTATCCCGGTCCCCAGTTTCCCCATTAGCTTCAACTGAATTCCAGCTGCTCATATCACACATCTCCTTCTCAGACCATGGGGGACTTCGTATATCTAGACAGTCCTCATCTTCTCCATTTGAACGGTCATCGTGTACATTTTTTTGTGGGACAACTGGACTGCTACGGTCATCTGTAGATGTCCTTCGTAACCTCTGTGGATTAAAGTTTTGTATTTCTAGTTGATGTTTCAAAAGGGCATCCAGTCGGGGTGCACTGCGGTCCCTGGTGATTGCACGACGCAATTTTTGTTGCTTTGGAAATGTCTGGATAGACTCTGCTAACTTTTCCAGATGCTTAAGGTCCTTGTCTTCAAATGCTGCAAACAACTCTCTGATACTCAGCCTCTTTGTCACAGTGCCTACAAAATAAAGAAAAAAAATTGAAATTTGTGGTGCCAGCCTGAGTGATAATCAGCGATAAATACATACAGTGTACATGTACTACATATAGGCAAGATTGAACATGCCTTTGACTGAACTTGGGCCATGCAAATTAAATAATAATTTTGAACGGTACAGTTTGAAAACATTGGGTAAGGGCTGACATTTGTTTGGTCTAAATTATATATTTACCAATAGATACCAGAAAGGGGCCACAACTAGACTAAATTGCAAAAAAGGGCTCTCAAACTGACTGTGATGCTGGTGGCATCAGAAAAAATACCTTCATGGCTCTATAAAGCCTTTAAATACTTATAATTTCTTCTGACAAGTAAGCACACCAATAACTGAATAAAACATTTTACTTTCATAAACATCAAAATACACATGTATCTGTAGACTGCATTTTCTCCCAATATGAACCCCGTGATGCTCTGAGAGCCACTCCCTCACCCTCCAATCTCAATGGGATCAGAAAAAGTGAAAATTAGGCCAAACAGTATATATTTCATCATCTTATTGTGATATTATATTCATAGCATTCTGAAGTTTACAACCAAACTAAACACTATATATTTCATCATCTTATTGTGATATTATATTCATAGCATTCTGAAGTTTACAACCAAACTAAACACTCATTTTGTAATAGTTTTATAAGCATGCGTGGTGCTCATTGGAAGATCTAACACCATATTTTGACTCATCATTTTCAAATTACACATTTATTATGTCACAGATGTATGTATGTTTATTATTTTCACCATTAAGCATCAGTGGTGACCTGTTTTTTAAGTAATTTTTACCACTACATGGTATATCATCCCAGGCCACACACTGGATGAATTTTAAACCCCTAAGGACTGAGTCAACAGCTTTCCTTGGTGCACTCTCAGTGCACTGCCCCCAGAGGGCACCACTGACAGTTGCTGACTAAAAGTAATTACACATTATTCTTCATGGAAATTTTAAAAAGGAAGCAGGCCACATTTATGGCACTGGACCATTTCTGTGTCATTTTTAACTCATTTAACCATTCCTGGTCAGAATACGACTGAGTCAATAGTTTTCTTTGGTGCAGGTTGTGCTCATTGCGCCCTGCCCGTGACAAGGAAAGCATATAAGTCTATATCTGGGTTAGTTCTAAATTCGCCTGAACGTGGTGCTGCCCATTCTGTTCATGGCTGACCACCCAGATCTTGTGGTCACTTTCCATGACCCTCAGTTTATCTCCATAAATTAACATGGGGATTTAGCAGATATAAATTTAACTTCAGTCTATATGTTGCCAAATAAGCATTAAACTTTCATTTTATCACACCTGGGTGTATTGAAAGATAGTATGTACTTCAGGTAGATTAGAAGATGACAATTTCGAAAATCGTCCTCATATGCAGGGTGAAACTTTCAGGTTCACTGTAATGTATAATGGGCTTTGCTGACCCACCTGAAATAAATGGCATGGGTTGCTAGGTGTCACAAACATGCATTACGGGAACAAAAAGCTGTGTGTCAAGAAATTAAACCAACCCATATCACCCTATTGACTTAAGATATGTCATCGTGGATGGTGTTACATAAAAAGCTCAGCAAATATATTTTCTGGTACATGCATGCAACAAGAAATTAAAGTAAAAACGTTAAGGTAATGTTCAATCTTGTAAAATTTTGGATTTTTTAAAGACGAAATGGTCAAATTTGTGCTATTAGTGTCTCAGCACATATATCTGCAAAAGTGTATCAGAGATTCTTCATGACTGTATCTGTTTTTTACAGTTGTGATACAAAAATTGAAAACCAGTTGTTTTGTGAAATTGATAAAGTTTGAGGGTCTATTTGTTTTTGTTTTTTGTTTTTTTCATTCAAATTTTAAAAAGAACTGATCATTTCTTAGAAAATCCCTGATACATATGTACATTTTTGCCCTAGATAATTCTTCGAGTTAATCAAGTTTTATTTGAAAAAATTAAATGAATACATTTAATAGAAATATCCATGTGAAACAGATGTTTTAGAGCAGATAATTGTCAGAAAATCAAGATCCAAAAGTTAACATGGTCCACTGACTGCCATGTTAGCATTAAAAGTATTTTGTTCTTTTCTTCAGATTGTACTATTGCGGCTACAAAGTGCTAAATCTGGACATATGAGAGGAGTGAAAAGGCAACTCAGATGTCTTTCAAAATGTCCCCAAATCTTAAAACAAAAACAAAAATATCCAAAATTGGTTTGATATTGATTTGAGGCAGTGGAAAATTTAAATCTGGGCCATTTGAGCAGAAAAGAGTTAATGGGGGAAAAGTTGCATGCCAATAGCCATTTGGTGCCTCCACTTAACAAATTGAATGTCTTGATAATATCACTAGTCAATGAAGCATCATGTAACCCCAGAGAGCAAAAAAAAAACCTAACAAACAAACAAATAAACACACACACACACTCTCCACAGTTAGACTTAAGAGCATACCTGCACACTGCACCCCAAAATATGTGTTTCCATGGTTACAATGTTATTGGACAGGTGTACATGTACATGTAGGTCAGGTCTCACACTCTAGTTCATTACAACCATGGCTAGGATGATGAAAGCAGAGGGTGGTTGTCATAAAATATAAATGCACACGCGGCATGGAACCAGACAACCTGGTGTCCTACCATTCAGTACATTTAATTTATATCTATTTACTTGGCCACAGTGTGATGGGAAATTGCAAAGCATACTCAGTACATTGTCTGAAGCAGTGTATAATCTGTGCCCCAAATTTGCATTAATTTGGTGTGTACCTTAGCTTTCTCCTTGTGTTATTTTGTTAAAAGTGTATCCAATGCAAGGATATACAAACAAGAGTGCTCGTGGTGTCCATGTTTAATCTAAGCAAAAATATTTCATAGAAAAAAAAAAGAGTGCTTAGATTTGACCCTTTTTAGTGTGTTCATTCAAACAGACAACCCAATTCACAAATTCTTGCAGGCTGGAGGCAGGTAGTCCCATTAAATTTAATACTGAAAGTAACATCAAATAAATAACTGTTTTAGCATGCTAAATCAAAGGCCATCAATAGAGTAGATCGCATCTTTGTTTTATTCCCTTGTATTTATATATTAGGATAATTAACCTGACAAAGAGATTCCTTTTCCCATTTGTAGGTCTCTTGGTAGCTATGTCAAATCCAGGTCACGATTAAAATAAACTGTTCAATTGTATTCTGGTCACAATATGTTAATTCACTTAACTCTAGGCTGTATGGCAGTGATCCTAGGGTCTACCAGCACTAGTAACTTGTTTCGGCGTTAGCGGGTGCGTTTCAGCGTTTCAGGACAGTTCCCGGCATTACACAGCATTTGCCAGCGTCAGACGGCATTACAAATGCTGGGAAACGCCGACTAACGCCGTCTCACGCTGGCAAATGCTGTGTAACGCCCGGAACCGCCCTGAAACGCTGAACCGCACCCACTAACGCCGAAACAAGCTACTAGTGCAGGGTATTGGAAGATTGTAATACATAAAATACACAGCTTTTCTTCTGAGTTTTAATGGTATGTCACCAGCATTAGGCCGGTTTTCTTTGGAAGCCAATGCTTTTTCTTTAAACTTACTTGAATATTTCAGATAAACATCCAGATTTGCAATAATAAATTTGGTGTCTCAGAAATAGTAGTTTTGAAGTCAAAATGCTGCATTTTTCAATGGAACACAATGGAAATATTAATACAAACCCCCAGCCTTGCTGACTGCAGTGCCCTCTAAAGGATGGACATTAGAACATCATATTTTTGCTCTCCCCTATAATATTATGACTATTTAACACAGTGCATGGTTAGCCACAAGGTGTTTCATGAAGTATATTTACACAAATGCTGGCGTGTATAGTATTTTATCCCATTTTTATGAAATTTCTAAGCATCTGACTAGTTAACAGCTGTGAAGTGCTTGTCGCATTTAATGCAAATCGTGGTATTACTGTAGGCATGTGGAAACACAGCACCTCGCCACCTGGTGGCAGAGAATGCTATTACAAAATTGGCAGCATATAGCAGACTACAGCTGTAAGCAAAATGGCAGGAGGAAGAGAAAACACAGGCAAACAGGGTAAAATTATAATAAATTAGTTGTCTTGTGATTTTCTTTGTAGTGAAATTTTACAAAAATGGGATAAATCCATTACCCATTGGTTGACCAGCTAATACACCGGTCATCTGCCACTCAGGAAACTGGTATTACCCTCTGCACCTGGAATTACACCTGTCCAGCTACCTTCATGGGAGATGCTCGCTGTATTACCCAGTGAGTAACTAATAATATTTGAATGTTAAATGTGCAATGTCATAAACACATACACGTTAAGTAGTCCCTGTCTGGACAGAACACCCCTTGGACCACATGAAAGGTGGTCTTGCAAGGCAGGTGATCTCTCAATAGAGGAACAACATTTTGGAAGGATAAGATTTGGGGTTTTACAAGACAGTCTCTCAAGAACGGGCAGTCTCTCATTAGAGGGGTCTCTCCAGCCAGGTTCCACTCTACTGGCTGATTATGTTACTACCCTCAAGGGGGTTAAGGATAATACCCAGACAGGCCTTTGCTTTATGTACCTTCATGTTCCTGAAATTACAATTATATTAATTCGTAATTACATGGAATATCAACTGAACTTCAGTGTTACACTGTATATATATATATATATATATATATATATATATATATATATATATATATATATATATATATATATATATATATATATATATATATATATATATATATATATATATAAAATATATTATATGTATATATTAACAGGAGGTATTCATATTAACTGAGATCCAGTGCTGCCACCTAGGCTGCAGCAAGGAACAAGACAGGCAGGAGGGTAGATTAGTGGATTAAGCAGGCCCATATGACTCGTAAAAGTAACAACTTTAGAAAGCAAAGAGCTTAAGAAAAATAATTTACTGAATTTCAACGCATACAAGATGCTGAACATATTGAGGAAATTTCATGCTTTTGGTGGAAAAGCATTATTTCTGGATGGTTAAGTAACTTCAGGTGGTAAAAGTGCCTTCATCATGTTTGAGGCGTA
This sequence comes from Hermodice carunculata, assembly GCA_964020975.1. Lineage (NCBI taxonomy): Eukaryota > Metazoa > Annelida > Polychaeta > Eunicida > Amphinomidae > Hermodice > Hermodice carunculata. Next base: position 43,112,392 of record OZ026624.1, on the reverse strand, counting down.
GTTCTGTTGTCTAGCAACAAACGTACTAGAGCAGGTCTGCAGTTAATATAGTTAAATATGAATGTCTCCGAATACAATAAATGTTAAAATACATAACAAACAAATGCTTATTAGGTGCTGATTAGACATGCATCTAAGAAAATTGACTGTGCAATTAATTACTTTAATTTATTTATCATCAAACCTTCTTCACCTTTCCACAGACTCGCATGCATGTACATGTATGCATCAACACCATGCTCTTGCAACATTGTCTTACAGTAATATACTGAAAAAGTACTCATGGGCCTGCAGAAAGTCCTTGGTGCAGGTTGACTGCAGTATGCTCAACACCCACCAGGAGGAGCTACTGGCCTATAAGGTGTGCCATTATGATTATCTACAATTCCCGACAGAAATGTTTTGCATTAACATGAAATTTGAGAAAACTATCAAAACAGATGACAATTGACATCAGGGTGCTTTTGGGGTGATTTGTGTGGAATGTCTTCAACCTCTGTACATATACCCTAGCCATGTCTTACCATGCATTTTGTAATGATACCAGTTTGAGGTGGCAAGATACTGAAGGTTTATGAAACTCTATCCTTTATTTATACTGAAGATTAATTAAACAGGTACATGTATAATCCTTGTTTATACTGACGGTTAATTAAACAAGACAGTTAGTATGCTTGTTTATACTGAAGGTTAATTAAACAGGTATCCTTGCTTAATTTCAATATTTTTCAATAATCCAGGAAACTATAACTTTCCCTGAACTGGGAGAACATGGAGATCACATTGGAAGAATATTTTCATATATAAACTCTCATATGTATAGGTTTTTCTTTGTAATTTTGGAAGCTACCACAAATTCAATGCATAGCATGTGAAAGGTGAATTTACATTGGAATTAGTTCTTTTGTATACAGAGGAAACCAACAATATCAGTGCCAAGCAAAAGACAAATATATTTATCTTGAAACATTTTGCTTTTACTTATCATGTACATTATAAAAAATAAGTCCAATTCAAACACTTTTTCAACTGTGAAAATTTAATTTTTGCTAATTTAATTTTCTCAGCTTTTAGTCAAATTCAAATAAATCCACACATGTTCCCTCAAAACTGCAGTCAATTTGTTTATCTCAAATACAATTTTTCTACCCAATAATGATTATTTGTATAGTTCTATAGTGGTTTCTGAAACACATCACAAACAAAAGAACTATTTAATAATGAGATTTATTTAGTAACTTTCACTATATTGCCACTGTAACCCTTTCCTGACCAAAATAAGATGGAATCAATGGCTTTCCTTAGCATGGGTTGGGCACACTGCAGCCAACCAAAGGAAAGCTGTTGAACTGGAGCATACAATAATGATAGGCCTTGTTTACAAATAATATCATCAACAAAAGTGTCTTCCATTTACATGGAAAAAAATCAAGAAAGCAAAATGAAAAGTTTACACCCGGACACTTTTGGCTGATTTGAGCAAGAAATTGTTAAAGCCGAACTGTGGAGGGTCCAGAGGGTTAACTCAAAAGGGTTAATGGGTTGCATCTGACTGCATCCTGTAAAGTTTCCTTTCTAGAATTTACAGCATGAAAACCATGACTGTGCCTGGTAACCACAGCTCACAAGACCTGAAGAGACAGAAACAAGGACAGCAGTCCACCTAATCAAGTCATCACAACAAATAACAGTATGCTACATGCTTCTGTACCTTTCTTAGCCTTAGGTCTGGAAGGAGGCAGGTCATCCAGGTGATCGCATTCTCCATTCTCTGATACCATTCTGCTCCTCTCTAGCAATATCCGTGCTATCTCATCGCTCTGGAGACAGAAGAAGAATCTTGCATGGGATTTATCAGTCAACACCTTGCAATCACACTGCTCAACATCAACTAGACATATAGTACTTTTGAAAGAGATTCCTCATCACTTAATCCAAATGTATTTTCTACTGAATGTTTGCTGCTAGGAAATATTTCAGCAAATGCAAGTCAACAACCTGAAATTTAGGTCCATAATTCAGGGTTCCTGCTGCCCAGGGAAGTTTAAAATTAATGTCTTTTAGTGACTGTTGCTTTCAATAATTTACTGTGCAAATGCGAGCACCGAAGGGTCAGTGGTCACATTGCTGCTCGAGCCTCGCAGCGTCATTTGCATTTAGGCTGTGGGCATCTTGTTACAGTAGTCCCTCCTTTGAGAGACCGCCCCCTAGTGCCACCCAAAAGGTGGTCACATAAAGCACTTGGTGCTTCAAAGGAGGTATAAATGACATGAAAAGTACTACAGAGAGACCTGACAATTGTGGTCTCTCAAAGGAGGTGGTCTCCCAAAGGAGTGGTCTTTCAAAGGAGGGCCCACTGTACAAGTATGTGAAACAACTTTGGTGTGACGACTTCCTCTCTGCTCCACAGTGCACAGAGCCCAGAAGTGCAGGTAAAAAACCAAAGTTCCAGGTGATCGAACTTTGGAAGCAATATTGCTCATAAAAGACACAAACATTTGTCCAAAAGCCATCCAAATTAAAATTTAATGATTTTTAAAGGTACAGATCAAATTATATTGCCTCTAAAAACAGCAAATCAAAATTAATGACTTTTAATGATTTTATTATAATAAATGATGTGCAGGAACCTTGTAATTAGCAATTGGGGGTATATATATATATGTACATGTAGTTCCATTCCACAAGCCAAGACTGCTTGCAATTAATAATTGAGAAACAGTACAAGTATTTTAAAGCAGCTACAGAGGAGTCCACATTAACCAGCCAGCCCCTTTTTCCTACAAACCATAACATTTTATCACAACAATCTTGTATCAGCAAATTAGCACAGGGGCGGTCATAAAGAGCATCCGTCAATTTGGGGTAATGGCAAAGGCTGCTAGGGAAAGAGAAAAACCAGGCAAGGAGTTCAGCAGGATTATACCTCTGGTATAAATCTAGATTTTCAATTGGCCTAGCAAACAGTTGAAAGTTTTTTTTTTTGCCCACGATATCTTTTTATTTTTAGTCTCTGCACACTTTACTGCTGGGGTCACCGTCTATCTGACATGATCTTGATCTCCCACCCCCACCCTCACCCCCCCCCTCCAAAAGTCAACAAATGGGTCATTTGCACACAAGTCAAGCTGACACACCAGTTGTTTTAGTGATTTCTGGTTCTTTGATACCACACAGAAGATGATGCCCTTGCCTATTTGACCTTGTAACCTTAAGGATGGGCTGTCAACCCTCAACTTGGATGAAGAGTCAATCCTTATGTACACAGTTCTATTTCTCCTAAGCAGGTAAGCGCACCATGTCTGTAATGTAACTATTATCTTACCTCAGCCAGATGTACCGGGGTCAGCTGTTGTTTATTATGACTGTTTACAGAAGCTCCATATAAAAGTAACAAATGGACCATGTCTGCGAATATCCACCTCGCAGCCTCATGGAGAGCAGTGTTTCCCTTGTGGTTTGCCAGGTTTGCATTGGCACCATGCTAAAATTATTAACCAATCGGAAAAGACAATCACTTTTGGTGCAGACAATTCGATGTTATATTCTCATTTCTCTGTGTGTTCACTTTGCTTTCTTTTTGAAATGCAAGCATCAATTTGAAAAAAGAAAGTGTCCTTTGCCATGCTTCCAATTACATGCACTTTAAATATTTCCAAAGTTTTCAGCAAAAACTCACAAGAACTGTTGCCGAAATGGGAAAGGTACATGTAAGACAGAGATCCCTTATCAGCATACATGTAAGCAATCTCTTTGATATGTACGGGAATACAGCCACAGTAGCAAGACCCTCTCAGTATTCTTGGTCTCGGTCAAAAACACGATTTCATAACTTGTGTCTAATATTACACTATTATCAATTAACACCTTACCCTTGATATTCACTTTAAGACAGCAAAGTTATGCTTGCTAGATGCTAGAAGTCAGAAGACATGCGTCACAGTCTGCCACTTCAGGTGACGGCTTGTTAAGGTCTATTCTTTAGGGCACTTGCCGAAGTTTTAGAATAACTGCCTACTCCACAAAGGTACTACTTAAGACCATAATGACCATACACAAGGATCTCAATAAATAATTACATCCACTGACCTTAAGAAGTTCTTTGGCGATTTTCAAATTGCCATTATGACAACAGTAATGCAGGCCCGCGTTGCCATGGTGATCTCGTTGATTGACTTTGGCTCCATGCTCCAATAATAAATGTGCCACCTAAGTGAACAGCCATAGAGCACATTGTCAACACTGCTGTCTAGATAGGGATATTTAAGATGAAGTACCATGCAGACAGAAACGCAATCAAAAAGACAGAATGACTGGTATCCAAACATATTAGTCACTTGAGAATGCCACACTTCTTCAAATAGAGGAAGAATTGAGCGTGGTAGTGAGAGCCTGAAATAGCTTGCCAACAATCAAATCTACTGACAAACAAAAGCATCAAAATCACCTTTCTTCCCCATTAAAAAAAAAAAAAAAACTGTGGCAAATGCATAGGCCCCCTGTGGTCACTATCAACATCACATTGAATCTTGATGAATGCATAGAAATTTGACAAATTGTAAAATGAGAAACTCTAATTCAGATTTACATCCATGTACATGTACTTGGACCCCCACCCGTGAGAATCATCTCATACCTGTTATCATAAGTCATTAATCACAGTACAGTTAATGTCCTGACATTTAAGGTGAAGTAGCTCTTGCATGATATAACAGAGTGGGTGACTGTGTTTATTGTGGCCTGGTTGTTTCAGGGTCTCACTGCCATGCTAAAATCCTTCTCCCTTTATTTTAAAAGACATGCATGTAGCATTGTCAAAAGTCTGACACTCCATTAAGCACATGTATGATTTATGACAACATATATCACAGCCACATCTTCAACATGTGATTAAAAGCACAGGCACCCACTTCAAACTCAGGACTTTTTTGCTTAGAACAATATTATGAGCTTGTGCTGACTACTGTATAACTGTGGTAAGCTATCCCTATCTTGGAAACACGATGAAGTGAATTTATTATTCAAATTCCCCAGGGAAGCCATCAAAAATGCCATGTTCACTTAAAAAAAAAAGATGTCTATTTAATTTTGCCCTCCCCCCCTCCCGCCCAACATCCAACATTGACCTCCAAGCATCTGACATATCCCACATTAGAAGGTACATTTCTTCAATATGAACACATCACTCTTACATGTATGAATAAATATGATACCAATGTTGAATAATTGCAAATAAAGATACTCCCAATGATAAAACGGACTCCCTTTACTTTTTTTCACTTTACCATGAAAAAAAAAACAAACATGGGTTGGTCAATGCAGAAAATATATTTTCCATCTGCAAGTTTGCATTTCTGATACTTTTTGTTTACATCTATTCTGTGTAATAAAAAGACTAAATAGGCTTTTAACCCCCTCTCTCGCTGACTTAAAATGTATAATACTTCTTTATCATGAATCAATGTTTTGTTGGCTCGCCTTACTTTGATTCTATGCACAATGGTACACCTGGACGTATGTATAGACCCATATCTGTTACATGGATTGCGAAGCAGGCCAAGTCTACATTAATCACTCTCCATGGCACAGATGGTGGCGTATACTTTCCAACCTACTTGTTTGGTGGAGGAAACTGGAGGACTCGGAAAAAACCACCGTGTACAGTCAGAGTGGTAGGAACTCTTTCCACTTGCTTCCCTGGCTGTGAATCGAACCTGGGCCACAGAGGTGAAAGGCTAGCATGTTGCAGCTCCGTCACCCGTGCACCCCGATGTATGTTTACATACATGTGCAAAATATTCAACAAAAAAAAGGTATGATACTGTACCTCTAATTTGTTGTTCAAACAAGCTAAATGCAGGCTAGAGCTTTCGTTGTTTGAAGTCTTAGCATTTGCGTTGGCTCCCCGCTTCAGTAGCAGTTCCACTAGGTCAGCGTGGCCATGTCTGGCTGCCACGTGGAGGGCTGTGAAGCCATCACAATTCACTGAATTCACATGGACTCCCCCAGAAGAGGAAGTCGTGAACTGAAAGCACATGACCATCAATTAAACGTTTGGCAAGACCAAATTGCAAGACACATGAAAAAGAAGAAACAAATTATTCATGAGGTCTGCTTTGGGAGGGGGGGGGCTGACAGGAAATGAAGTTTGAAGTTGCATTCTGCCACTTTAGACACAAAGCAAAGTTTGATTGTGTATAATAGCATAAAATCCAAATTGTCAGTACATGCTTCCACCACAAGGTGTCACTGGTAGCATTTCATGTACATGTGCATGTACAATGTAATTGGTGGACTCCAGCATGAGCAGACAAAAGCCATCTTCTGCCATTGTTAGTGAATGGAATATTCTACACCGTCAAACGTATTGCCTGTTTCCATAGATTAGAGTCAAAGTGTTAGACTAAAACTGCTTGCTTTTAATGATTGAAAGACAACTTGAACTTTCTGCATGACTAGATAAACTCCAGATTTATCGATAGACATCATTTGACACTTTTGATAATTTCCCACCCTACAACAAGCTCAGTGCCTGCCCCCCCCCCCCCCCCTCCTTGTTCTACTCATGCTGAGTCAAGCTTGTGGTGACACCTTCAGGTGAAGGCCACACTAGTAACATAGATGGATGCTATTGATCATGAATACCAACAGAGTTTTGGTTGTGATTGATATTGGGAATGTATACTAAAATAATAAAAACCTTCACCAGCTAGGCCACCTTAAATTGGTGCAGTTTCTTCAAACACCATACACATACAGGTACATGTAGGTCAAAGTGCTCAAAGAAGATTGTGCAAATGAATTGAAGTGCTGGTACCTTTTGTAACGGCTGACACCTGGAACACTGACACAGAGGGTGACACAGTTCTCGTTTGGAGAAGTCTACATCGTCAATGTCATCATCTGAGTCGTCTACCCAGCCTAAGTGATAGCGCATCTGAACAAAAAAAAAACACAATAAAACTGAAAGATGACAAACATGATGCTTGTAAGTCCTCAAACAAAATGTAGCAGAAAATGCAAGATTTAATGACACAGTACCTCATTAATAATTCATGAGCCAGCTGGTTTGAATATCTACAGTCCCTGTTAAGTGTCAGAATTATAATGAGATGGGTAACTTGCTGGGCTAAATCATTTAGCTGGTTAAAGAGTACACTGGAATAACCTGTATTGTCAGTTGACTAACTTGACTCAATTTCTTAAATTACATATGTGTGTGGACACACCCATACTGTTTCTTCTCACATTTTTTATTTCTTTCTTTCCTTCTTTCCACTCAATATTTGTGGTGGCTTAAACTCGGACACCGCTTGATCCAGAAACTTCAAATTTTGCCCACAATGGGAACAGCACCGATCCTGAAGTTCTGCATATCATCCCAAACTACTGACAGGTTGAAAAATATGCAAATTACCAGCAATTAAAATTGTAGGCTGCACTGTACATCATGATTATTATGATGCCCAGAAGGAATTATGTAGTGAGATGAGGTCAAGGTAAATATGTAGTCAATTGACTTACTTTGAAGTTGGTTATACACTCTACAAATTTCATATACAACAAGTACCACGTGTGAATACTCCTGCATGATATACCTCAGACCTGAATCTCCACTTATCACAAATTCTCCTACCACTTGTGTTTAACCTCTCCCTCCTTGTATTACTAACTTTAGATAGGGTCAATTTTCTACCACATGGGTTGGGTGCCCTTCCCATGTCAAGGAAAGCTGTTGACCTGGGACATGTTATCTTGATAGGTGGCTCCTCTGCAATTCTCATTCAAACTGTTTTTTCCTTATTATTGAAATTAGCCCCACAAAAACAACAAAAAGGTGGCTCCTCTACAAGTCTCATTCAAATTGTTTTTCATTATTAGCCAAAAAAAAAGGGGGGGGGGGAAATGACAAAAAGAAAGAAAGAAAATAAAAACACAATGATGTAAATAACATAGGACCATCAGGTGGTTTGGGCAGCTTTTGGGAGGACAGGGTTAAAATATCTCTTAAACCCATTCTTTCTCAATTGGACCACAGACTCTTAGTTGCCACTCATTCTGTACACATACCATCTGCTCATCCCCATCTGCTGCAGCTTTGAGCAATTTTTCTATCTTCTTCTGTGGAGTGCTGACAGGCTCTGTGGAGTGGGGCTCATCAGGAGCAAGAGGCAAGGAGCCAGGGGGTGGAGTCTCTCGTGCGGACAGCACAGTCACACTTCTAGGTCGGGCTGGAAGCTTAGGGACATAGGTGAGAAGCCATTCAAATCGCTGTAACTTTCGAATCACAAGCCCTAATCTTTTTATAAAACATGATCATATTTCAAATAGGGCAAAACAGTAGGTGTGTATGCTGCAACTTAATCCAGAAATTTTAGTGATACAACTGAAAAATTTACATGTGCACAACAGAGACAGCACGACAGGTGAATGTATTGTAACAAACTTGGCACTGATGCAGCTGCAACATTAACAAAACACAAAAATGCAATGTGCACCAATTGTACCTGTGTTGTTAATTGTCAAATAATTGGTGCACCACTTGCGTTTTCCTTTTGTTTGATCATGCTTACAGGGTGGTTTTCATGCTAAAGCACTGTGGGAGTCTCATCCAGAGCATTTTGAAGGTAAACACCGATAAAGATTACATCTATTATGTATTCCCCTGGGTTCACCTGTGCTAATTAATCTGATAAGGATAATAATTTCCCAGTTGGGCCCTCTTGGATACTGTGACCCCATCTTGTACATAATTAATATGCATTGTTCATTGAACACCTTGATACTCATCACTTTTGCTCCTCATCAGTCATATGAGGTGGGTCCAATAGAGAATAAATGGTGCCTATAATATGTACAGTTCTTGTGAATTTTACAGAGATTTCATCTGTATATAACATGACATTCCCTTCTATTGATAAGATCAGGGCTGTACTGAAATTCCATTCAATAAAAAACCTCTCTCAACAGAGGATAATATACCCAAGTGATCAAAATTTGATAATAAATACAGTAACAGCTTCTTTAACATACTTACACGTACATGTATACCAAAATGAATAGGCCAAGTAATTTAAATGCAGAGTTTCTCAGGACAATTTTCAGAAAAACTGAAAACAGACACCAAGTACACAAAAATCACATTAGTCAACTTAAAGTATTTAGCCAGGCCTCTAAAGATGGATGGAAAATACTCAAGAAACTTTTTACATATATATATATATATATATATATATATATATATATAATTATATATTCCCCGAATGGTACAATTATGTGGCAGTCCAACACTTGAGGGGAAAAAATCAACACACTTACAGGAAGGTGAACAAATTTCTCAAGCTCTCTCTTCTCTTCTGCAGCTGTCTGTAGGAGTTTCACCATCATGGCATTGTGAGCACAGTTCACTGGGGTCTGCTTTTTGCGATTCCTGGCCTCCAGTGACGCTCCATTCTCTATCAATATCTCCACAATGACATCTGTAAGACAGAAAGTGAACATTACTGATTTGGCATCTTTTACATTGTACTGGACTCTTTGATTCTAACTATAAAAGATTATTAGGTAGCAATGAGCTGTATAGACTTGCTCAAGTCTCACTGGACTGTCCTCCGTATTCTATTTAAAATCAAATTCATTGCCAAATTAAATTTTAAGTAAACACACGTCGTAGCTTTACCTAGCTGATTGGCGTGGAACGTGTATATAACCAGATAACATTGACTCCAGATGATTAGCGCCGGGCGGTCTGCACTGTGTTTCTTATCACACAGACAAGCGAGCGGTCATAACGCACTCCTCTTCAGAAGCTGTTAATTTAGCTACTGTGTAATGAAGGATTAAGGATTGTCTAATTGCAGTGCACCGCGTCAGGCAAAGGGCGTCCAGTGAGACTTGTCAAACTTGCCGGCTTGTCGCTGCTATGAATTATTCATGAGCAGTCAAGCACGTGACAGATTCAAGGCCGTCTCAAATTCCTTGCGTTGACTGTTGTTTATTTACATGCAAGCGTGCACATTCTATTGCAGAGAAACGTCAGTTCTTGCCGATGGCTATTTCGAGCGGCGTTAAAATGAATATTTTCCTTCTACGATGATTTAAATCAATGACCGGGTCGTTGCTTGTGACAATTTGAATGATGTAAGTTTGCAAAACTGCTCAAAAATAGGGTGATTTCATCGTCTCAATCTCAATTTTTTTTGTCTCCGCGCCATGTTGTTTATATCGTTAGAATGCTTAGAACCTTGTCTATTTTAACAACAAGCTCTCCCATTATCTGAAACAAAAGTATTTTAGCGGGAACCCCTTCAAAACTGCTTCTATTTCAAACAATTTATTAAAGCAAGAAACAAAATTTAACGCTGTAAATTGATCGGAATGATAACATATACTACCACTGTACCAGTCCTTGCGTACAATAGAGCAGAAGGTCCAATTTTTTCACGGAAAGAGAGTAAAATACGCTAGCCGAAGGGAAACATGGCTCGGGTGAAATTACCACTGCCGCGTGTTTATCATGCTGACAGTTTGTCAGTAGCTGCTATAAAGTGTGTTTATGGACTATTTACTGCAGCAACAAGCTCTACCATTATCATTGAATATAACACGCAACCGATCTTTAGAAAAATATAACAGAGGAACAATCGTTCGTGACGCTAACCCAGAAAAATGCGCGGACCGGTACCCATGCAATAGTATTCACACAGGTTTGACCACTTTGATCAAATCGTGATTGAGATCGATATATTTCCTTTGTTAGGGTGTAGGGCAAGAGTTTTTGTTTAAATTGACAAAAGAACCACATAGAAATGTAGAGGTCTTACTCAACAAAACTTAAATCATGACGTGGATCAGATTGCATTAATGCAAAAATAAAAAAGTTGTGGCACTGATTTGACTTCCAAGATCCCGCGAAACCCCGGATGTTGTGACGTCACTCCCACCGAATTGATGGTAGTCCAGAGTGGGCTTGTGCAAGTTTGACAAGTCCCTGGTGTCGGCAGCCGGAGGGAGACGGTCCGCTTTGTCTCACTTGAGTGGCCAGTGACTAGCCATGCATTCATCCAAGGCCAATTTCCACTCGCAATGATAATGGGATTAGAACTGACCAGGACTCAATAGCTGCTACTGTTGAAACCGACACGGCGGCAGTGTCGACCAGTTAAAAAAAAAAAAAATAATAGGACCTACTTAATAACACCGTGTAGTTGGCATAATATTATTCAGTTAACTTTGTGGAGGGGAAAATGTATCGCACTTCTGGGTGGGACCGCGGGATGGGAAAATAGGGACATGCACCAGGGACTTGTGCAAGTCTATGAGCTGTATTCCTACCTGTTTAGATAGTATGCCCATGGCCCTATGTGCATACATGTATATGTGTCACTAGTCGACAGGATGATGGTAACTAAATTTACACGCACATGTGCAGTTTGTACAATAAAACTCTTGCCTTTAAAGTAGACCCAAGGTCCGTGTTATATCTACTCCACTGATGTCACCCCTTTTGACAAGGTTACCATTTTAGCTTTGGAAAAGAGGGTCAGTTTCTACATAATTGGCTGAGTATGGTTACACTAAAAGCCCAGAAAACATCTTAAAGCAAACTTTCTTCTTTAATTTAGTCTTATGGTATCTTATTTAAGACTCTTAAGATGGTCTAAGATCTTTTTCCTGCCCAGTCAGAAAAAGAGAAAGTGAGTAAGACCCCGTAAGAGGAAATCAAGTCATGCTATGACCATGAGGGAAAGGAGCAGAGGCAGTCAGTCAATTTTCAGACCAGGTAAGACCTTCAGTGGCTGCCTCATTAGCATAATGAGATGATAAGAGTATATTCAGACTTGGAAAGACATTTGGTACCTGGCTCATTAGCATAAGAGAAAGGCCTGGGGGTAACAGAACTATTATTAGATCTGGTAAGATGTTTTGGGGTTAGGGTAATTAACACAAGTAACATGATCAGATATAACAAGACCTTGTAATATGTAGGCACTAGGATATCCACAAAGTGTCACAAAACAGTATACTCTATGTATGCACTATCTTACTGAGCAGCAAGTCCACTGATTTTTCATTCTCTGTCCTCCTTTTCAAAATCAACTCAGAATTGAGACCATGATATATCTACCTAGCTAGAGATACACATGTACAGTATATACTCCCACTCATGTATGTTGTACCCACAAACTTTACCTCACCTGGCCACTATAGTGGACAGTGTATTCACAAGGCCATCACTGATGGAGGGCAATGTGTTGAAAGTTTAAACAAACAATACTTGTGGTCAAAGAACTGTGACAACACATGTATATATGCAGCCATCCATTATAGCCTATCAACATGCAATACTATGTGTATGGCTGTTTAAAAGCCTTTTTTTAAAATTTTCTGTACTGTGTGCCAACCATTATTTGTACATTTTCTTACTTTCTGTACCTTATACCAGGGCAAAGTTGTTACAAGTACCAGCATATATACTAGCCCCCCCCCCCCCCCCCCCCACTGCAACATGTCTTTGTTTATTTTAAATTGTGCTGCTGTTTCAACAACACACTGGGGGATGTAATATAACTACACCTGATTACATCTGGATGTGGCAGCAACTTTACAATTTGCTGGTCATTGACAAAGAGATCAACCACATGTACATATATAGGGGGGCCATTCAACATTATCAGCATTTTAACATTAGTACACAAAGTATGCGGGGGGGGGGGGGGGGGGGGGAGGGTCAAGACCAATGTACATTTTCACTTATTATTGAAAATATTGATAAATTTTTTGATCAAAATCAGCATTTTTGCAGGCTGTCAGGACCACCTCCACATTCAATAGAGTGGTAAAATTTTTGATGTAAAAAAGCTCATAATCACCATGCAAACAAACCCTGTTAAGGGAAATGCATGTGTGGGTTCAGTGTGGTTACAAAATAGTTCTGCCACAGCTAACTGGCTGGAGATCTGAATTTTAGTTAGACAAGGTCCACTGACTGCGCAAGTCTGTCTCAAAATGTGCTTAACTGAGGCTGGTGGAATGGAGTGGTGCAGAGGTAGACAACTCCCATGGGATCACTGCCTCAGCACTGGACAAGCATGTTTGCACAGCTGTGTGTGTGTGGGGGGGGGGGGGGGGTAGAGTGGGCTGACAGAAATTAACTAGAAAAGATTTGCTTCACAGCAACTCTGTCTGGGTGCCTTCAAAATGAAAACAGTTTGAAATGCTACACTTTGCCATAGTTTAACATAATCTAAATTTCGTGTATTAGCCTAACTTTTATAAATTAAAATGTTACAGTTTGGTTCTTAGTTCATCGAATGTGGCCATGTCACAAACTTAGAAAGTAAAGTTTGAATAAAACTACTTTCTATAATAGTTTTGAAGTTATTCAACATTTTAATTTTTTGTATTTGCCTAATTTGCATAAATTAAAAGCCTATAACTTTGGTTTATGTTCTCTTGGATGGGGCTATGCCACAAAGTAGGAATGGCACCTTTATAATAGTTCTGAAGCTTTTCAAGATTTATATTTTACATATTCATGGTTCGTTGGATGTGGCTTTTCCACAAATGTATAAATTAAAGTTGGAATGACACATCTCTATTTATAATAGTTTTGGAGATATTGGACTTTTAAATTTTTCAATGCCCCTTATTGGCACAATTTGAAATTCTACAACCAATATACTGTCCATTATATTGGCAGGTGTCACAAACCTATATGTGCACATTGAAATTTAGAGTCTGTCTGCAACGGTTTGGAAGACATGGAGCTTTTAAAATTTTACTTCCCCCGAATTTGCATAATTTTAAACATCATGACTATTCCAAATGAGATGCACAATTTCACTGGTCAGGTCAGTCACCATGCCAAGTTTGGTGGTTTTTCGAAAAAATTGGGTTGGAGAAAAACTCCTGACCAACTTGGGGAGGAGACAGAGAGAGTGCTTACTCATACAGTGAAACCTCTCTACAGTGAGCACCCTTGGGGCCAGAGAAAAGTGCCAACTGCTCAGAGGTTCAGCCCTTCTGGGCAGTATGGATGAGAACACTGTGAATTCATTTAATTTTGCCGTGTTCTTCACTTATTTCACTGATGCTTCAAAACCGTGAAAATTAGAACTCAGTGAAATATATTTTTAAGATGGCATTGACAGGAATTGTAGCAAAAATATTGAATTTAAAGTTTCAGTGAAAGGTCCAAAGTTCAAAAACCGTGAAAATTAATGCTCGTGAAAATAAATGTATTCATGTACATATACATATACATATACATATACATATACATATACATATACATTATTCATACATGCACATATACATGTTCAGTGTATACATATTGTAATTCAAGGGGATGTGAATACATGCAATACAAAACTGTCTTTGTTCCTTTATTACCTAAACAAATTTTTAACAGATGCTGTCATGAAACTTCATGTACAGGTACCTGTGAACTGACACAAGCACTATTCTTTCTCAGTACTGGCTATGAAGAACAGGCTTCATCTCACTGGTTACAAGAAAATGAATGAAAGTGTCCACACTGTGAGATGACACAAATCCACACAGTTTCAAAATTCACAAAGTTGTGTGAACAGTCATTGAGGACTGGAAGACCATACTTTTATGGGTCTAGCCAACTCAGCAGGTAGTCTATTTTCAACTGTGGGGTACACTCAGGCTTGTGCTGCCTAGAAGTCCAATGCCTGTGTTCCCTTGGGACTGATAAGCCAGCAGACTCATAGCCTCAGGCAAAAAAGGGACCAGCTAACACACCAGTCTCAAGAATGGTGCGCAAAAAGCTCTGTCTACCACTAGTGGGAACTATAACCTGCCTAGTACATATTGCAGCATGGAGCAGGTCTGTTCTTGCATGAACAGAAAGAGATTCCCTGTATTTTATTGACAACCTCGTTACACAGTTGTTGGGAGCGTTCGCCCCCACCCCCCATCCCATTTGCTACAAATCCCAAACCTTCCAAACCATCCCCCCTAGCATGCATGGATAGAAGGATGCCTGTGAGACTCTGTGTCTCCATGGCAACACAGGACAGTGTGGTAGATATTAAAGCAGATAGCCACAGAAATGTGACCACATGTACCCACAAATGCACAAAACCATTCCTAAAACATCCCCAAACCACTGAAGCATCACCATTTGAACAAACGTGATTGACACCCACTCATAGCACATGACTACCAGTTTAAAGTGATTCTGCCCAGCGGATTTCAGAGAAGTTGCAAAATGTGAATTGTTGATACCATGGAACGCAGACTCCAACAGAACCCCATACTTTAAGCTTAGCTGATTGACAAGTCAGCTAAGCATAAAACTTAGGTACATGTATCTCGGGTACAGACCTGCCCCCCCATTAGTGTACAATGTAACTGTTAGACTGTAATAGATAACTGCATATATACATGTGTTGTCACAGTTCTGGACCACAAGTATTTTTTGTTTTAACTTTCAACACATTACCATGATTACCATCCATCAGTGATGGCCATGTGAATACACTGTCCACTATAGTGGCCCATGAGGTAAAGTTTGTGGGTACAACATACATGAGTGGGAGTATATACTGTACATGTGTATCTCTAGCTAGGTAGGTATATCAGCAGTGATAAGCTTGTCAATGTGCTATCCACTATAGTGGCCAGGTGAAGTTATATAAAGTTTGTGGGTACAACATACATGAGTGGGAGTATGTACTGTACATGTGTATCTCTAGCTAGGTAGATATATCATGGTCTCAATTCTGAGTTGATTTTGAAAAGGAGGACAGAGAATGAAAAATCAGTGGACTTGCTGCTCAGTAAGATAGTGCATACATAGAGTATACTGTTTTGTGACACTTTGTGGATATCCTAGTGCCTACATATTACAAGGTCTTGTTATATCTGATCATGTTACTTGTGTTAATTACCCTAACCCCAAAACATCTTACCAGATCTTATAATAGTTCTGTTACCCCCAGGCCTTTCTCTTATGCTAATGAGCCAGGTACCAAATGTCTTTCCAAGTCTGAATATACTCTTATCATCTCATTATGCTAATGAGGCAGCCACTGAAGGTCTTACCTGGTCTGAAAATTGACTGACTGCCTCTGCTCCTTTCCCTCATGGTCATAGCATGACTTGATTTCCTCTTACGGGGTCTTACTCACTTTCTCTTTTTCTGACTGGGCAGGAAAAAGATCTTAGACCATCTTAAGAGTCTTAAATAAGATACCATAAGACTAAATTAAAGAAGAAAGTTTGCTTTAAGATGTTTTCTGGGCTTTTAGTGTTACCATGGTAACAGGCTTCAGTACACAAGTAGCCCTGACACTCTAGAGGCTGAGTCAACGGCTTTTCTGGACTCAGATGTAGGATGTACCATTGGTACACAAAAAGCTGTTGACTAACAGTGTTTTACACTTGGTGACCAAAAATATGACATCAACAACTTAAAGATGCTAGTAATTTTAACTGGAAAAAGTTGCATGCCACTATATCAGTGTTAGGTCTCTTAAGGTTACAACTGGTAGTCTTTGTGTGCACATGCGTACAATATATAGGTGTATGGCTATAGAAGTGCTCACTGTTGCCTTACCATAGCCCCACTTGGCAGCCAGATGCAGCGCCGTGTCCCCGTAATCATTACCTCGGTTCATGTCCAATGACGTGGCACCCTGGTCATAGTACACCAAGGCCTTCACACACTGCAACACATGTGTATTTATTCAGGATATAGGCATTGAATCCTAATTCACCAAAGAATTTAAAAAAATACAAAATTATAATTCACAGCTAGAAGTTTCACAGAGGATACAGTGACATTTGATTTGTGTATTTCAAGATACAGGCTGGAGTACATTCAAAAGCTACCATTCTCTGCACACTAAGTCAACAACTTGCCTTTATGCACTCTGGGCATAGCATTGAGAATAGATGTTGACTGATGGTATATTGCTGATCTTAGACTGGATTTCTTGATCCAGGATTGTCAACGTTTGGCATATTCTCCACGATCAGTATCGCCAGTAAAGCAAAACTCAGTAACAGTCTTAGATTCCGCCACATAACTCAGATCACACGAATAAGAATTCCATGAACGTAAAGTAAACACAATCTGTTCAGTCTGCTGGAAAATCAGGTACTGAACACAAAGACTGAATCGCGCCCAAAATTCAGATTAGTCACATGACACCAAGAAACAAAAGCTGACCTTTGGCTACCCAAGTGCAAAAATCAGTACTAATTATAATGCCAAGGTATGTCCTCCCTGTCCCAATTAATCATTTGGAAATTAACAAAATTCACTAAGAAATGTAAATGACCAAAAAAATGCAGCTGATATTTACATCTAAAGCTTCAGGGTAATTTTTAATGGGAAAAAGTTGTATGCCAATTCACTGACATTGGGTCCCTCCAAATAAACACTTTTTTCTCCAGGTATATTCAAGAAAGGAATTTTAGTGCCGGTTGTGGTTTAAGGGGAAAGATTACATCACTGTGGGGGCCATCTTACTCAGGATGGTACCCATACTGGTGACATCCCCTTGAATACATCAGAAAAAATGTTGTGCCATACACAATCCCCTTCATGACCATCATATCTCTCTTAAACATTTAAATTAGAAACTAATGGCATTTAATGAAAATTATGAATTGAATAATGCTAGTGAGTTAAACTCCATTCTTGTCATTAAGTATACCTCGATCACCAACCTTCCTTCAGAGAGGTTGGAAGCCTTTGTGAGACTGAATACATTTGCAGGATGAACAGGCATCAGAAAATTGATCTCCAGCCAAATTTTGAGTACCTGAGTTGTCCCTTGGTGTATTTCTCACAAGAGCTGGCTTTATTCAAAGGTAGTATAATAATCATGCATTTCAAAAGTCCCCCCCCCCCAGCAATAACCCTTGACTTACATATACCAATTAACAATCATCCGTGTATCTGTCAGTCCTCAATTTAAATTGAGGACAGACAAATACACAGACGGACAGATGAATGGACAATGGATGATGGACCATCCTATAACCTCAGCTGATGGACAAGTCAGCTGAGATAAAAAGGCCAATGACCTTACATTTTGCATCACCTGCACACATGAAATTTGGGCTGGATGCCCGACACACAGTGATACTGTGGGAATCGCAAACACTCATTTGCAAGGTGACAGCACTTTCTGTGTCACATGATACCTTCAACCAATGAAATGAAGCGGCTTTTATTTATCCTGCGCGTGCCTGGACACCAGGTAGGCATTACCTGCAGTGCCATCTATTGATCTAACAGAGACATGGTCTGTTTGTGATCACCAGTAAACGCTCCTCCGTTCTAACATTTTTCATCCAAATCTTCGCAAAACTAGCTTTAATGATTTGGTTAAAACCGCTTGGACAAGTGCATGGTGGAGATCATGGCAACTTCACAGCTCGAAGGTGAAAGGTCAACTTACGTCTTCATGACCATGTGCCACAGCCAGATGTAGAGCTGTGTTTCCATCGTTGTCTGGGAGGTTTACTTGAGCCTTGTAATGCAGGAGTAGGAGCTGACACAGAGAATCAAAGACAATTGCTACAGTGCTTCATCAAATACGATTTTGTAAAGCCATGCTATTATATCTGGCATGAGATAGAACAAAGGAGAAAAGTTTCTGGGGTTTAATAAAAATCGTAAATTTAGGGTACACATTGACTTGATCATATATTAACAATTTGAATCAGTGTACATTGAGGCTAAGGCAATAGACAAAAGTTTTTTTCATGTGGCTTAAAAAGGCATAAAATGCCATAGTTTTATGAATATGATTTGTTCCTTGCACGAAATAATTTGTTACAATGATTTAGAACTATACAGTTTTTTGGTGAGTGGTACGGAATAGGACTTTGCACTTGGACTATCAGACTCGACAGTCGTCAAACTGTACGTGGGCTTTCACGTTTGGATTTGTTGAGTTTCTCTTTGTGCTAGATATGTATGAGACTGATTTTTTTTTCACTGCTGCTCCATGAATGATATCATCAGTCTATTTCTCTGTAGAGATGCAATACTAGCAGTTATAAACTGACATCATAACAGCTCTGATTATGCCTTTTGATAATGCAATAGTTTTATTTATTTATGTACGCCTTTCTGTTCACCAAAAATTCTGATTACAGAAGAGACAAACTGAGTTTGACATACATTAATAACCATGACAGACTTAAAACTACATTAATATAACATTAATAGATCAATATGATAAATAATACAAGACTATACTCTTTTTCACTTCACTTAAATGGCAGAAGTTCACAATTTTACCCAATTGCTTAGTCTTATTACAATATTAATGCAGCCTCTTGTGGTTTCCATACATCAAGCAATTTACCAACTGCCCTAGACAAATCATCATATTTGAAATTATGCATCACTTAACCTGAATATAGCCTCATCATCTTGATCAGGAAATATAGCAGCATGTGGCACAGTGTGCCACCTGGTGACAATCCATCTCATTACAAATTACTCACTGTGACACTCTGGTGCCCCTTCTGGCATGCAATATGCAGAGGACTGTAGCCATGGTAATCAGTAGCATTAACAACTGCTCCCTTGCGTATTAACATGTCTGTCAACTCAGCATGTCCATACATGGCAGCTATGTGCAGCACAGTGCAGCCTCGATCATCCCTGGTGAAGACTGTCACTGCGTCTGTGTCTGTCTGACTGTCCGTGACAATACGAGAACAAGCGTCACAGGAGCAGAGGGGGTGACACATCTTCAACTTGGCATCCTCCAGGTCTAATTTGTGCTGAGTCAGCAGTTTCTCTGATTCCTCTAATCGGTTTTCTTTGACAAACTGAAAGAAAATAAAGCAAAAAGATTTGTGTTGTACTTCAATACATGAATGACACCATGAGCATTAAGGCTTGAGCAGAGAAAAATACTGAAAATGCATGTACATGTGTGTATGCTATTCTGAATACTTATTCCAATTTATAACCATAGAATGACTGGGCTCTCAGTGACATTATCATCTCCCTGTTAATTAATCATGTCCAAAATCAGGAGAAAAAAACAATTATCTTTTTTGTGATTTCATAAATTACATATTTCTCTGGAAAAAGACCTATATTTCACAAAAGACTAAAAGTGCTAGTACATGTGATCCATTGTTATTTTAAGGGCAATTTCAAAGGCCATTATTACAGCAATTAGAAAGTCTTTTTGGAGCATAAATTGCATTTCTGAAAACTTACAATACACAGCTCAATGAAACTGTGATGATTTCAAAACTTCATATTCAGTCTGCCCAATGCAAATGGAGAATATACAATACCTTTAAAAAACCGTATCAAGAGTTATTAATATTATTCTCATAAAAAAATCACAGACAGCATTATGTAATCACATTCTTCCCTGTCAGCTCCATGAACATGTACAAAATTATTCCATCAAGTCTCGTGCCCTGTGGGGCTGAATTTGCTAAATTTTGCTAGTATCATCATAATCATGTGTTAACATTTGTGATGATTAGAGGCAAGAACACAGATACATCCCAGTATCTTAAATTACTTTCCTCTCATTGGGGGTACTTATTTGAGCATGGACACACACTAAGAAGAAAACAGCAAGTATTAATTTATCTGTACACATACCAAATCTTAATTGCTAATATGCAATACACACTGCAAACATGGGATCAACTTGTAAGATTAATATTGCTTGGCATATTTGGTGAACCTTTTGAATGCCCCATTCTCACTGCAAGATCGCTGTCCACCAGATGGTACACAGTTGATGGATATCGTGTATATGGTAACCATGGTAACAGAGTTATGCTCACCTGGAAGAGTGCTTGTATTTTCGAGTTCTCACTGGAGTCTTGTCTGTGCCAAATGCTGCCAGCTCCTGGGCTGACTGACAGAACTACTCTCTGTGGAAATATGTTTTAACAAAATAAGTCAACTGATCATGCTCAGTGAGGTTTGTCTTCTATCGAGGTCACAGGTCACCAGATACAATTTTCTCTCACTTAACACAGATATGCATGTACACGTACGCAGTGGTCAACCTTAACACAATGGAAATAATTGTTCTTGGTGAGGACTTCCGATTTGTTGACATTCATAGAGACTTTGCCCAGAGTTTGTTAAGCTTCTATGGTCTCTATTTCTTTGGTTAAACTGGTCCAGGAAGGTGACATAAAAGAGAAGTTTGATTCTGAAGTTAAAGGGAAAGGTTAACCCTTGTGTTGAATGACCTCTATGTCTATGGCCAACTTTGCTGAGATAAAAACTTGGCTTATACACACATGTAACATCAGTCTTTTTAAGTCAATGACAAGCTTACCCACCGAGCTGACTTTCAAGCCTTCACTTGAAGACAACACACAACTGCAACAAGTAAGCACAGCAGGCAAGGGGCTGGGCTGTGGGGTTGCCAATCACACAAACATAAATATTAATCAAGGTGGGGGGGGGGGGGGGGGGGGGTTAAGGGTATTTTGCTACTGGCTTACTGGGGCATTATATTTACTAGCCTGGAAGCACCCTTATATTCTGTTCCTTGTACTTGACATTATTTTGAAACATTTTAATTTTTTGTATGCTGTATCAGGCAAAATTATTCCCTGTAACACTGGTACTAGGACCACCCTCCCATCATCAAAACTGTAATGTTCACTCCGTCATCCAAGTACGATCTATCAAAACAACTTGTCTCTCATGGTGTAACTTGGTACAAACATCACTGCTGACTTGACAGATAGCATTGGGGCCTTTCAAACAAGCAATACAGTGTTATATAGTCCTGATGCAAAAACTGCTCACAGTGGACTCTCATACAATATTACTTACTGCATACAGTATGAAGGAAATGAGTACCACAGATTCACGGTTATTTAGGTGGGTGGGGGGGGGGGAGTGTCTAAGAGCCATGTTTGTGGATTTTTTTTTGGGGGGGGGGGGGGGGGGCAATGGTGCATTTTCTGCATACCAGTGCACTTCAGGGCAAAATGTCAATTTCCTTCTTACAAGTTTCTAGGGTTTTCAACAAACTTAACTTTTCTTAGTAAGTTTTTCTTTGCCAGTCCGGTACATCTAAATATTTCAAAAGCGAAAACAAAATGGAATAAAGTTTGGGAGTTGCACAATGTATTTCCACAAACACAAGACCCAGTGGGGTGGAAGGTCAGGTTGAGGGCAGGGCTAGAGTAACCAAGAGCAGAAATGAAGTTTATGCAGATACACTGTAACTTTATGAGTCAAGTAATTTAGTACTTTTAGCTGAAGCTTGCAGTTTGCTGTGCTGCAATCTAGTGCGATGTGGAGTATCTTTCATAATCATTATGACACAAGTCCAATGGATGTGTTCAGTGAAATTCCAGTGCCACATACATGTGCTGTAGTCGGTCCTTTGAGACACGACCCTCAACTTCAGGCATGCATTAAAGTCAGTCATGTAGAACAGATGGCGTTGCAAAGGAAGCTCAAATAACATGGACAAGATACAATGTAGCTCTTGGGAAGTGAATAGCACAGTGTTAAAAGGCAGGTGGTATGATTTCATCTCAGTGTTACCTCAAGGGAGAAAACTGTGCACTGAAACAGAACGTGTGGGAGCGCGGGACCACATAGACAACACGACTGTCCCTGCAGCAGCCCGAGCGGTGGTTCACATGTACACTGTCTGCGATTTTCAAAAATGCAACGAAGTGCTGGAAATATGCATTTTTGTCTTCAGCATCCATGTATACATGTAACTAACCTGGTTTATATATTGTACTCTGTAGCTGACCTATATGGAGGCACAGAGACACATAACAATACAGGCCTTGAAACCCTCTTAGACATATAGCCACTATATAAGTCTTACACCATGGGTTGGGGTTAATAACAACTACGACATTACTGTAAATTGCTTTCTTTTCGCGTGCATAAATTTTCACGGTTTTTGTATTTTTGACATTTCACCGTAGTTTTAATTTCACTGTTTTGGACATAACTCCCATTCAAAACAATGTTAAAATACTATTTCACTGTGTTTTTATTTTCACTGTTTTGTGCAATCAGCAAAATAAGCAAAAATAAAAATACAGCGAAATTAAAGCAATTTACAGCAACCATTTCTGCCTTAACCCTTTCCCCCTTAAACCGGCCAAAACCGGCTGGTGGACAAATGTCGTCTGTTTCAGCGTTTTTAACTGATTTTAACAGCAATGAAAAACAATTTGACTGAGAATTAAAGATGAGACCTGCCAACACAACATGACCCAGGTCAACAGCTTTCCTCAGCATGGGTTGGGCACCTAGTTCCCAACCCATGCCGAGGAAAGCTGTTGACTCAGTCTTAATATGGGGGGGGGGGGGGGGGGGGAAGGGTTAAACAGGCCAAAAGCAGCTGGCTGTCAAATATCGTTTGTTTCATTGTATTCACCTCTTTCAGTGCCACATTTTTGGAGCGAGTCAATGGCTTTCCTTGGCCCCCTTTGGGCACTGGAGAAACCTGTTAACCTAGATTTTATATTCTATGTAACTACAGGCATGCTGGTACGTGAATGAAAGGTCTTTTTACGAGGAACATGAATCTAGCACCTTTATTATAATTTAGAGCAGTTCATTTTAAGTAGTTTGAATTTAGTTGCAGATGGCTCTGAAAGACTTAAAGTCACTCCTCATAACAACATAAATTTAAATGACATGTTAAGATAAAATACATGAGGTCATCATGCTTCCTGGGTATACAGGGTTCCTTGACATTGGTTAAGCTTTTAAAGAGAGCACCAAACCTGCAAGAATGAAAGCTGTTCTCCCAGTCATAATCCAAAGTGGTTAGAGTTAAACTCTGTATCAGTTTAATTCGTCTCAGCACACACTACCATGAGACACATACATCAAGTGGTTTTCTTACAGTATTTTCTTTTTCTTTCTTTGGTTACCTAGCTGCTGCTTGATAAAAAGTCTATCAAAAATTGCAGCAAATGACCAAAAATTAAAAAAAAAAAAAAAAAAAAAAAAAACCTAAACTAAAGATCATATGTACTTCTAAACAAAATCCATGCATGTGACATCGTAAGATTGACAACTTGTCTTGTCTCCATTTTCCGCGTACTAGTCATGAACAAAAATCCACTGTGTAAACTGGGGTTTTTTTCAATTTTATAAAACAGCAGGCTGATTTGCATGTGGTGTTACTATAGAGACAATTGCTACCATGGTAACCGTACCTGTGGACTGTCCACCCCAAGCTCCACTTTGCTCAACTCCCCACTGCTCACGTGCTCTATGGCAGCTTCCATGGAGGCCAGATAGAACCTAGAAATGAATAAGTTGTCATGGCAACCAATCTTGTGATTTTTCCCCCCTGAAGTAAACAGCACTTCAGACTTTTGTGACAGGAACAGTTACTATCAAAAGTATAATTATGGAGACACTCTTAACGTTACTATGTGACAGTGACCTGGTACTTGTCCATGTAAGTCATAATATGATGTGTACATGTACCTGTGTATGTCATAATTATAATGTGTACCACACACAGATGTGCGATTATCGTAAAGCTGACATGTCTAATGCAAAGTGAGTACACCAGCTAAAACTTGCAAACAAGTCAAAATATTTGAATTCTCATGTAAAATGGACATTTCAAATTCCCACATTGAAAATATTTACATCTGTGTGGTAAAGTATTAATAAAATTCTGATAAATCTAAATAACATTCACTGTGCAGCCACCAATACAACCTGCCATCTTAAGCCTCTTAAATGGCATCATGCTTTTATCTGCTCATAACAGTTTTCATAATATACACTGTGAATTCCCAAATTTTATTTATGACCGGAACATTTTACTGCAGAAGCACAATGGAGTTAATGCTAAATGGCTCCAAAAGGAGAAAAAAAAACTACAATGTGATAATCCTAGTTTCTAAGAGTTAAGGGACTGATATTGAACTCACCCATACTCATCATCATTGTTGGTTTTGGAGAACCTGAAGTTAGTCATGTATGCCTGATTGGCCCACCTGGAACATCATGATTATATAGTATCATTATAAAGCCATCAAAGAATACGTCTTCAGCAATCAACTTCTGCACATATCACAACCTATTTGCTGCTAAACGGTAACCAAGCAATATACTAGGAAACTAAACTAAATTAAACACAATACGCTATTTTACCTTGAAGGCTCAGAAACATCATAGCCAGTAAGCTGGCGATTACCAAGAACTAGTGTAACAATAACTCCATAGTCCCATATTTTGTGGGCCTTTCACCTTAATTCATCACATATCTATTTAACGGTTTCATAGCCAGCTGGCATTTGCATGAATCTTCCAAATCTAATGTATTGTTGAACTAGGCTAGGTTCACAAATTGATGCCTATTTCATATAGTTCCAATTTCAATGCAATTTTCCCCCTTAGATTAAACTTTGAGTTTCTACTATGAAAAAGTACAGTCAGCTGGGACACAGTACTTCCACCCTGAATAAGAGATTAATTTTTGCCACCTGATGGAAAATACATCTACTCTAATTACCAGTTTGGAATGTCTGTCTTGACCACTAGGAACACCAGTATTGGTAACAAATCATCTGTTGTCAAAGGTGCAGAACCTGGAACACAAAAACCTTGAATTAACATCAATGCCTATCCACCGACAGAGACATCTCATGGTAAGTATTTGAACTAAAATAAATACAGCCTTCTCCCATCCTCATGGACCATCCCAAGGGCAAAGGCCTTGTTTTGCAAAACCTGAGTAATTGCTCACATGGGTAATTACTTATTCCTCACCATTTGATTTTGCTGATTGGCCAAGCACTCATTTTTGAGCAAATTAAGCTTAACACATGCTTGAGTCTATGTAATTGTGAACAAATGTTTAGAGAAAAAAAATTGATCCAGGTTTAAAGTGATTCTTGAGGAACAGGTGGTTTCTTACTGGGGTACAATAATTAGCACGGATTCCCACCATGAAAAAGTTGCTGCCTCAGTCTTAATTCACAAGGGAAAGGGTTAACTCATTCCATACTATGGTCACAGGCCTTGGTCAGTGGTTCTGGCGCTGCCTGGCAAGTCATGCTGCAGCTGCCCTTGCGGCAACTGCAGCATGACTTGCCAGGCAGTGCCAGAACCACTGACATAAGACTATAGGCATGTTGGTACTTGAACAAAAGCTCTTTTCATGAAGAATTTAAATACGTAATGTCGTCTTAAGTCTAGGTAAATATACCGAAAAATCAGGGACTGGTATGGAACGGGTTAAGATCAGTTTGTCAAATTCTATATAACAATCAGGTAAACAGGCAATACTGTTATTACATAACCAGTATTGCAAATTCCCTACTCTTCCACAAGCTCTCTACAGTGTTGCTTGTCTTAGTTTTGAATTTTAGATTTGATTATTGCTACAAATACATAGACACACTATTAAGCATACAGTCCGGGCCCGTCTCTTCTGAATTTGTTCTTTTGTTAGTCAAGGTTAAGTATATCAAATTTGACTACTGGTAGGAATGTATATTCTGCAATGTTAAATCTCAAGCCTGAATCCTTGTCTTCAAAACATATTCCCTTGTCATCATAGTTCAATATGTCAAACTTCTCTACTGTTGATAAAGTATAGACACAATGCTTAGTCTCCAGTCTGAGTCTGAATACTCTTTTCATATCAAAACATCAAGACAGCACAATGAAAACAAAAAACACAAACACCATCTCTGTTTCTATCAACCTCCATGAACATCATTACATTTGACACTGTTTTAACTAAATATACTTGAGATTAACCCATTCTAACTGGTCATAGTACAACTGAGTCAACAACTTAGCTTGGCGTGGGTTGGGCAACCCGCGCCAAGGAAACCTACTGACCGAGGGCAAGCCATCATGAACGGTCTTACATACAAATCTCAGCAAAAATGTTTTCTAGTAATGAGAAATTGAAGTGAAAGTATTAAGGCAGACGAAAATTTACATCTGGCGACTTTGGGCGATTTGAGCAGGAAAGGGTTTATGTGCAACTTATCACATTCCCTGAAACCCATCTGCCACAAACGTGAGAACAAGAACCATAACATACATGAACCATCACTGTTGGTGAACTTGGGAGGCTGCATTATGGTCAGCACTGCCCTCTTGATACAGTTCAGTTTACCCAGTGGGGTGCTGTATCTGTTCAGTTGTGACAAGTCCCGCCGAGCACGTGGCACGTTCTGACTGTAAATAGAGACAGACCTACACTGTACTTTATAAAATTACAAACATGCTAATGTACATTAAATCTACACTATACCCGTACTCTCCTCTGAGTACTTTGGAAGTCAAGCAATTTCAAATTTTCATCACAGCTATAGCTAGTCAATAATTTCATTTTTTCTTTCTATCATATCTATACAAGTTGAATTTTATACCATAATGATGGAGATTGCGGTACATGTATACATTGAACTGGAATTAAATAAATATTGCATATTCCAATGAGAACATAATTGTGTTTTTAATTCAAGTTCTAACTTGCTGTGTGCATGTGTGTGCGTGCGTGCGTGCGTGTGTGTGTGACTGTCTGTGTATGTGTGTCTGTGTGTCCCAGAAACCCATGACTCAGCTGCCCCATTGCCAAGTATATTAAGTTATGCCTGGCACAGTGCACTGGTCTGTGACATTTGAAGCAATGTCGATAAAAACAAAACAAAAGTGAAAGATTAAAAACAACAACAACAACAACAACAACAACAACAACAACAACAACAAAACCACACTGAGCAAAGCTACACATGGACCAATGCCACAAACCAAACCTATCCATGCACCTACATGTTTTGGTCTGGGAAGCCAAACTTACCTGAATGCCACTCTCACCCCTAGGTCCCGCAGCTGAAGCTCCGAGAGATTCCTGTTGAGTTTGTTAAGTGAGCTATCCTTTGAAGCTAGGCAAGCAGAGATACCTTTGAAGAGCTTGCGGTAGATCCCATGCATCAAGTAGGTCTGCAAACAATGAACAAAAGTTAAAATGTACAGACACAATGATATCACAATTGTCACCTGATAAGTAAATCAAACGGAGCAACATCATCATTGACTCATTTTCCTGGCAATTTTCAAGTTGTACTGAAGTTGTGATCTACTTCAAGGCCATTATGCGCTCTTTAAAGACAGGTTACAGGTTAAAACCTCCTTATATTTAATTTAGTAATGGGTGCTATGAATGCTGTGTGGTGGCCGAGTGGCCCAGGAGGTGCCCATCGAGGATGGCGGCAGGTCCCTGCTGGTCTACCTGGCCACTACATGGCAGACTTGCTTCATTGTTGCTGATCTCTCTTGTATTTTATAAACTATGTGGTACTCCCTGTTTTTTAAATTAGATTTTTCTATGTTTTATACCTTTTATACCATGTCGGAAAATAGCTCCAACAAGCTAATGTTTATTGTACCAGAAACCGACACGAAATAAAGCTTAACTTGAACTTGAACTTGAGGCGGTCTGTCATGCCAGGGAGCATTAAACGTATCACTGGGGCAAGTGACGATGAAAAATCTGAGGAGAGTTTTCACGCACATTCATTACAGTCAGCACACCACACAGCCCTGATGCTCTGACAATGTACCAGACATCTTAACTCTTACAAGTGTGACTTCAATCGACCAATGTAGACAGAACTGCTCTGAATTATGCAGTGATTTTGGTTCCTTGTAAAAAGACCTTTTATTCAAGTGCCAGCATACCTGTAATTACGCAGAAAATAATAGTCCAGGTCAACGGTTTTTACTTGCCATGCTTTGACTCAGTCAAAAATGTGAAAATGAAAGAGCTTTTTACATGAACTACTGAATTGCAAGATCTTTAACAAGTAAGGAAAATTATATCAGCTAGTATCTTACCTCAACAGCAGTTTTTACACTGTCCATAAATGCTTTGTTATGTCGGGCATTCTTTTTCTGAAAAAACAAAATGTATACATGTGTATGTATACACACACATACAATGGTACCTGTCTCGAGAGACCCCTCCAATGAGAGACCGCATATCTTATGAAGACCGCTCTCTCAGAACACGGTGCTATCTTTTCCGTTATTATACCTCTAATGAAAGACCACCTGTTTTGAGACCACATTTTCACCTCCCCTAGGGGCAGTCTCTCAAGACAGGGACCACTGTACACATAATAATGAATAAATCAATTGTGTATGGGCAAAAAAAAGGACCCATCAAAATGTCATGAGTGCCACCTGCAATTAACTTATACCATACCACCTGGAATTTTCTTCTGTTGCCCAGTAACTTACCAAGATCACACACTACATTGATTTGAACATATTTTAACTTCAAAAAAAAAAAATACAACGGAAAACTACATTTGCAATGTGTACATTTATTGATAAGAGCTGAATCTCTCATCTACGCAGCTGCATGTGTGTAACTTGCACCAAAGCCAAAGCATGAAAAATATGCTCCTGCCCCCCCCTCCCCCCAATCCTCCCCATTTTTAGCTTCTTGATTTAAAATTCTCCATTGGGGATGCAAAAAAGACATGGATAGAACTTTATGTCAAGTTGATGTACATGTACTGATTCATTTCACACTTCATGGGAAAGCCTGGAGTAAGTTGCCTGCGTAGACAGACCCTTCTCACCGCGGTCCGACTGAGGGCGAAAAAAACATAACCCCGCTCGAAGGGTCTGCCGAGGACCTGCATTAATCCGTTTCACAGGGCAATAAAACTGGTCATAAAACTTAGGTGCGAAGATTTCTGATATGGTTACTTTGGGACGGCGGCCAATGGCGAATTTGTGTAATGGACGGAGGGCCCAATAGAAAAACTGTGTATTGCACGCAAGGCCAAGACGGACGACGGTCATAAATATGCATGAGTAAACACTGTGGTGACCGATCAGCCAATCAGTGTAGCCGCGTACGTCACTTCCGTTCCAGATCTGTCCCACATTGGTAAACAGTGGCATGTTTTGACAGCACTTACAGTAGCGGGAATATACAGATACAGATCTGAAATATACAGCTCGTTTTACTGAAGTTTACCATGCCTATGGGTTTTAAACACATCACTATTGCAGGGAGAGAAATGCCGACGAAATGGCACCTGTTTTGACGGATTGTCTCAACGAAATCGGACACATTTTAGCGGATAAAACCCCAACTCCGACGAAGGTGGTTCCAGGAGCAGGGACACAAAATGGCGAATTTTCGTGCCTGGTTTGATACTTCCCATCTTGCACTCCATCATCATTTTCCCCCAGAATACACGCGGAAATCCCCATTGAATTTAGTTCAACAAGGTGCGATTTTAACAAGCTAACTAGCGGGCACACAAGAACAACTATCCCATCGTCTTTGCCCTGGATGATCTCGTATAACTTGGGAATTAGTTGAAAGGTGATGGACTTCCCACTGCCTGTAGGTAGTATAACAAACGTATCCCTTTTGTTCACTATTATTTCATATAGTGCTTTATTTTGTTCTGACGATGTCTCAAAATCTTTGCCGCACGCATGAACTGCTTTTTTAACAAAGTCCCGGAATTCGTCATCCATGTTTAGGCTGTTGCAAGCAGCGTACGGTAAACCGCGATGGCGATGCAACAGGTACGGTCAGAGCTATTCTGCTCTGGAATCACCGTACACACATCGCATCCCACAGTAGCCAATTCACCCCTATAGGCGCTAATTCAATTACTCGCTGATTACCTTATCTCAATATCAAACACTTTTTAATTGCTACCGTACCGCCCGCCAATACACAACTCGTTCGCACCTGGGTTAATTACTTAGATACAACCATGTCTACGACGCTAAAATTATCCCAGAAGGCTACTCGCATTTATGACTTCCGCTTCACAGCGCAGCCAATCAGGGCGGCCCGTTTCACGGAGCATCAGCGCTAGGATCTGAACGCTGATGCAGCTCCTCGGCAGACCAAGTCCGCCGTCAATAGAAATCCACAATATGAATAGCGCGGCGGTATTGGTCTGTCTACGAAGGCAAGGAGTAAGTGATTTCTTAAACACATTAATCCAGCACTCTTTGTGACAGTTAGGCACTTAGGGCTTGGCTTTTAATGCAATGCGACTCTTGTTACATAATTCTTGTTTCATTTAAGCAACAGTGTAAACATATAAATGAATTTGCTATTTGAGCACCCACAGGGCTTGAGAAGATTCATCTTGAGTGCCACCTGGTGAGAAGATCTTGAAATGAAGATGATGCGTCTAAGGCAACATCCCAAGCTCAGTCACTGCACCAAGTTGCAAACCCAGCCATATTCACAACATCTTATTAAGAAGAGGACAAAGATTTTGGTTTCCATGAGTTATTATGATGGATACTATTTACAGAAATCAAAACCACAAAAAAATCGCATGTGCACAGAGTCTTCAGGTTCCATAAACGGGTCATAAAGACAACTCACCAGATTAGCCTCCTTCAGCACTGTCTGCATGGTTCTTGTGAACAATGCATTGGCAGCATCCTGACAACAAGGGGCAAATACATATATACATATATATTTCTTACATGTAGAGGATGATATGGTGCGACTTATAAACCCTTCACCCTTTCCCCCTTAAACCTGTCAAAACTGGCTGTGGTCAAATGTCATCTGCTGGAGTGCTTTCAACTTATTTCTACAGTAATGAAAGACAATTTGATTGAGAATTGTAGATGACACCTATAAAGACCACATGCCCTGGGTCAACAGCTTTCCTTGGCATGGGTTGGGCAGCTAGGTAACCCATGCCAAGGAAAGCTGTTGACTCGGTCTTAATTCAAGGGTTAAAGGTTAGCTGATGTCTTTAAACTTATCAACTCTCAAAGCTTACACACATTGAAAATTCCAATAGAAAAGCTACAACAGCCAGCAAAAGCATGGTAAATACCATTACATGGATTAATTTTATATCAATACCAAGTTCCTCTGTTGTTTTCATTTTTTTTTTTTTTTTTACATTTTAATTTTCTAAAACATGTACATGTATACTTTCAAAGTGATACTTCTTCCTAAATCATAAGACCTGATTCCTAGCTGTCATGGACTAATAGCATAATTATTGTCTTACTGTTTTCTAAATTTACCAGGCATGATCCCTAGAAGTCACTGCCAAAAAGTATGACAGATAGTATCACTGCTTCCTAAATTTATAAGACCTGACCCCTTGATGCTAAAGCTAAATAGTACATGTACATGTCATGATAAGGTTGCCATGGTAACCATGATAACCGATTTATGACCTTAAGCAGAATTGATACAAAGCCAAAATGACTGAGTCTTGTGTTTGCCTCCATAAAGTCCCAATATAAATCCACACAAACAGCTTTTATTTTTTTTATGTTATTTTGTTGACAGATGACACATAAAAAACACATGTGCATGACTTGCATAATAATATCCTTTGCAATAGGCCAGATAGACTGTACCTACCACATGGTGCCTCAGTGACTCCCCCTCCAGTCGGGAGTATGTGTTGTTAAATAGGTCAATCACGCTGTCTACCTGCCTCCTGGACTTCGAGTTGGCTGTCAATGTAAAGAGACATTGTGATCATGGTGATGTCATCCAGCTGTGTCACGGAAATCTTGCCATGATCAATACAAACGGACATGGTGAGGTTATCACAGTGTGTCATGAAAATGTTCCTATGATTGCAGTAAACATGGCCACCAAAGAAATAGCACACTCTCTGTGTTATGGTGCATGTGTGTGTGTGTGTGTGTTGTGGGGGGGGGGGGGGGTAGAAATTGTATCAGATCAAAAAATCCATGTTATGACGGTAAGCCACATTGCTTTTTTGTGCTCACTAGGCTTGGATGAAGAAGTCATTTTTTTGTAATTTTACATGTGATGACAGGTCACTTGCTGTGCGTGGCTATTTTTTCTTGGCAGAATAGGGTGGCCACACTCAGCAGGTACCACCACTGTGTATATGTGTGTATATATATATATATATATATATATATATATATATATATATATATATATATGGGCCCTTTTATATAAGCACAGGTAACTTTCTGTCATCATTTGATATGCAAGTTTTGCAGCACGTCTGACTTTCTTAGATAAGTACACATACTTACCGGTAATATTAAGACTAATTTTCAACCATTTTTTGTTCATTTATGTACAATAGTATTAAGTTATTAACATGATGTATTATCCTAATTACACTTTAATTTTTTTAACTTGTGTTTTGGACCATATAAACCCATGCTCTGCAGCACTTGGGTTAACAGTTTAATAGACATCTGCAAGTTAACCTCATATTGCATAATTGCACCATGGTTATTTAAGTGTGCATACAGTGAAAACTCGTTATAATGACACCATCTGTTCCCTAAGAAATGTGTCAGATAACTGAGTATGTCAGATAAATGAATCAAATAACAAATAACAAAGAACACAAACTTTTTCCCAAGAAAATTTGTGTCATTATATTGAATATGTCGGATATTTGAGTGTCGTTATAATGAGGTTTCACAGTATTTTCAATAATACTAAAAATAAGCACATACATGTACAAGAAATCATATTCTTGAAAGCCAAAAGCACATAGAAATATGCCAACTAAACTTTCCACCCCCAGTTACCTCTCACAAAGGACCACTGGCTGGACTCAACAATTTACATGTCCACTTGTCCGGGACAAGTCGAATTTGAATCAGGGCAAGTTGAAATCTCAAAATATTAGCCCTGGGAACAACCAGAAATTCTGGTTTTCTGATGAGCAGATAAAAACAACTGTAGAGCACTGACTGGTCATTTGACATTATATTACATATGTGTTACAGGCATGGTCCAAGAGGGTATATTTCACTAGATAACTCATTCGCATGCAACTTACATGTACGTCCCCACAGCAACTGCATACAGTCTTCCAGACTCTGTAAGTTAACTCCCATATATCCATCCACCTCATCCGCTGTAACATAAAACATGGCTGAACTGTTGTCCAGATGAGACTGTTCCTGGAAATTAACGTACTAGACACACATGAAGAAAGACAAGACAATTGACGAATGTGGATTACATAATGTGCCAAAATGCTTGACCAGTTTTAATTGGACTCATCAGAGGCTAGCGCATTCTGTTTGACCCCAGAGTAAATACAAATATTTATGTTTCCTAGTTACAGGGAGTTGGTCTCCATTCCAACTCTCTGCTCTGTGATCCAACAGAAACTGAATGTTGTGTTAGATAGGACAGACTTTTAAAGGGCAGAAAAATTGGCATGGATATGGACAACATAACCATATTATAATGTAAACACGTATACTATGATGTTGATCCCATATTGGCTCCCAGTTTACTGAAGGTAGGGCTGAGTTAAATAAGAATACCAATTGTCACAAAAATGTGGCATATTTGTCTGATTTACAGGCCCTGTGTACTAAATAAGGCCAAAGAACATGTCTTTTTTTCTGTTACCATTGAGGTTGAAGAGTCTCCCCACTTAAATGCCAGTCCTTTTTTTTCACAGTCTTGTCTGGATCATAAAAACCCAATTTTTCATTGCCCATCAGTATCATTTATCAGAATGTCACTATCTAATTGGATAGCTGGGGTATGTTTGCAGCATCCTCAATGCAGACCATTATGTTAGTCTGCAAGGCATGGTTGTCAGAAGGTGAAAGGTCTGGAGCAAATGGTCAGTTAATGTAGCATCCAGTGAGTGCACTTAACCAAATGATCCACTGTACAGTAAGACAGTGGGCCTGTTCAATAACCATATCACTGTACATGTATGTAGCTATATGAATATCAGCTCCTAGCTTATCATTTTAATTTGATCTGAGCTCTGCTTTGCGCCGTCTAGTTGAGTCTCACAGAGGACTTTCATATTAACCCTTAAAGCACTGATTTGAGACTGACTCAACAGCTTTCATCGGAACACTTTTGCATGTCCCAAGGAAAGCTGTTGACTAAGACTACTTTTTGCTTTAGACTAGGCTTGCTGGTATTTGAATGCAAGGTATCTTCATGAAGATTTTGAATCTTTAACCATTATATGTTTCACAGTAAGGAGAATATGACTATAGCCCTGATTAGCACTTCAAGGGTTAACTAAATACACATTGCTGTTTCCGCCTGTATCACTCAACATGGATGTACTTGTATGTGTGGGCACAGCCCTGTATCAAACAGGACCAAATGTGCTGTAAAACAACACAGAATTGATTACCTCAGCAATAAACTCATATTAACTCTTTCAGTGCCACACTTTGGACTGAGTCGACAGCTTTCCTCTGTACACTTTGGGTGCATTGCACCCAAAGTATGCAGAGGAAAGCTCTTGACCTGGGAGGGGTATTGTTTATGTATTGTGAGACACAGATGACAATTGTTGATTTTCTTGTTTCAATCACCAACTGTTGACTGTCACATGTAATTATTGTTGACTTGTTTGGTCTTTAAACCAGCCACTGCCAAATGGACATACAATAAAATCTGCTTCAATTTCTTTCCATCATTAATGAAAAAAAGTTAAGATTGAAAAATGTAAATGAGCCATATCCAAAGAGAATACCCATGGCTGACAGCTTTCTTTGATGATTTGGCCACTTACTGCCCAGCATGTACCAAAGAAAGCACTTGACTCAGTCTTTATCTAAGGAGTAAAAGGATTAATACTTTAGTGAGCTTACTTTTGTCTCCTTCCAGAGGTATATTGATGCACAGAACTCTATAGCTCTCATCATTATCATTGTAAAATGTTTCTTCAAACAGGATCGGCACCTACAAAAGAAAATCACGACACACTATCTATGGTTACCATATGAGGCAACTGCACATTCTCTGCACTTTTTTTCAGACATTTCCTACACTTGCATGTGCCCAGCAAGAATTCATGTGAAGTTTCTACTCTGTACCTCTTCCAGATGTTTAATACATTCTTGTGGCTAGAATTCATTATGTGAAGCACCTACTTTGCACCTCTCTCATCTATTCTCCACTACAGTGGTACCTCTTTTGAGAGACCGCCCCTACAGCAGATCAAAATGTGGTCTCTCAAAACAGGTGGTCTTTCATTAGCGGTACAACAACATGGAAAAGATAGCGCAGTGTTCGGAGAGAGCGGTCTTAAAAAGATATGTGGTCTCTCATAAGAGGGGTCTCTCAAGAGAGGTACCACTGTATACATGTAGTAAAATGGACAAAACAGGCACCTGAAGTAGAAACAGAAAGGTGAAGTTAAAAGCAGCAAGGCTTTCCAACACTGCCCTGGTAATAGTGCAATACAAGTTAATAAGACAAAACCCTATACATACCTCTCCTGATGGTAGCCAAACCCCTAGAATTTTACTCTCAGTTTCAACCTTTGTTTTTTCACTTTAAATCTCTGAAGTGCCACACATGGCCCACTCTGTAATTATGAACTTCCACATACATGGATCAAATTACTAATTTAATGTTTCACCCTAATTGGATTAAAATGCAAGTCACACGGATGCACACAATGCTAGTACTAAGTTGCATGATTCCTAGAGTTCACCTTTACGTAAAAATGTTACTAGTCACGTTGTCTTAGCTGCACACACTGTACAGTTGGCACAAGTTATGTATTGAGCAGTTTCACATTTAAAATTATTTGTAAAATATATGTCAATATAGCAGGGATTTCCTTTTGAGTTTTTCCTGAGGGTCCACCATAATCTTTGATATCATTCTGTTGGGGTTTCCGGTATTCTCAAAAGGTCACAAGGATAAGAAGTTTTGATAAATCTATTTAATCAACATTCAAGGTCCTTTTTCTTCTAGAATTTCCAGGGAGTCTCTTGTACCCTTTGCATTCAAATTGGGGGTCACAAGTTAATTTTATTATGCCTAACATGTGCACATTACGGGCCTTATGTGTTAATTTGCCTACCCAACAAACTAAAAGATGTACATAAAACAAACGCCAAACTTACTGATCGCACTTCCGCAAACTGATCCCCTGTGGTGATAACACTGCTTTGTACAATGACTTCCTGAAAAAATACACAATTAACACAAAATTCATCAAAATAATACCTCTACTATTTATTTTACTGCCGTAAATTGCTTTATTTTCACAAATATAAATTTTCAGTTTTTCATTTTTGACATTTTACTGAAATTTTAAATCATTGTTTTGGACATAATTCTTATTCAAACAATGTTAAAATACTATTTCACTGTGCTTTTGTTTTCACGGTTTTGTGCCATTAGAGAATTAAGCAAAAATAAGAGCACAGTGAAATTAAAGCAATTTACAGTATTTACTTGAACAACTTTACATGTGATTTGTTTCACACATGCCACCATTTGACTTTAAGACCCTGGCATCTGGCAATACCTGGTGGTACAGGAGAGGTCACAATTAACAATGCCAAGTGTACTCAACTAAACATACATTGTCAAGCCAATACACAATACAGTAGTCTCTTTTTTGAAAGACCTCTATTTTGGGAGACCATATGCCTTTTTTGACCATTTTCCCTGTGGAAAAGCAACTTCTAATGATAATTTACCTCTTTTCGGAGATCACCTGCAGAACCTGACCAGTGACCACCCAAAATGACCCCAAAACACCACTTGTCCATCTAGAAATTCCCATTTCAGATAAGTAAATCCCATTATTTTGTACAAGATTGGTAAAATAAATGAGTGGACACAAGAATGCACAATGGAATGGCATCTTTATATAAGTGTACATCAATCATGCTTGACCTAAATTATAGATGGGAATTCTAGTAGTGGTTAGTCCTGTGGCAGTCAAGCCTCCTTTGGGGGACCACCTGCTTTATGTGACCACTTCTTGCATGGCACAAGGGGTGATTTCTCATAGGAAGGACTACTGTACTTCCAGTGGGCCAGAGTTGTTTATCACCAATGGATTGTATATTGAAGTAATCTTGAAAATACTGGCTAGTTTTGAGATTAATGAAATAAAATTTTCAAAATCATTTAAGTTACACACCTGGCTTCACTCTCATAAAAAAAAAATGCTGTTTCTTTGCATGAAGTGGTTTTTAAATCTTAAGCAACAAACTACAATTGAAAGTAATGGGGAAACACAACTCCACCCCTCCTTCCTGAAGTGCCCTCTTCAGGAGGGGTACAGGGACCTTCATTTCTTCAATATCTTTTCTGCCTACATGAACAAAAACAAAATGTCACTCATACCACCATAACCACCTATATGAAATATCTAGCAGTACATGCAGTAATTGTTCTGTTTATGAAAATCACCAGATAGGATCTACCTGTATCGAAGGGGGCAGTGGGGAGGAAGCAAAAAAAAGGAGGCTGGAAGAAATAAAAAATGAATATCTGCATATCATAATGACAACACGGGTCAGATTTTAACAAGGAAATTAGATGCTAACTGTATTTTTTCTTCTCATTTCTCTCAAAAAGTACCCATCTGTCATGGTCACACAGTAAATCTTTTTTAGCCCTCTGGAGAATGAGTCAACAATTTTCCTCAATGCACCCTGAATGCCCCCAAGGAAAGCAGTTGAGTGAAGGTATAGAATTCATGAAAAACAAGAGCAAAACCCGGTGAAAAAAAGAAATGATAATTTGAGACACTGTCAGTATGTGTGGCAAGGTTTGGACAGAAGTAACAAACTGATGTATCAGCTCTAGGTTCCTTACAGTTCAAGTGAGTCTTGTCACCATTACAGTTCAAGTGAGTCTTGTCACCATTACAGTTCAAGTGAGTCTTGTCACCATTACAGTTCATGTGAGTCTTGTCACCATTACAGTTCAAGTGAGTCTTGTCACCATTACAGTTCAAGTGAGTCTTGTCACTATTACAGTTCAAGTGAGTCTTGTCACCATTACAGTTCAAGCAAGTCTTGTCACCATTACAGTTCAGGTGAGTCTTGTCACCATTACAGTTCAAGTGAGTCTTGTCACCATTACAGTTCAAGTGAGTCTTGTCACTATTACAGTTCAAGTGAGTCTTGTCCCCATTACAGTTCAAGCGAGTCTTGTCACCATTACAGTTCAAGTGAGTCTTGTCACCATCCTTGCTCACCTTGTCATTGACTGTTCTGAACTTGCTGGAGCCATCTTCTGTGGCAATCAGGATGTGGTTTTCAAAGTCTTCTTGAGAGAATGATAAATGGTTTGTGGTAGCCGACTTGGGAATGCACAGCTGGAAACAGTTCATGTAATAAATCTTAGACTCAACTGTCACTTCTTTCCTTGGTCAATGGTACTTATAATGCCCTTTTAGTGATTTAATTTCCCGTTTTCAATTTTAATATATCACCACAACTTGATATACTTCATGTTTGCAATACACAGCACTAACAGCATGAACAGTTGAAGACAACTTGGGGTGACAATTCTACAAAAATATCATTTTGATATCACATGCATGAGTCACACATTTTTTTTCTTTTGTGCAGAATACTTTTACTCATATTCTCCAGTATATATTTAAACATTACCTTTAAATTAACACAGAAATGTTTGTGTCTTGGTAATAATGCACCAGTACATAAACAGAACTAAACATAAAATCATGTCAAAAACTATCCATTAGGATATTATAGCCACAGCCTGTGTCAACGGTAGGCTTTTTCCTGGCATGTAATACCTCTCCATTGTTCTACCTACTAGTAGTTCATAAACCATACACCTTGACCGTTAGTTTTAACTAGTTCAAAAATCAATCTTATGACCTATGTTTTCAACATATTCACAAATAGTCAATGTTTGTCATCTTTGTTGGCTGCCATTTTATGCTCTGAAATCCTGATCTTTAAAACTCTTCCAACTTCACCTACCCATAAACCATCCTATTCTTGACAAATACATTGCTCCCTCTTTATAACACCCCTCATTACAAGGCGGTTTCTGATATAACACGGTGTGTACTATGGTTCCTACTGAAATAGTCTCCCAATTCTTCTATGTTAAAAGTCCTTCTGTTATCAGGCGGTTTGGTACAACACAGTATACCCTGTGGACCCCAACAACAGGGTTATAAAGAGGGAGCACTGTACTCAGTCTGGTACATGCCTTAAACAGATCCTCATGTGAAACAAGCATTTTTTCCAAATAATTCTGGTTTCAATCAATCAATCAACTGTGCTTTATTTTAATGTAAGACCATTTTTCACTCTAGTCATTCATGTGAGGCAATGCCACCATATCTTTGCATTGATTTTTGTTTGTTATCACCACCTGGATTAGTGGCCATTGTGTTTGCATTAATATTTTTTTCCTTTTTTCTG
This sequence comes from Hermodice carunculata, assembly GCA_964020975.1. Taxonomy (NCBI): domain Eukaryota; kingdom Metazoa; phylum Annelida; class Polychaeta; order Eunicida; family Amphinomidae; genus Hermodice; species Hermodice carunculata. The sequence continues at coordinate 43,072,191 of OZ026624.1, read as the reverse complement.
CTTTTAAAGCCACTTCCTTTTAAATCATTTATAATTATATATTTTTTTAACTTTTGACATTGCATCTTGGTCATACATGCAAATCCATTTGTCATTTGCTATAAAATGAATTCAACTTAAATAAATTACACAAACAAGAGAATTTACTGAGATTGACATTTGCCTGCTCCAAAAACTTAACCTGCATATAGCAAATGGATAACAGTGTACAACAGGCACAAGTATTTGATGAAGTCTATCTAAAACACAGAAATAAGAAGAAAGACGAAAATGTAATTTTCATTCAATTAAAGCTAAACCATGCACGTATACTTGTTAAAACTCTGGAAAGAATTAAAGGTTAGAATTTAGGTCACTCACAGTCCACCTGTTGTCTGCAGCCCTTGCATACAGCTCATTATATTTAGCCTGGAGCTGAATAAAAAACTTGTTTTCCAGCAGATTCTCATCATATGTGTTCATCATGGGAGTGGACCTGGCTTGTGGTCAGCAGGTCAGCGAATTCTCATTTCCCAGTAACTCCATCATGTCCATGACTACATCTAGTACAAACAAAATGCCCACTTAAGCATCATTATGTCAATGTTTACAACAACTGAAATTATTCTTAGACCTGCACATGCAGAGTATATGTGCATCTCATGGGCCCCAGATAATTTGTATCCAGATAAGTTATACACATGTGAAGGAGCAATGACTGCCTGCGATAAATTTGCCATTAGTGCTGAACTTGAGAAGTGTTTATTTTTGTTCTTCAGTATTGTCCAAATCAAAAAGTACAGTTCTATCGCTACAGATTTGATGGGTATAAAAAGATCCAACAATGTGCTTTTCTGTGCTGAGATATCCACAAGTATTTCATAGATAATGTGTAATGTATCTAGGCATTTGTGATTGCTACCAGTGATACCCATCAGGTTCTGCCAACTCTGGTGTGGGATACTTGCACTGTCCATTCAGGTCACACTATACGCCAAAAATATCTTGACATGTGAATTAACAAACTTTGCCATGACACGTTACAAGTTGTCAGAAAAGCAGACAAGCTATGAGAGGAATGCATATGCAATGGGACAACTGCATGTCCATTTTCTTCTTGCACATTCAATGCATTAACTTGTGAATTAACTGTTAAAATGGAGAAGGCCAACATAGTCACAGGGTCTCACTTTTAAACTGTGCTGACTACACTGTAGCCACATGGTTATTTTGATCCACATTTTAGACTTACTAACTGGCACAACAATGTTTTAAATGTCCTATTGATTGAATGGGTGCCACAAATTAGAAAGTTTATGTTTAGGGTCATTAGAAATGATATCTGAAAACCCAAATGTGAGATTTTATTTTTTAATAGTGCTTTTTTAGCTCCAAAAGTGCATCACAGCTGCGACAGGGAAGGGCGCGAATTTTCTCTGATCATGGCCCGATGTGGGAAAGTGTTACTGACTTCACAAACGCAACTCGCTGGCCAGGGTGAATGTGTTCCAAGTCAGAGTACCTTCATTATGCAAAGAGTTATGGCAGATACAACAGAGCATTCCAGAAAGTATGAATTGAGTTTTTTATGTACATGGTTTGATGACAATGAAGAAGAATTAATAAGAAAAGCTGAAGCAGCAGAGGAAAAAATCATTCAGCCTCACACACGTGGGAACGCCCAGAACCCTACCGTCACCAGCACTGCAGGGAGTGCATCCGTGGTACAGCCAGACGATCCCAACTTGCCGTCTGGGCGATGATAATTCATTGCAAAAGAGACATTTTCTATCAAAACTTATAAAATTCCATTTAATAAGAATCAGCATGAATGCAATAAATTGGAATTTGCATCAGGATGGGCCAGGTCTTGTTGTGTTTTACATTCTAGCATTCGCGGAAACAGCTACGGCCTGCGCCTACAGAATATAAAAGTCTAAACAGACAGTTAATTTTTCCTTCCCATATGTGTGGCCTCTGGATGATTAAACATAAGTTTGCATTTATGAATATAGCTCTCAATATCAGTATAACTCCTACCTGGCAGTAACCTCACGACCCTTGGAGGACAGTAATTTACGTTTCTGTATACATTGTCATCAGTGCACCTGCTTATATCCTTTATTTCAGGTTGTATCCATTTTGTAACAATGGTAAATATTTTCCTGTGACTGACTTATTTTCTGGTTTCACATGAATGACAAAGGTACAATGAGATGGAATTTTGTACATCTGATTATTGGGAGCTGGCCGTGGACTGTCATAAACACTGGCACATGACTGAAAAAGATGAAAGGCCAGCCGCCCACTGGTCTTGGTAGCTGTGTAGATGAGGCATGAATGTGGTAGCTATCCAAACAAATGTTATCTGGTTATGGCATTAAACATCTCACAATATACAGTAGTAATTGGACAAACACATAATGGTGGCCAGTTAACTCAACCTGTTATAGACTGTTAGCCCCTAGACCTGGGTATGGAACAAGTTCGGTCGTTGTTTGTCCATGCTTTCCACCCATTTTTTTCCATCAATTGATTCAAAATGGTTAAACACACTGATATTTTGTTACAATGTTACTTTGTAACAACATCCTTGACCAGCATTGTCACTGTGACATTCCATTGATAATTATGTGATACATTGTAACAGTCCTAGAATTACTAGAGCTATACTTTGCTGGTATGCAAGCTTTGAAATCAAAATCATACTGAAGATCAATTTGTAAATACAGTTAAAAAAAAAAGAATCATTGTTCCTGGTTTTATGAGTAATGCCTAATTTGGCCAGTTCCATGCATCCTTCCATTGGCCAGTGATGGGACCGTATTTGGCAACAGCAGCAGCTTTTTCTTTGCCAAACCTATCCTTAACATCCTCATATTTGACAAATCAGTCACTTTCCACAAAGTGTTCACTACATAGGTCAGATTGGTTCCCTGGGCCTTGCCACTTGTTCCTGTAAATCTTGACTGTGCGGGTCCACACTCTCTGTAATTTCAGGTAAACAAGCTGTAGAACTTGTATTGCTACAATTAACAGCAACACACCAACCCACCTTGGGCAGGGAAAGGGATGAAAATGAATATTTCTCCCTGCATTTTTAATCCTGTTGGTTTAAGCATAATTTATTCAAAAATGAAAACAATTGGGGAAAAGGGCAACGTCCTATATTGACCCCTCTGGTCAGAAGAAGACAATCCTGTTGATAAAGGGTGAATAAAATATGTAAACGGTGAATAAAATATGTTTAAACCAAAGGACACTTGACAGCCATGGCTGGCTAGTATGGTCAGATTCTTCCCTGTTTGCCAGCGGTGTTGCGTTTGTGATGTCACAAGCCTTTCGCACCTTGTGGGTGTCAGAAATGAAAGGAAAGCGACGATTGAAGGCACAGTGAGTTTTTAAAATAAAAATGTGAAAAATAAAGTATTATTTTAACATCCATTTTTTTAAAATTACACCGTTTTGAACATGGTCAATCAAGAGGACCTTTAAGCGACCATGCCAATGGTTGGTTAGCAGGGTCAATAGGGATACATGGTTTTTAACAATATTGGGGTATTGACCTGCCATACAGCAAGCAATTCATGTGGAGGAACCACACGTATAACTTCTCTAACATTTTATGTATGGTGTCACTTCCATGCTGCACGTTGATAATCTTGATTTGGCCCTGAGAAATTAATTGTTGCTTAATCTGGAAATGTATACTCTGAAATAAAAGTGGTAGTATGGGGGTGGGGGGAGAGTGAATGCTGCAGCTCCGACCAAAGATCGTACACACTTTAAAATTAGACGTTTTTTCTATGTCCATGATTCTGGTTTCACAAATACTCATTTACCAGACAACCTGTTGTAAACCGGACACTTAAACCTGATTTAAGGAACTAATGTTTCACTTGCAACACGTCCACTACCACCAGACCACCAGCGGCTGTTTGTCACATGATGTTTCATTTTCCAGCTCTGTCCTGGCTGGACAAGCGCATTACTCCAAGTCCAACTTCCAAGGTTCGCTGTTCTTAGACTCGTTTAAGTGTCTTTCCCCTCAAATGAGTACGTGTATACAACCATTAATTCTTGCGTTTAAGAATGATATACTGACGAACTTCACTGTTCAGTAACTGTGTCGTTCTGACGAGTACCTTTTCTGCGATAATCAAAACAGAAGCCAAACACCACCAATAGGCCCCATTTTCGCCCAGTTTATGACCTCTGACCTCTCACTTGCCCGGATTCTGTCAGCACAGGGAGCATTAATTTTCGTCGGAAGTGAGAAGTCCTCAATTTAACAGAGGCGCCTTGGCTTACATGCCTATTCTTGCTCACGAATAAATTCATTACCTGTTATTCTAACTTTCAAGTGATATATACAGCTTCAGACTGACTCCCTACCCCTCCAACAGGCACTGTCTGAACCACGGCATTGGTCCTGGAAGCACACGGCTTGCAGCGTGATTGAAGGCGAAGGGCCCGGTAGGCCTAGGCCTACTACCACCGCCTACACAGGGACTGACGGGGTATGTGGTGGGTTTGTTTGTTTATGCCAAACCCGTGACCGAGACATGATGATGATGATGATGATGATGATGATGATGATGATGATGATGATGATGATGATGATGATGATGATGATGATGATGATGATGTGGCTCTCTGCTTTTCTGCCGCGGTCCTGTGCATGATACTTTGATAGATACTTGCATGTACATAGGTGGTTAATTTTTGCGTGCATTTCTGAATGCTGATATCCCCAATATTTTCCCAGTATGAAGACATACCCATATTGATAAACAAAGAGTTCAAAAGATGAGACCAACAAGAATAATTGTCATTAAGCATAGTGTGATTTTTTCTTAAACAATAAGAAATGAGACTTTCTTGATCTCGTGCATATAGGTTGGCCCAATATTTCACACTAAGGCCCAGAGCATAAATCAAAATTGGGTAACAACCGAGTTCACCCTTCATTGCAGCTGTGGATGACCTGCGGTGAACACCTACAATAAATGTACAAAACTTTCTTTTTATTATTGAATTATTGGCACATGACGAGGGCGAGGTGCGAGTCGCCTTATGCAGAAAGAAACTTAATGCAAGACGACATACACATCACTTCGCTCGGTCCTCGTCAGACGCCAAGCGACTGTAGTCTGACATTGCTCTGACAGTGCTGAACCTCGACAAATTGTCGACTAATACTAATTCTGTGGCACTCTTCTTAGACTCTTTGCCACGGTCTTGTATCATATGATACCGATGATTGAGAAAAACAAAACAAAACAAACAAAAAACAACCCCTTGCTCTGACCCTATCTCTTCATCTAAGGCTGAGACGGCATTTCCCATGACCTGTGAACACATTCATGGGAGCCCTGGTAAGGACTACACCACCTTTCCCTTTCCCTTTCCCTCCCCAAAAACCTGTTACTCAGGTTCTCTTCTAACTCCGACATTTCATTACTTTTATCCCAGCACCCTACCAGAAAGTCCTGTACAGTTTTGCCCCTTTCTTTCCTCCTGGTAAACCCCCTGTGAAATCCGAATTCCATTTCACATGCTCTTTTTTCTTCCTGCATGAGCGCCAACTCCCTCTGAGTTAAGCCCTTAATGATCCTCATTCTGCAATTCCCCAAACAGATTTCCCTCACCTCTCTATAGACATAGTACAGAAAAACATGGCCCATGTTCATAAATTCCAAACCGAAGAAAGACAGCAAAGAGATTCCAGAGTTACCAAAGCATCAACATTCATTTTCCAATACCAATGTGAAGAAACAAATTTCATTTTGCATCACACCATACCAATCAATGGTCTACCGTCTTATCTGCCACATGAAACAAACTCCTCATGAGCTAGATACCTTAATTACCATTGGTACCTGCAGTCCATTTCTAATTCCCTGTTTTAAATTGACAACTCCTGGCCTACGAACTTTGGAACAAAAATTTTGATCCACTCTCTCCATCCTAGCATGTACTTTTCTTCGGCTTCTCTGAAACCTTGTATGCCTTTAGTGTACCGGTACTTTTTGTCCATGCAGTCTTTATTCCAACCCTATGTAACTGCCTTGTTTTCCGATCCTCAATCTGATCATAACTTTTCAATTTATACCTTTCTAGTAACTTATCTATGTCTTTGAACCACCTTGTCTGTTCTGTAACAGCTTCATTATAGCCTATATTTTCTTGCGCCACCTGTCATTGCTAACTGATTCTAAAGATCCCCATTAGTACAACTTGGCTTTGGCAATTCTGTCAGTTATGCTATATTCCATCTTAACTACCCTAAGCATTCTTCTGTTGCTGTACACGGTGGTGCTCCCCAAATCCATTTTCCCATCTCATTCTGCACTTTCTCAATACTCTGGTTATTCTCCTCATTTTTGTGCGATAACATCATCAACATTCCGGTTTTGCAACTCTATCCCACAGCACTCGCGCTATGAATGACAGTTAAAACTATTTATTGCTGTAGCGTTTATCATTAACTTTATACGGTTCAGCTTCGGCTTTATCTGTTCAATATGGTACCTGAACATACCTAATTACGTGTTTTTTTTATCTTTACTCCAAGGTACTGATACTCACCTACCTCTCCAATTTCAATCACCTGCTCTCTACCCTCTGGAATGTGCTTGATACCATTAAAGTCTCATTTTGCCCCTATTATTCCCAAAATATCACACCCATTGCTCTCATATCAACCCATTGCCCATGAATGATACCCAAGGCTGTAATTTACACCGGATATATATATATATATATATATATATATATATATATATATATATATATATATATATATATATATATATATATATATATATATATATATATATATATATCAGTGTATGTATTCAAGGCTTCCACATGGGTCCTAAAATTATGGATCTGTCCTTCATTTTTAAAAGACTCTTTTTCACTGGATGGTTCAATATTGTCATCATTTTCGCAAGCGTACAAGACGTACGCTAGGGGGGAGAGGGTTACAAGGTGTTGTACATTATAATGATGTAATAAAATGATGATCGCTTCACTGACGCAAGATGGTCCTCTCCGTTTGAAGATTTGGAGTATAAAGCAGCGCTGTTTTTTGGCAGGTACACGAACAAGTTCGAAGATGATAACGGCAAAGTTTTCAACTCTTCCTCTGCTTTTTATTTTATGGGGTTAGTCGTCTATCATGCTGAATTTAATCTTTGGATCGCTCCGTAAATTCGGTCTTCAGTATCGGGGCATCCACGTGAACGTTTATTTACGGAAAGACAAACTATGCTCATTTCCGGTCAATCAAACTGCGTAGTTTTGGCTGCAGAAACACCCTTTTTTGCTTAAATGTGACGATTATAATCATACAGACTTCTAAATAAACATTTAATCAAGTACCCGTTTTTGGTATATTTGCCGAATAATAATCCGCAAAACAGTTGTAAAATTGCTTAATTTTTTTCATTTTTTTTAATTTTTTATTTATTTATTTATTATTATTATTATTATTATTATTATTATTATTATTATTATTATTATTATTATTATTATTATTATTTATTTATTTATTTATTTATTTATTTATTTATTTTGGCTTCAAACTTCGCACAATTCTCTTGGCGGTTCCAGGCATGTTTGGTATCAATGGAAATGTCAGAACCTTGTCAATATTGTCATGCTAGTTTCCTATTGGTTTAATTTTTATCGCCCGCTAAAACGTGATCATGTTGCATAAATTTACTGTCTCCGAGGTAAAAATGTAAGAATACGAGGCGGAGGCATTCTTGCGCTGTTTCAGCGAGATTCTCGCCCTGCTCGGGCGCTGATTGGCTGACAGATCATGCAAGTAAGTTTGCACATGGTCAAGCATGGGCAATGCTTAAGGTGAAAGGTCTGAAGCCGCACCTTTGGATAACCTCTAATCACCTTTTCATATTTTGGATAGTCTGCTACTTTAACTACATGCTCCCAAAAACTCAGATGTGTGAACATAAAATTTATATCAGATAATTGATCTCAAAACTTTTGTTTACAATGGAAAGTTTAAACAGTGTCGGACACATGGCTTTGTTTGCATGGGCATGATAATGAACCATGTCATTGTTTGCACAGTCATTAGTCCATGACCGCTGGAAACCAATTGAGCTATTGACAAGGGTCACTCACAGGAAACCATTAGCCGTGGAGAGAAGAATGGGCCAGTTTATACTAATCACTATACCATTGTTCTGATTACTTTGAAATTCTCTATTGATGTAAAAACAAATTAGCACAATCCACTTACTGGTCTCCAAATATGAGAAGCCGCATGTGAACCTACACACAAACAAGCCAAGTGTGGTGTTCCCAAGTTAAATAAAGATAGGTCTGTATGCACCAACCATACTTATATCTGTGCTCAAGTTGTCCTTTTGTAAGTCTGCCTCACATTCTCATAAGGCAGACTTATAATACAAGCAATGCTCACTTCTAGGTTGACTGCACCAATTGTGGTGGTAGAAAATAGGGCCCACTTTGAGAAGTCAAGCTCAAATGAACAAAAGTAAACAAGCTGTATTGTTAACACTGGCCATCCATGAAGTAATAGTTTTACATCATCAGGGCAGGGATAAGGGACACACCTCCCTTATGTGACCGCTTTTCTTGTGCATGCTCTTGGTCTCAATACATTGTTAGAGCCAGTTTATATATATATATATATATATATATATATATATATATATATATATATATATATATATATATATATATATATATATCATACATATTTTAGTCTATACAGTGGAAACTACCCATACGCCAACCAGTACAAAGCAACTACCTCTCTATTGCGACCTACTCCAACTTGAACTGACCCCATTCTATTTCTTTGCAATTTGACATTTATAATGCGACCTCCTGCCTAATGCGACATTTCATTGTTCCAAGCATGGTCGCAATAGACAGGTCCTCTCTCTCTCTCTCTCTCTCTCTCTCTCTCTCTCTGTGTGTGTGTGTGTGTGTGTGTGTGTGTGTGTGTGTGTGTGTGCGTATCGTTGTATGCATGTAAACATCAAGATAAGAACTGTAAGGATATTTTCATTTAATATTTTTGCAATTTCCAATACATTGGAAGGCCAAGGGCAAACCTCTGAGGGTCTCCTTGGAAACATAATGTTAAAGGAAAACATGAAGTTTACTTTACACTATGTTCAAGTACATGAACTGAGATAATTGAATTATGGCAATTTGCCTTTTTGATGACATTTGATATTTATACTTCTTTTACTATATTGGGAAATTTTGGACGTCATGAACCCATTTTTGAGGAGATGAATATTATGTACATGTAAAGGTAACCCCAGAGCAAAATTAGATGGAAACATGCTGTTTATAATGATCCTGAATAACACACTGCTGAAATATCTGAAAAAAAAAATACTTTGGTCAACTTTCCAACCATAACCCCCCCCCCCCCCCCCCAAAGAGATGGAAAAAAATTACCTTGTGAAGTGCTGCTTAATAATTGCCCTGCCAGCATCTAAACCAATGCCCCCATTTTCCTCATTTACTACCTGGCCATTGTCGTCTCCCTCTCCATCAAGATCTTGCACATCATGTCTGGCTAACAGAAATTTGTGCAATACAGCTGTTGCCGTAATGACAACAAGTGAACGTTCTACTTTGATCTGAAGTTTGTTTCTCAGACATGGAAAACGCTTTTTCCACAATCCAAAAGTACGTTCTATCACAGTGCGAGTTTTTGATTGAGCATAATTGTGTCTGCGTTCAGCAGCTGTGTCGGGATGCTGCAGTGGAGTCAAGAGGTAGGGGCGACATGAATACCCAGCATCACCAATACCCAGCATCACCAAGGAGATAGCCACCGATTTCTCTGTTCTCAAACCTGGCACATATAATGCTGTTGTCAAATATACGGCTATTATGTACAGAACCAGGCCATCTGACAACAATGTTAGTAAACTCCATTTTGGCATTACAGATTGCTTGAACATTCAACAAATGATAGCCCTTTCTATTGCGGAATAATTCTGCATTTTCCCCAGGTGGTGACTTGATATATATATATATATATATATATATATATATATATATATATATATATATATATATATATATATATATATATATATATATGTGAACAATCAATGGCACCAATCACCCCAGGAAATTGTGCCATTTGGTAAAAATCTTCATGGATAACTTGTCTGTTTTGTTCAGTGGGGAAATTGATGAATTGTGGACGCAGGGCTGCTGGAGCTTGGGATACCTTGTAGACTACCGGTATTCTACCAACGGTGGTCTCGTGTACACCTGCCAAGTCGCCAGTAACTGCCAGCTGTGGCATAAAATCTCAATGCCATCATGAGGTGAATGGGTGCTGGTATGGGTTCATTTCTGTTGTGACCATATTCCAATTCATTAACAACTTGTTGTAGCAGTGTATAGACAGAACCCTTTGACATTCTGTAGCGCATTCTAAACCCTTCATCCCTGAAGTGATGAAATGGATTAATTCGCTCCCTTAAAAGACGCCTCTCTGGGTACAAAAAAATTCAAATTTTCAAGCTGCCACAACCTGTCAGTGTAGTCGTCCATTTTGCCGCCTCATAATTGTGTGAAAAGGTCACAAAGGGGACACGAATATTGGTTACTGGATCTCTGTCCCAGGCTGTAAGTCTAGCCTTCACTTACCTTAGACTTAACCTTAAATGTAAGGAAGACTTAGCAGTAAGGTTGTTTGGTGAAGCACACTTGCTAGGTAAGTCGTGCTTACCATGAGGGTAAGTATGACTTACAATTTAAGTATGATCGGTGCATACCAGCCTTAAGATTTAAGCCACAAAATATACTTTTGTTTAATGATAACATCACAGAGGTAAAGCTACAAGTTTATTTCACACAATAATTAAAACACAGGACAGAAGAAATGAGTATGTGTCATATTACAGCCATAAATGCGTAAGAATTGGCATCTTTTTCTTTCAATGCGATTTTCTCGGAACTGTTTTTTGCTCAACCTCTGCAATCTGTATCTCGCCTAACAAACGTACAAATTGCCCTATCACATTAAAATGAACGGATATTAAAAGGAAAATATCATATCCAGGAACGGTTTCCAGGATTTTTTTTTCTGACAACCCCTTCCGTGACTTTTGGAGCCATTTATAGAAGGCAAATGAACAACCTGTCAGGACTAAATTAAAACTTTTATAACTTTTTATTTATACTATTTCAGGACTAACCATTGAATTCGATCCTGGACATGGATGTATATTTTAAATTTCTTCTGATTTCAACTGGGAAAAAAAGTTGTGTGACTTCTGCGCGAAAAATTTGAAAATCCTACCAAGTCAGAAAGAATGCTATAAAATTTTTAAAAAAATCCAATCCTGCAAAAAAACTCTATGGATACAAATCTGTGGATATGTAATAATCAGAAAATATATAGGTTTAATGTCCTTGTGAAAAAATTAAATGGGCAATTGCGATTCAAGGTTGCCAGTCTTACTGCGCACTAGCTTCACAGTTTCCACCTTAACAAACCAGCATGATGGAGCTGATCATTCAAGCCAACAGCATTTTCATGTTTTCATGTCACATTAGTAACGAAATTTAGTGACATATCGACAGTAGATTTTTCAAAACATTCAAAATGGCTCTGGTGAACCACTGAAAGAAATACGGAGTGGTAATTGCATGCTGTTAAAACCGACAACTCGTGCAGCGGTATGCATTAGCAATCAATCTCCGCGATGATCCATACTGAATAAAATGTGTGTGTGTGTTGTTTTTTTGCAGAGATACCGCAATATTTAAATACTTTTGGTGCTATTACTCAATAGGTATAGTGGAAACCATTTATTATATGTTTTACATCTGCAGAAGAATGCGCCAAGTTACCATATCTCGGACACTGAAAGTGAAAATTGATCTTCGCATGTGCTATCGTGGGTAGACTCGCTTGCAAGTAATTTGTGCGGGTTTTCTCACCTGCGACTGAGGAAGGCTTAAAAAGCCTTGTTTGTTTATATGCGGCAATCAGAATAAAATATTTTTTTTAAAAAAATGGTGGTCTTCTTGAAGTGAACTTCAGGCTCTCTGCACTTGCAGACAATTACATCCCTGTACTCACCACTGACCTACCATAAATTAAATGCATGAGTGGAGAAAGCAATCTCTGGTTTATTTATGCTGGGGGCCTTGCTAGTGATCATCATTTTTTAAATGTTGAATTGTACTCTTTTGGAGGGGGAGGGGGTCATGAAAAAGAGTAGCTAATGTGTGTACGCTTGTTAAAATGTTGAACCATCCCTTTTTTTTGAAGTTTTTCTTCAGTTCACACATGATAAGTAATTCTGACATATATTTTTAAAAATGATTTTAAAGATACTTAGTACGAGAGCCAGGGACCCATTTTTAGGGTGGATGTGGCCACCTCTAGGGAATGGATGAATTTAGTACAAATTAAGATCACATTCCAGGCTTTTATTTTCTAGCAATTACACTCTTCCAAACGTGTAGCTTAATATCTGCCCAGCTTGCCAAAATATGACTGTCACATATTCCAGAGAACGTCAAACATTTTAATATTGAGCCTAAAAATATATTTCTTTGTGTTTATGTCGCTTGTTTTGTTATTTATAGTCTGTCGTTATCACTACATTTATGCTTATTGTAAATTTGGCATTTTTCTTCACTATACAATATAAAACATGAGAATTAAAAAAAAATTACGGCCGTTTCATGGGTAAAATGCTACCCCTACTCCCTACTGAATAATTCTTCTGTTTTTTTGCAACTTTTAGAGTTTTCCTTTGATGAAACATTGCCGTACAGTAACAATGCCTGTAAAAGTTAAAACGCCTTTTCACACCATTGATGTTGAAAAGACTATGTTGCTTATAGTACGGATGATTCTCATACTGCTGTATTAAGCTGTTCACAACTTTTTTTTGAAAGGTGTGTTTCGTACAGAATACAAGATATGAACATTTTGTATTTAAGGGTGATGAAATATACTCCTGTGATATTGTCGAAATTGTCTTTTTGTTCAATCATAGAATTTTATTTAACGTTTTTTTGTTTTGTTTAACAAATTTCATCTGCATTCAAAGTGAAATGTAAAATTGTGTTCACAATCTCACCCTTTCAGTGATAAAAAATTACTCCTACCCCTTATTTTATCACTCCAGGCATTGATTTCTCATATTGTGTAGTTTACAAAAATCATACTACAGACTGTTATTGTTCATAGACAAGAGGAAGTAAAGTTTTCCAAACTCTAATCACATTGTACAAACAATACGGGTGTTAATTTGTCAAAGAGGGGCCTTGTACTAGCAAATTTAGCTCTACGCACCAAACAATCATGTTTTATGAGGTGTTTAATAGAAAAAGGTTAAAAATCGAAAAAATACATATTTTCGGCATTCGAGCGTGCTTTAGGACATTAACAGCCTGATGCATTATGCAGGTATCTTTGACACAAATAGTCATCTGGTTGTAGTAGTTACGTATCTCTCAATTATTAACGATCGCATGCCTCAAATAAGCACATTCTGGATGTTATACGAATGAACATTTACCCCTATACCCCCTTATTGTGCATCCCTCGTAGGAGGGGCTGCTAATAGTGTATTGTCTCGTTGTCCGCCGCTGCCGCGCATATATTTTCCTTTTCTTTTAATCCCCTCTGGACCTATTGCCTTGTAACTTTGTACAGATAATCTATGGGTCTTGGGTATTTTTTTCCATATATCACTATATATAACCTTGAGGTCAAAGGTCAAGGTCAAATCCCTGTTTCATTTTTCTGCAGACTCAGCAATTTTCACATGTTGGTTCATACATGTACCTTCTTGATGGTGCATCATAGGCCCAAGGTTACTCATAAACGTGGATAGGAAAGTACCTATGGGCTTTCAATTTGTATGGTTTGTTTTTAACCTGAGTGACTTGAAAGGTTAAACTGCATATATTCCTATTGATTACTATGCAAGTCAATGGGGATTGCAATGCTAATTCACATTTTTCACTTCTCCAAAACAATTGACCAGATTCACTTCAAACATGGTGGGGGATGTACGTCAGATATTTATCCACCATGTTCAAATGGTCATGCTCCAATGATTTTGGGGTTTAATTTATTCATATGTTTGTATGTTTATTCATATTTATTTATTTATTTATTTATTTATTTATTTATTTATTTATTTATTTATTTATTTACTTATTTATCATCATCAGCAGCAGCAGCATCAGTGTTATTATTTTGTGAATTTTTGCATACCTATTGATTTCGATGTAAGCCAATGGGGTCTGCAATGGTACTTCACACTTTGACTTCTTCAAAACCATAAGCCAGATTTACTTGAAACTTTTAGTACAGATACTCCATAGATTTTGGGATTTTTTGCATGCAATTGTGATGACCTTCCTATCATAGGACAAGGTCACAATCCCTTGCAAAATGAAAGGCTTTCCATGCCACATCTTTAAATGGATATGACTGAAGTCCACCAAACTTTGTCATCGTTTACCCATGTCAGACTTCCCTTAAAATTGCCAAGAGCTGACCTTGAGGTCAAAGTCAAATATTTTGCAGAGGAATGGTGTCCCTCTTGGTTTAACATATTTTATTTCTCAAAGTACATGAATAAAGTTTCACAGAAATAATATGACAATTGGGAAAAAGGGCTGAGCCTTATCCAAATCCCTCTTGCGGAGAAGAGACAGAGACAGGACATTACAAACAAGACAAAAACACACTTGAGGATGACAGTCACAAGACCAGGACAGATCGAAGGGCTCATAGTCACAAGTCTACATTGTAATACTGCCGTTTGTGTACATGTATAAATAAATTCAAACACTAATGACCTTGTTTAGCCTGTCCCTGATGGTTTAAAACGTCCAGTAGCTGAAATGTTATCGTGGGTTGCAGAAAAAAATAATTCATTATCGAGCAGAGAGCATGTACAAGAACCATACAATACTGTTTGCAGAGTAAATGGGACGAGAGAAGTGATGGCAGAATGTAAAGTTGATCGTGGTACAGTATATAGAGGGCATGCGAAAAAATAATGCCATGTATCTTCAACGGATGATCGGCAGAGGCACTTAGGTGTGTCAAGGACACCAATTTTACGTAAATGAGAATTTAGTTGGCTGGCACCTAGACATAAGCGTGTGTGCTGATATAAATCTATTGCCAAAGTTATACAACTCGGAAAAGTTTATACTTCGAGGAACTGGTTGGCATATCTTAGACTTAAAGACTTGAAGTGATCTGGACTGTCGGACATCGATAGGTAATTCATTCCATAACCGAACTGCGGAAGGGAAAAAGATTTGTAGAAAAGTGCAGGACGAGCCCTGAAATGAGGCAGGTCAAAATGTTGACGTGTAGTATATGTGGAGGTATTCGGAACTGTAGGAATTACAGAACATAAATTATCAGGAGCGAGTTTGTTTGCCAGCTTATGCATAAGGATCAATTTCGAAAAATCCCTTCTCTTAGCTAATGTCTGTCATCCAAGTTCCTCGTACAATTTTGCATTACTGGTACCATGCATTGCCTCAGCAACAATGCGGGCAGCATTTAATTGACACTTTCCAATTTTGCTTCATCCACGGCAGTACACCAAATAGGGCTACCATATTCAAGAACTGGTCAAATAAAAGATACATTTATTGTTTCCAAAGTTAGTCTATCAAGAGTAAATTTTAGTCCCTTCATGATATTGGTCAATTCACTGGCTTTACAAAAAATTTCATTAACATGATCAGTCCACCTTAAATCAGATCGCAAAGTGACGCCGAGGTGTTTAAGTTGATTAACATTCCGAAGGACATGGCCCTTAAAAAGGATAGGGGGGTGATATGGTGAGTTAGTTTTCCGAGAGTCAAACATCAGATCAGAGTCAACACATGCAGCCGCCGCTTCAGGGTTATCAATTTCTAAGTACAAACAGGTGTCATTGGCAAAAAGTTTAATATTAGAACGAACAATATTAACAATATCACTAATATAAATTAATAACATGAGAGGACCAAGAACCGAACCTTGTGGCACACCTGCACCAATTGAACCCCAAGAAGAGGCTTGACCTTGGATAACAACACGCTGTTGGCGATTATGAAAGTAATCTGTAAATCATTCCAGTAAGCTGCCTGAAATACCATTTTTTCTCAACTGGTGCAGCAGACCTGCATGCCATACTTTATCAAACGCTTTGCTTATATCTAAGAAAATAATACGGACTTCTTTTTGCTGGTCGACAGCTAGACAGAGTTCATGGTAAATGAGCAATATTAATCTGGTCAGAGGTGCCTGATTGGGGATGTTCTTGGGACAAAAACTCGCTTGTAGTTTAACGAGTAGTTATGCAACACTACCTCTCCACCACCATTGTCTAGACGATCGTGTCTGGGCCACAATGCCCCAACACAATTGAGTTTGAGCTCTGAAGACCTGGTTGTCCTGCTCACCACTCGGTTCTTGTGGCAGCAAGGGGGGAGGGGGGGAGACTTCCAGTGCACATCTACCCCCCTTCTTCCTTCATGCTCTGGCACCATTTCCAGCTTGCTCTGAGAGTTAGGCTCCCCCAACTTAACGTCTAGAGAAACAGTTTTAGTGCTGTCCACACTAAATCTACTGCACAATTTGTTTTCTAAGCTCTCCCAGTCTCTTCCAAGATCGGGACAGCTAAAATTTGACCTGCAGATACTTGAAGAATTGTAGAAGTAGGGCTGGTCTTTACTCGAAACCAGTCTTTTTAAAGATGACGTCTTGCGGGTTAAGTCACAGACAGAGGGAGGACAGTGGCACTGTGTGGCAGCGTGCTGTTGGAGTGGAGCCATCAAGTCTGACTCCGCTTAATCTTCCACCCCAGCCTTGCCACTAGAGAAGTGTAAGCGAAAACATACTGCTCACATGCAGGCTCAGGTGTTTGCGGCTTCTTCACTTGAAATCCCCGGGGGAATAGGGAGAGCAGGCAGCATAGTCACAAGTGCTGGGCTGTAAGGATCCACTCATGAGGGTCCTGATGGATTCATCAATCAGTAGGCCCAGGCTACATGCTACCAGCCAGCACCCAAGCTGACGTTGCTCTGCTCGGCACAGCCCTGTAGCATGCATGGTGCAGGCAGAACCCACAACTGACTCAGGTCTTTTCACAGGTCGAAGCTCTCATTTGGAGCCTAATGGATGACCAAGCTGTGTTCTCTCAGCGGGGGGAGGGGAGAGGGGCCATTGCAATGCCAAGACTTGAACTTGCATGCAATAGATCCCCGTTCTCTTTCTCTCCATTTGTCGCTAAGTTTTATAGCCAGCTGACCACCATGATTCACAGCACCTGGGTTCCCACGGAGCTGCTGATGTCTAGCTATCTTAGGCAGGAGCAAGTTCTCCCCTGGCAGGGTGTCTAAGTGAAATATTTATTTTGCCCCAGAGCTGATTTACTCCTCCCAGTCATTGGTGGATTAACATTGCAAGGAGTATGATGAGAAGGTGCCGGAGGCTGTTTCCGCATCTTTGGATGCCTTACAGAGATAAAAGGAGGATGCTGGAGGCTATGTCCTTACTGTGTCCAACTCCAATGTGTTGCTGTCAGCTATGAGGTCCTTGACCTCCAGCATTCGGCACAGATCTCAGAGGGGGGTCTGAGACTAGCTTGGTCAGGCAGCCTAGCTCACAAATTTAACTGTTGTGGGTTGTCGACCATCAGATCAGGATGGCCTGCACTCTAGAGGCGAACTTGTTTTTGCTTTGCAGGGATGCCCTTCTCGAGGGTCAGATAGTGCAGAAAAACATGATCCATATTCATCAATTCCAAACCCAACAATGACAGCAAACAGATTCCAGACTTGCCAAAGCATCAACATTTCTTTTCTAATACCAATGTGAAGAAACAAATTTCACTCCTGACTTGAGACAGGCAGTCACCCATAAAAGGCAACTGGTGGTTTTAAACCAGTCCTCTCAACCGCAGAAATATTCATCATTAACTGCAGACACTAGTTCATTTCCAAAATGTATAGGCCTAACCACCAAAAACACAAATTTCACTACTTCTGCCAAAAATAAAAAGAGACCTGTTAGGCCTATCACCTTTTAGTTCTCCCGACTTGTCAGTCACCTAAGTTTACAGCAAAAGAGTAAAGTATACCTACATTGTTTTTGTGATATTTATGAATCTGGAACATTACAAACACACTCTACCTCCACTATAACTATGAGTCGGAGAACAAAGCCCACAGCACAACATAGCCAATGAAGTAATTTTCAAAAACTACAGAAAAACATTATCCATATTCATTAATTCCAAACCCAACAATGACAGCAAAGAGATTCCAGACTTGCCAAAGCATCAACACTTCTTTTCTAATACCAATGAGAAACAAATTTCACTCCTGACTTGAGACAGGCGGTCACCCACAAAAGGCAACTGGTGAAGTTTCCTGACCCAATTTTCCCCTGAGCTGTGCACAGGGCCTGTCATCTCTAACATGCTGTTTGGAGGAGAGATGGCCGATGTTGTTTGACAAGTACAGGACCTTCAGGCCTGATCTGCCAAACAGACCAGCACGGAGGCTTTGGCCAACTCTGTTCAGTCGCATTCCTCCCTGGCTACTGCTGCCCCAAAGCATGGCACCCAAAGTGCACCCACTTGCCCCCATGGCCGAGCCACACCTCAGGTGTCACAAGGGCCTTAGAAGAGTGAGAAATCATTTTGGAAGGGCAAGAATGCTGGTAAAGTCAAGAAGTTGGGGAAACCTCAGGGCTCCTTAATCTTGCCATCCGAGGTGCACCATCTCAGGGTTGCCTTGTGCCACCATGACAAATGTTTCCGAGCACCCAGTTACCTCTCTGCATTTTGCTTATAGTGGGAGTCTATCACAGATGATTCGTTCATCATAAATACCTTTAGACAATGCTATTTGCTGCCTTTCAGTGAAGCCACATGGACATGATGGACTCCCAGGTGCTCCTGGCCTGCCTACACCATCATCCCTTGGAGCATGCATTGTGGGAAAGATAGTTGAAGGACCAGGGCTACCAAGTGTAGGTGCCAGCACTCCCAGAGGACCATCGGTACCTGACTTGGTGGACCAAGTGGGAGAATGTCATGTTGGGTCAGACATTTACACAGTTTCAGGTGCAACACACCATATACATGGACTCCTCTTGGTCCGCTTGAGGAACCCATGTCCTAGACATTCGCATCTGGAGTGATCCTTATGTGTAGGTGTTCGTAGCCTCCTTCTACACGGATAGGCAGGTCCTACCACAGAGTGGACCTCCCGCTGATCTTAGTCATGCTGAAGAGATGGCCTTTTGAGTGGCTACAGGACCCCTGTTGGGTGGACTTCAAGTACGAGCCATGGAAAACTTGCTTTCTCTTAAAGGGGCAATTCTCGTTGCGGCTACAACGAGTCCGTTATAGGAGTGTCCAGTTCAGTCAGTGGGCCCCATATAATCATATCCCCATAGTAACCATTAGCTATATTTAGGTAAGCATGCCTGCAGGTCCACGTTGACCCCACTGTATGCTGTCACTGGATGCTAAGCCAGCTTGCTTCTTGGTTAAACATGTACATGTACAAACACAGAGCACAGGGTCATGCATGCATTTGAAACTGAAGTTCTTACCACATTATAAATCTGTTCTGTTTTCAGTCTTGTGTGTAATCCTTGATGGAAAATTATACTGTTTACAAATATAATTCTAAGTAACAAGGATTCACCCTACCTTTCTCAACATGTTCAATTGTATTTACATATCCTCTGTATCCACTGTTTCCAAATATTCTCCCTAAAGTTATATGTTTTTTTGCTCAACACTTTCACTGATGCATGTCGCCTAGGCCTTGCAGTATCCTTATCCTGCCTCTCCGAGGTGGTCTGCCTATCCACATGCTCATTCCAGTCTAAAATGGCCAGATTGAGCCGCAGCTTGTAATTCCTAATTCCAAATACAATCCGCTTGTCATGGTACTGCAAAAGCGCGTTATTAAATGATTCAACGTAATGTGTGTCGATGCAGTACTTATAACTTTCTGCATCCTTATACACAGGCAACTTGTGGAGAAAATTTGTAAGGATTTGTTCTGCTACAGGATCTGTGATCAGTGTTTTTGACGGCGCATAATAAGGGGCATCTCTGTGACATCGGGATTCTGGACTGTACTTTTCATGCTGACCCTTGTAGTGGTTTACAATGTTGTCTATTGATGCTTTCAACTTGATTATATCACCGTTGCAGTTTTTCAGACTCCAGTATATGTGTGTACGGATGGATGGTCCCTTATCACTTAGTTCTGAATGCCACAGCTTGCCTTCCTGCAGCAAAGATCCAGTAGTGATTTTGCTCACATCTTTTCTTGTTTTTTTGGTTACATGCCATGTGTCTTTGGCATTTTCAGTGGGCTGTCTTTCTTCCCTAACAAATTTTGTAACTGTTGCATTGTTATCATGAGCATGTGTAAGTATGGGAACATCCTGTGAGTCAAATTTCTCATACATTTTTTTCACTCCAATCAGTTCATGCCTCTGTGATATCTTGTCATCATCTTTAGTTACCGTTTCAGCTTGTAACACCTGATGGGTAAGATTTCCAATGCAGACAACATCACTAAATTTGGCTTTGTTGCACCAACAATGACGGGCATCAGTTAAAATGTCGATCCCATCACAATTGGGATGAGCAAGTTCCTGAGCAGCTATCTCTTGCAGCAATGCATCATTCATAGATTCATTAGCCATATCCTCCACTGTTTTATAATAGCCAGTCTCTTGATCTGACACCAGGCTGTCCAGATAAGGGCTGCCCATCACGCCAATATCAGCAGCTTCACAAAACCAGTTGTACTGATTTGGGAGGATTCCTGATGATAGTTATCCATGTCCTAGTCTTAAATTCACCAAAAACTTTCCACCTTTTACATGAGGAGAAGAAGTCCAACTAAGCTTGTGTCCCGCTTTGCAATTGAAATCTGCCTGAAGAACATGTCGGATCCTATTTTCCTTTTCTATGGCAGCTGTATGGTCACACACCTGACAGTGATATTGTAGTTGATTCACTAAACTGTGTAGCGATGAAACAGCTCCAACAAACAACTTTTCATCCATACATTGTGCTTCATCAGCAAGCTGGAATTCTGAAGATGGTTGTCTGTTTGGCTCACAGATTTTCTTTTGTGCTTTTGCCCCAGGTTTATCATTATTTGAACTATAAAAATCAAGCACACGTTGAAGCATGGTAAATGTTGTCACGGTAGTTGGCTGTCCTTCTATGGAGCTTTACAACTGTGTGTATGGCGATTCAGTATACACTAGAATGAATGAATTGGAGATGATACCCAAGCAAGTTTTATCAATCAAAATGTAAGGCTAGAGATATTTTATTCTCAGTTTCATGGACATTTCACAGAACAGCTTAGGGTGGGAAAAGGGAATAAAAAAAGAGATAAGAACTCAAGTGGTTTGGATTTTTAGGTTCATCATTGAAATATGTATTAGGTTTTTCTTTCTTAAACTGTTGTGGGAAGATCAAGTTCATTAATGTTATAGCGGTTGTATATCAAAAAATATAAAAACTAGAAAGTGTACCTTTGACTTTAAAGCAGACGAACTACGTATCTACAGCACAAACCAAATTTTATAACTTTGTTCTTCATATGATACTTTACCACCATATGGTGTAAATTTCGTAACTTTGTATCCAATGCACATGCCATGAATATTGTACATCTAGGTGTTTAGATCGTACTATACAGTACTTGCTCAAATAACTGAAAATGACAAACTTTCTCTTCCAACATTTGTACCACATACTTACACACTAAAACAGGTTTGCCATCAAAAGATTTAGAAGTTAATTTCTTCATTTGTACTCACCATATCTATTTTGCAGATTTTAAGTATAGGTGGTGATAAGTATTATGTCAGGCTTACTGATCCTTGAACAAGCAGCACTTTGTCTCATTTCGAATCAGTATATACATGTTTTATGTGGTACCAAAATTTTCATTGCAAAATTTAGTTTGTATCTTAATATCTCTGGATTTCAGTTTTAACTGAATTGCTTTTTATTCAAACCTCTTTTCCTATAGGTTTCTAATTAGTAAACTTTAAAAGAACTTTGAAACAAGATTGAAGATTGTTCAGAATTTTTTATGATATTAATACCTGTATGTTACGAGACATTTTCATTGTTTTCAAGACAATCTTCTCCAAAAGTATTTGGAGGAGCAAGAGCTTCTTTCTTTCTTTCTTCCTTTCTTTCTTTCTTTCTTTCTTTCTTTCTTTCTTTCTTTCTTTCTTTCTTTCTTTCTCTCTCTTTCCTTTCTTTCTTTCTTTCTTTCTTTCTTTTTTATTTTTATTGTTTTTTGCTTATTTTGGAAAAAATGAGGGTTGAATGGTTCCTGAAACAAATGATAAAATGACTTGGGCCTAAGTAAGATCCATACAGGGAAATTCCAAGTGCTTATGTCATACCTCTGTCAGCAGCAATGTAAGAATGTAATGTTTATAGTCATCTGGAAATGTATCACAGCACTGTATATCAAAGAAGTTCCTCTGTAATGAAATGCCTGGTTATTCCGAAATTTGAGATAAGTAGGAACCTGGAAAACATGGGGTGAATTATCAGGCTCTCTGAGGGATATACAATTTCCAACAGGTGTTTCTGGATCAACGCAAATGCCTGTTCATGTCTTTAACACTTAATTAAAATCATCATTGATACTGAATCGTGGGCAATTTTAGAACAACTCCATTTTCGATTGTACAGTATCTAAAATAAAGGCAGGGGGGAGATGCCATGTTGGGGTCATTATCTGATTACATACATGCCATTTTGCACCAACCTAAATGGACATAAAGCCACATAAATCTGCACGTTCCCAGCCAGTAGCACTTTGTGACAGACACAGTCTATCGGGTTGCTGTTTGTTTTCTTCTGTTGAGGTTGCGACATATTGGACTATGGCAGAGCGAAAATCCTACAAAGTTATGCTAACTGATGAACAGAAAGAGGCAATTGAAATTTTTTGTAATATGAATGTGTGGGATATACAACTGGATGTGCTTCAAAACTCAGAGACTAATATTGCAGACAGCAGCCAAAGACACAACCCGCGTGTTGTAGCCAGACAAGCACCCCAAGAGGATGTTTGGGCAGATCCTGGGGCAGAGGAATGCAGTTACTGTTATCTCAGACCCTGTGTAACTACACACACGCAAAGTTGGCTTGGGGGAGGGAGTACAGCAAGACTGGCTAATAGAGTAACCCGGAAGACACTCTACAAGAAATTTTGGTCAGTTATGGATCACAGAGGGGCATGGAATGATCCTCGTTATCTTCATAAAAAAGAAAGTGCCATTGAACAGGCTGACAATGAGGAGGTTATTGTCTGGGTAAAAGCTCCCAAAGCAAGGCAGAGCGTAAGAGAGATAATGCCCGAGTGCATTCTAAAACTAGTACATAATCTCTACCCAAACCCACCTGGGGTAAACCACATGGGCCATAAATGGCACTAATAGGCTATAATCACTTAATTGCATATGAGTACATATATTACATCAAGGAATTACACACTTTAGGGTATACGTCTTGGCCAGATGTGGAATATAACCATAATTGTATCTATTTATCTCAAACTGTGAAGACACATTTGTAGGCTGGCCTACAACATACCACGGTAACCAGTTGACAGTTCTTCCCGCCAAATCCCATACTAGCGGAAATGTTGACTGTAAACATGACCTGGGTCACCAGCTGTACCAGCTGTCAATCAAATGCCTCTCGCTGGTGAAACATACAAATTGTTTTGATACAGTTTGCTGCTTTTTGTGTGGAAACCATCGATACCATGTGGCAAGATTGATGATTTGCATAGTACATACCATGTTCTTTAAACTGTGTTGACTTTATTCATGTGCTTGGGGACTTATCAGATTTAGAGGCCAAACAGTCTCAAATTCATTCGGAGCTCTGACTCAGATTTAAATTGCCACCATAATAGATAAGTCTCGCAGGATCTCGCTTTTATACGAGAGCTGGGGGTTTAACACTTGTTTTGGGGGCTAGAAGAAGCAACATCCGTGCTCTGGCACATGACCCAATCCAATGTTCACCTGACCATGAAATACGATCTCATTGTGGATTAAGCAGACCATCCCCATATATTATTTATTTGTCTTATGCTAAAAAGCATATTGTAGACCACTAAAACAGGTATGAAATTATTGGACCTGCTGTTTTGGCCATACCTTACAAATGAAGCCAGAATAAGACCAAGCTACACTTTTTAAAGGTTAGAACTACCCAATAATGAATCTCCTAACTGTGATCTTCCAAATGATATAAATCTTATTCATTCCCCAGATGTGGCAACGAAACTGAATTTTGTAGGGTATTTCTGGGGACCTGGCTAACGTACTAACTTTTGTTACGCTGAAATTTGTCCATCTAAAGTTTTCATTAGCATGTTGTGTTAAAGCAGCATTGCTATTATATGGACAAGCTCGAGAGCTTTTTCAAAAACAGAGTCTTGTCGCTTTTTATAGTTGTCACTCGAAAAAGATAAACAAGAGGGTTGTGTGAACAGCTAGCCCTCTGTTGGCATTCATATTCAACCCAAAATAGATCCTTCTTTGGTCTAGGGATATTCAGATGTGTTTGTCTGCAATTTCAAAGCCATACTCTAAGTGGTTTTTGAGATGAATTTTATGGTTTCAACAAAAACAAAAAAAAAAATGTAAAATAATAAAATCGAGAATGGCCAATTATACAAAATTGAGAGAGATTTAATCGAGGAACCTGTTCAGCCATGGGCTGTTCTTCCACGGGGCACTGTTACAGAATAAAAGATACAATTGACAATTGATCAAAACAAATCAAGGATACATATAAAATTATAAGTAAATATATATATATAAAATATGTATGATAAAAGTTAACATTTCAACACCTTGTTCAATTAAAATAGCATTGTTTAAGTCCAGTTTTAACATCTTCAATATTATTAATTTCCTTTAAAAAGTCGTGAAGATTGTTCCACAACATAGCACCTGATAAACAAAAGATTTCTTAAAACTCTCCTTATGCGGAAAGGGAAAAAAATATCGAGCCTATTTGACAAACTTCTGTTACAGCTGCCGATGTCTTTGACTAGCGTAATTTGGTCAATAGGTAGTTTAGGGCTAAACCATTGACACATTTATACATTAAAACCGCCGTGTGAAATCTTTGCCGCTCTTCCATAGTTGGCCATTTTAATTGTTTAACTAATTCTTCCCCTCTTACATTAATATAATCATAATTCTTTTTAATTACTCGAGCAGCAGCGTTTTGTAGTCTTTGAGCAATTTTCAATCCCTTGACACATGATCCCCATACAGTGATTGCATATTCAATACTAGGTAATATTGTGATCCATCAATTAATTCTAGTACATTCTCAGGTAAACTCTTGCTCAAACGTTTTAAAATGGCAATTTTAGACATCACTTGTACATGGATTCTTTTTTAATGAATAGACTCAGTTTAGACGATCATCCACATACACTCCTAAATATTTTGCTTCATTGACTTGTTGTATTTCCTCTCTGTTCATATAAAGATTAAGTAGTTTGTCATTACTGTAATTCTGTGTTATAAGCATACATTTTGACTTCCCGGCATTGACTGACAGTTTATTTCTGTTGTACCGATAGCTTACACTGTCCAAACTATCCTGCTTAGCAGAATTCACTTCTTCCACGTTAGAGTCGGTCGTGTAAATTATGGTGTCATCCGTAAACAAATTACAAGATCCATTTTAATGTACTGTACAATGTCATTTACATTTAAGAGAAAGAGGGAAGGGCCGAGGATAGAACCTTGAGGGATTCCTATTTTTACACTACGTGTCCCAGATGATTTGCCATGACATACTATAAATCTGCTGTCTTTCAGATAGGTAAGAAGAGAACAACTGACACTCATTGTCGACAATGCCAAATTTGCCCAATTTGAACTTTAAAATGTCAGGATTAATGGTGTCAAAGCATTTTTGAATATCTAAAAAACAAATTGCCGTAATTAAATCATCATTAATGTTGCTTAACCAGTCATCAACCACATTGTGTAGACAGGCTTGTGCTGAGTGTCTTTTCAAATATGCAGATTGCTCCGTACTGATGAAGTCATCGAGTACTAAGTAATCAAGCAACTGCTCCTGTATAGCTTTTTCAAGTAGCTTGCTTACATGAATACCGACCAAGATCGGTCTATAATTACTCTTTGTTGAGCTTGACCCATGACCCTTGTATACCGGAGATAAACGTGACATTTTCCAATCTGTCGGACTATAGCTATTGTCCATATTGCACACGTTCCTATGTAGAATTTTGACTTAGGCTGTTTTAGCCCAAATAAATTAAAGGGTATTCCGCGGGTAACTACTCAGAACATGTTTTGGAGCCTATACCAGTATGTTGTTCGGTTTTGCATGTATTGATGGAGGGCAGAGGAAGAGGTTACCATGTTTTTCTAGGCTACCCCTGTGCTAGTTATTTTAATTTCAGGAGAGCAGCGAAGCTAGGGGACAATTTGACCGTTCTTATTTCAGTGCATGCACGGGGTCAGGCCAATTTGTGCGAACCCGCTGAAAACGTTCCCCCGTAAAAAATGTACCCAAGGCAATACGTACACCCAAGTCCAAACGCTCCCACTCAAAAAACCACCCACGTCAAAACGTACCTAGATCAAAATGTGTCCAAGTCAAAATGCAACCAGGTCAACACGTAACCAGGTTAAAACATACCCATGATCACTTTCCAGTACTGAGTATACAGGGGGCAGGGATTATTCTACCATAGTTTCAAGGGCCTTTTTATTTTTCCCAATTTAAACAAAAGGCCTAAAATTTGTTCCCAATCTTCTGAAATTATCTAAAATCATGCAGGATTCCCCAAAAGGTCCATTTCTTCCATTTTTTTTAGCCAAAAAGGCCCCTTTCCTCAAATCCTAGTTTAATCTCTGAGGGGTTTCTTATCACATTCTTGGCCTTAGTTTGTTCCTCATTTCGTTGCTGTCAGTGTAATGATCCCATGCAGTGTAATTGGACGTATGTAGTGGATGTAATCGGCTAAAATTGGGTTTATCCGCAAAGGGACGAATTGTGGATCATTTGTGCTAGTGCTGATAAATCGAAACACATATGTAGCGTTATATATGTATAGGTGTCTATACATGTATTATCAAATTGCAAAAGTATGTGCAATGTATGATGCGTATTTCATTAGATTATTCACAATTACTAAAAGATCCACAATGATTCTTGTTGAAACACACAGAGAGACTTGAGAGAAATCAATACTTACTAAAATTACATAGCACCAGAAATGAACTGAAATTTAATTAGTTTTAAAATTTTCGTATATGTAAATGTATTATTCTTATAGGACATACTATAAGCATGCTCTGCCTGCGAAATAAAACACCCAACACAAAACTATCATAATGATACACTTTATTTGGCCGTAACAGAGTGACTTGACGAAGGACAAAAGAAATAAAGTAAAATAAATAAAAGAGACAGAGAACAGTCAAGCACTCTAGCTCCCACTGAAAAATACAAAATTAGAAACATTTAATAAAGAATAGCAGGGAGAAAAAAACAACAAACGTAGCAGGCGATGTTGACTGGATCAAGAACAAAGACTGAATGAAAAAGCGGGAAGAATAAAAGAAAGCACCTGCAGGAGAGGCAAGACCACATGATCAAACGTAGTGCCCATCAACAACACAAGAGGGCTCATTTCAATAGTCAAAGCAATTAAAATTTTTAACGTATTAAAAAGCAATAACGTCCCTTTTTAGTAATTTGGGAGGGCCTGCTTACATGCCAACTGGGTGATTTTGAAGTAAGAAGATAGGTTCATGGAGCATGTAGGCCTGGGCCTTATGTTTCGTCTGGTCACAGTGTGTTCCCTGTTTTGAGAGACCACCCTATGGCAAGTCAAAATGTTGCTAAAAACTAGTGGTTTTTCATTCCCATAACATGAAAATGACAACTCAGTGTTCCACGTGAGCAGTCTTAAAAGCATATGGGGGGGGGGTGTCTAAATCAAAACAGGTACCACTGTATACGTATAAAGTGTAGGCCTATATGTATAACAAAAATATTTTCTGATAACCAGGGATTTTCCACATCCCTGATTCAATGCTGTATTCTAAAAAAAAGTACTGCCCCCATGCACTGTGAGCATTTAGGCTTCAACAGGTATTTGGTGGCTGCTGGGTATGTACGTAGATATTTTCTGCTGATTAATCTCATTACACTATGCATAAGAACTGTCTACAATGGCAACATGGAATATCAACAGCATTACACACATTTTTCGAACTAAGACACATCTAAATTTGTTTACAAATACATTTAAACCAGGTTGTATAAAAGTATGATACGGCCCATTTTGGAATATGGATGTGTTATTTTTGATAACTGAACAAACTCTGGCCAAGTCCCTCGTGTCTGTACGGCAAGGAGCGGCTCATATTTATGTGGGTGCTGTTAAACGCACACCACATCATCTTTTACTTTAAGTGAGTTTGGCTGGTCAACTCTTGCTAATAGATGTAAACACTTCAAGTTAATCCAATTCTATAAAATGGTCAATGGACTAACACCGGCTTATCATTGGGATCTGGTACCTTACAATCCTGGTCATGTTACTGTCAATTTAAGAAATCGTCGTAGCCTAAGACAATTTAAGCTCACTTGTAAAAAATTTGGTGATTATATTGTTCCTCCTGCCAATCAACGTTGGAATGACTTTCTTGATGACATTAGATCATAAAATATCCCGTCCCTGTTTAAGTCAACCCTGAAAAGTACACTTTCGTCCAAGGATCTTGTTCCAGCTTGTTAGACGCACGGCGATAGACTTCCTTACATCATGCATACTCTGTTGCGGTTGGGTTTGTTCCAGTTAAATTCCCATCTGCTCTGTTTCAATATTCTCCCATCATCAACATGTAAATGTTTCCATCACCTGATGAAAGTATGTTTCACTATTTTGTAGAATGTCCTCTTTATTCCGCTTCCAGAACATCCTTATACTGAAAATCGTTTGTGGCATACTGGCTCTGCTCGTCTTAATATCGAAATATTTAATGCTCTTTACAAGTTCATCTCTGAGTCCTGGCGATTTTTGTTCTGATTTTGACTAAGTGCTTCTGCTAGTCTTGACTACAGACTTAGACTTAGGCCTATTTTTCTCTCAAGATTCCTCTCCCGTTACCAAGTTCAGTGCAGTAGAGAGGCAGTGTAACTCTTCATATTTGTAAATCTTTCACTCGAAATTATT
Source organism: Hermodice carunculata (assembly GCA_964020975.1). Lineage (NCBI taxonomy): Eukaryota > Metazoa > Annelida > Polychaeta > Eunicida > Amphinomidae > Hermodice > Hermodice carunculata. The sequence continues at coordinate 43,042,857 of OZ026624.1, read as the reverse complement.
TCGCATAGTATGGCGAGATAACTTTGATTGTGATTGTTCATGTATATATGTATATATATATATATATCATCTCAAGCGATCAACCATTGTATACTTTGTATTATCATTCATGTTTACATGTATTTAATTTGCCATGCTTGGGTCAGCCATAGCCTCTTTATAGGTACATATGATTGTTGTTTTGTTTTGTTTTGTGTATTGTAAATATTTCTGTGAGTGTTTTTCTGTGTCTGGAGAGCCATCATGTGTTAGTACTTTGTGCTATTTGGTAATCCAGGAAAAATAAATGTTTAAATTAAATTGTGTATCTGGTCAAAATTTCGTAATTCTGGCAATGCATGCGAAGAAAGATTTTATATTTTCCTAATAATTTATCAAAACCAATAATAGTTAAAAGGCATCAACATAAAAACATGCATAGAAAATTTCTTCAAAGACATATTATTTGAGATCATCGTGACACTCGTTTTATGTTAGCAATCTTAACTTTCGTTTCGTTGGATTCGGTCACATGATCGTCCAAGTGGTGGCGTTTTCAAATTTTTGGCTCCTGTGAAATTGACTTTTTCTTGGATATTTGCTGGGATTTTTGCCCAACTTGGTTATCATGGAGCTTATTATGGATCTATAGAGCTATCATGACTACAATGTGACCGGTTTCATGTTTGATGCTGTGCTTTTTGGGGAAGAATGTAAGTGTCTACGTTCCTTTTGAATTTGAACTGAACTACAGCCAACATGGCGTATAATAATGGAACCAATGCAAACAATTCTAGTATGGATAAAAGCGCAAAGCCAAAGGAATCAGAAAGTCTCAAACATGTGGCAAGGCCCTGGTTATCGCCGACTGGTTGAGTCTCCTCCTACATTTCGATTAAAATCTGATCTTCCAGTTGAAGATTTCATTGAATTGTTGACCGATCCTAGAGTGGTTTCAATTCTGGAAAGTATTTTTGCCAAAGCGGTGAAGTCAGTAACCGACCCCATCAATACAGAAGTTTCTGAACTTAAAAAGAAAGTTGATCAAAAGGACGAGTCTATGACCAAACAGACAACGTCACTGAATTCGGCTAATGAGAAGATCACAGCTCTAAATAACGAGCTCACAGCCTTAAAAAAGTCACTTGAAGCAACCATGGATGAGATCAGAGATTTGAAAATTGCACATGATGATCTGGGACAATACGGCAGGCGTGTAATTCTTAGGTTCAGTGGGGTAAAACAGAGTGGAGATGCTAACACACCTGAAGATACAGACAAGATACAGTGTTGCATTTGTGTAGAGATAAGTTAGGAGTTCAAATCCAACTATCGGACATTCAGAGGTCTCACAGACAGAGGTCTCACAGACTTGGACTGGTTTATGCAAGCAATTGAGGCTTAATTGCCAGATTCGTAAGCTACAGAGTTCGTTCACAGATTCTAAAGGCACGAAGCAAGTTGAAGGGCAGTGGTATATTTGTGAATGAGGACTTGACGAAACACCGCAACAAACTGGCTTATTTGGCAAGGCAACTGAAGAAGGAAAGCAAAATCGTAGACACTTGGACCACGGACGGAAAAGTATTAGTTAAGTTCTGTGTTGACACAAACAACCCCACACTTAGGACCACTGAAATCAAGGACGAACAAGACTTGCACAGATTTTACTAAATTGTGACACTGAACTGTGATATACATGTATATCCCCATGTGCAAAAGCTTTCAGAACTTGTTTGGCCTATTATCTACGCGCCGATACCAGCACGCAAAGGACGCTAATTGACTTTTGTCTACAATAATTTGTCTTTCAGCTACAAAAAGGGGTATTGAAATGGTTGAGGTACACAGATGTGGCCAGACATGGTAAAATGTATTTGTCCCTTCCCAGCAACACTCGCTTCAATTCTTTATTGCTTTGCTTACCCTGCCTCACATATATGCGGTATATGCGGTAATTGTTGGTCTTATGAGAAATGAAGTCTTATCAGGGTTCTGTTATTTCAGATCTTTTCAACCTCAACTGGTCAATACTGGATGTTCAAAGTGCAAATCACATATCATAAGATCGTTTATTCTTGCTGGACGTCTTAACATTGCATTCTACCTCATGTACGTTCATGTATGTGTAGTATTCCTCATAACAGAGTTGCTGTTATCTCTATGTGGTAACATTCACCCAAACCCAGGACCGAATGCTAATTTCTTAAACATTCTATATACATTCAAATGTAAACAGTTTGGTCGCAAATAACAAGATGGATGAGATTGGAAGCTTAAGTATTCACCACAACATAGATATTATTTGCTTAAATGAAACCAAACTTGATGCTTCGGTGACAAACGAAGATATTACAATACCAGGGTTTAACCCTCCAGTGAGACATGATAAAAACAGGCATGGCAGAGGAGTTGCAATCCATGTCAGGGTCTACTTAAGCGTCAAAGTCAGAAAAGACCTAGCCAGCCCTGATAGTGAATTGGTGTGGGTTCAGTTAAATATTAATAAATTCAAAGTTTTCGTGGCTACTTTTTACAGACCACCTAACCAAGATTTAGCCAGAAGTAAAAAGTTTTTAGATTCTTTCGAAAATGTTACAGCGAAAGCTATTGTTGAATCTCCCCATTATTGTTACCGGTGATTTTAACCTACCAGGAATCTACTGGGTATCTAAGACTTGCATTACTGGCTTTGAGTGGGAATTCTTGAACTCTTGTCTCAGACTTAACCTACACCAAATTGTAACAGAACCAGACAGCAATCAGTGCTGGACCTTGTATTCATTAACAACGATACATTGAATAGTAATGTTTTGAATCTCGCGCCTGTATCAAACTGCGACCATGAACCTTTGTTAATATCTACGGACCTTTCTATCGATAAGAAAAAAGCATACAAGAAGGTGATATGGGGTTATTCTAAAGTAGATGAAGATAAAATGCACAATTTATTATCTTCTGCTCCGTGGGATGCAGTGTTTATTGATGATAATGTAGATGATGTGTGTACGGAGTTAACAGGTTTTCTCAAAGAGGTTGCAGCAGAATGCGTTAAAGTATTACCTTGCATCACAGTGGATCAGCGATGATAATGATGCCACGCCACCCCTCCGAGACAGAACAAACGAACATCTCGGAATTATTACGGTTCATGAAAACGAGGTTTTCAACATCTTACAAAGGCTTAAAGTCTCAAAATCAGGGGGTCCCGACAATCTACCAAACAAAGTTTTGCGTATATTTACGCCTTTTATAGCTGGTGTATTAACAACACTATTTAACCTATCTCTAAGAAAAGCTATTTTTCCAGCGCTTTGGAAGGAGGCTAATGTAGTAAGCATATACAAAAAGGTTGAAGACTATCTGCCAAAAAGTACAGACCAGTCTCTCTTTTATGCTCGTCATCTAAGGTATTTGAAGCTATTGTATTCAGAAGACTTTTTGATTTCTTAACCACAAATAGACTACTCACGGCTTGTAACTCCAGATTTAAGAAACTGGATAGTACAGTTAACCAATTAAATAATATCATTCATACCATCAGTGAAGCCTTAGATAGAGGTAAAGAAGTTCGTATGATTTTCTTGGATGTGTCAAAGGCCTTTGACCGAGTGTGGCATAGAGGTCTTATGCCTAAATTGAAACAACTTGGCGTACGTGATCCCCTACTTTCGTGGATCAAAATCATACCTGAGTAATAGAAAACAGAGTAGCGTTGGATGGCTCATTTTCAGAATGGGTGATTATTAGATCAGGTATACCCCAGGGAAGTGTCCTTGGACCCTTGTTGTTCTTGGGCATTCATCAACGATTTGGTTGATGAGCTTACTTGCAAGGTGTACATCTTTGCAGATGACACATCGCTTATTGAAATTATAGAAACCCCAGGTCAAACAGTAATCAGCTTGAACAAAAATCTGCTGGCTATTCAAGACTGGGGAGTTAAATGGAAAGTTGATTTCAATCCTTCTAAAACAGAGGACTTGGTTATATCTAATAAAAGAAAGAAGGTAAATCACCCTCCAGTAATTTTCATGGGTAAGCCAATCAAAAGGGTTCAAGAGCATAAACACCTGGGCGTCATCCTCATTCAGAATTTGTCCTGGGATTCCCACATAAAATTTGCATGCAACGAAGCTGCGAAGAAAATGTATGTTTACGCTGCCGTGGACAGCTTTGAAAGTATTTATTCCTCAGGTATTCGGCCTATCCTGGAGTATGCTGCGCCTGTCATCGACAGCTGCACGCTTAAAAGTGTTACCATGTTGGAATCAATTCAATACAAAGCCGCTCTGGCTGTGACGGGTGCCATGAATACATCAAGCTGAGTTAAAGTTCTCAAGTGTTTGGGGTGGCAGAGTTTGGCTGATAGAAGGAAATATTTCAAACTGGTGCTCTACTTTAAAATGGTTAAAGGCCTATGTCCAGCTCACCTAAGTGATCTCCTTCCTGGGCAAAATGTTGACAGGCATAATTACCTGTTACGTAACGTACCTTGTACATTATCTTGTAACTGGTCTTCATATGATAGTTTCAATGATCTACAAAAGCCTGTAAAGTTTAAATGGGATCCAGACCTCCAGGAAACTTTTCTGGAAAGACTAAATGACGAACAAGCATGGTCTAATTTGTATGATGCTATAAATCTTGGTAATATAAACGAAGCAGTATCTGTTTTTACAGGTGTACTTCAATCTGCTGCTGAACGTATGAGGACAATCCCAAAAAGTATACCTACACTGCGCAATAAGCATGATAAGAATCCTGAATGGTGGGATGAAGAATGTACTGTATCTAAAAATAATAGACAAGAGTTACTCAGCAGATTTAGAATTTCTAGATCCCTTACAGATTTAAAAACCTATTTAAGTGCTAAGTCTAGCTTTAAAGCACCTTGTGAGTACAAAAAGAGATTATACAAAGCCAGTCTATTTCAGGAATGCAAAGCATGTCTGTCATACCTAGATAAGTGGTGGAAGTTCATTAAGTCTGTTACGTAAAGCTGGTCTTTATTTGATAAACACTTGTTTTATTCTTTCAACCTTAATACATATATACCAACTCAGGCATAGTGCTGATAGGTAATAATAGGATCTGATAAATAAAGTCTCACCATATAGGTGGTTTCTCAAAGAAGAGTAAATATACACATATGCACAATGACTTACATATGTATGAATGTTACATACTGTAGAATGTAGCTAGTGTTTGTATTTCACTATATGTTGCAATTTAATTCTTTCACATTTCTTTTGCCGTCTTTTTATAACAATATGTGAAAGCTTTCCAAGGTTCATAAGCCTATTTTACATTGCTTTAGGATTGTTCTTGACACGGGAAATCTGTAGAATGCACTACAATCCTTGACGTTACTTTTGGACTTTGTTATGAATTGGCGATCCTCTTTTATTATATATTCCATCTTCATAGTCATAAATATATTATCTTCTAGGCATTTTTGCAGCCAAACGGAATCCTAACTGGTCATAAAGCTAATACAAAGCAAATGCATAAACTTGAAATTCATGTCATGAGAATCCATAATTAATGCATAAGGTATCCTTCCTTTTTACCAGAGAAAACAATTGCTGCGAACTTTCTCACTGCACAATTATAAAGCTGCTCATTAACCACTTCATCAAAAATGTTCACAAGTCAGACGTCTGTTTAAGCAGAACTGAGAGAGTTACATCGCTTCAACGTTTGCTCACTGTCCAGTTGAAAATCTCCGGAAATCAACTTGAGAAAGAAAATTTGGAGTTCGCGTGGATTTATCTGAAATATTGGCTTACATGTTGGTCATTTTGGATAGTAGATGTATGGTCGCTCTTTAACGCCAATATGAAAGTACCTTTTCAGTTTCGTTTGTTGTTATGACCCTGAGTGACATTGCAAAATCAACCGACACAGTGGCTAATACTCAGTAATGGTGGAACATAGGGCCATGATTACTATTATATACAAAAAGGAAAGTACCATTTTTGTTATTTTTTGTTATTTTGATTGTTGATTATTTTGACCTGGAATAATCTTCAAAGGTCAAACTGACATAAATCTGGACATTCTGACATATATCTCGATAACAGTGGATTCTGTCACTTTTGATTTTAAAAAATGACTCGTTAACTATATGAGTGACTTTTATTACAAGCAGTGATGATAATCTTGAATAAATGTTGACCTTGATATCATTGTGAAGCTCACAGAAATCACCTTAGTCTGTGCATGCAGGGTCATCTCAGAACAAGACTGTCACAGTCTTTTTTTTTTACATCCTGGGCCTTGTCACCTTAGTACATGTTGACTTAAAGGTAATGGCATAAACATTACAGGCCCTTAAGAGTCTATTTTTGACCGACTTAAATTGCATCTTGGTGAAACATAATATTCGTCAAGACGAGGAATAAAGTCTTCCAGATAGCAGCACTGAGCCTTGGCGGAGTTACGGATGTGGGTATGGTCGGCTTTGCTTCACAGGGCGAAGTAGGCGGCACCCATGGCTTTAGCACCGGAGTGGGTCTTATAATTGTTCTGTGGGACTACAAAAATACACAGCAATTATAAGTTGGTTTTTTTTTCAAAGCTGCACAGCATTGGGTTTAAAAAAACAAACAAATTTTAAACTGAAAACTGATTTCATCATTACAATTAGATATCAAATAGATGGCTATATTTCATGATCATTGCAACATTGGGTAATCTTACATAGGTCTGGACTTAGCCATTATCTGATACGGATATCCGACATCAAGATATTTTAAGCTACATTGGGTATCAGATCCAAAACGAGCATCGAATATCCCATGTGGAACTCAGTTGTATGTTACTTGAAATATTCATATTTGTCATAAATCTTAACGTAAATGAAGAAATAATAACGTCAAATGTAAAATAGGCTAGGTTAAAAAGTAACTGTCCGTTCAGAACACTCCATGTATAAAAACACAAGACGCTTATCTTGATAATATTCAGTGTTTTCTTTATTTTGGATACATTGTCGAATTTATCTGTTGAACAAATTAATTTCAAATGAAGTTATGCTTTATAGTATTGTTAATAAGCAAGCAAGATCTGCAAGGCAGCTTCGCTACATAACCAGTATAGCACTTAACATGAACTTAGTGGCTCCGACAGAAGTTATCTGAGACCATACTTAAAATTTGACTCCTTGTCAGAGATCTTGGTGTTGGAATTAACTGCTCATTACATGTACACTGCCATAGTTGGGAGTACTGTTTCACAAAGCGGGTCAGTGAATGACCCGTCGAAATTACATGTTGCTGCCATGGTTGTTGTACGTCACACTGATGGGAGCACCTTCTCGTGCAGTTGATGAGTTTCTGCATGGAGGAAATCTAATTCATTCTTCCATGCTTTCTCACAAGTGACTGATGCAAATTGTGTCACTTCTGTAGAGAATATTGTGACAGATACATGCAGTCTGAGTTAGAACCCAACTTTTGGTACATAGTTCGCTGAAGAGGTGGGTCCACGGATGCTCAGTGAGAATAAGATCGGGTGAGCAAGCTGGCCATAGCGTCACTTCGAATTGTGTGCCCTGACTGCCGCGTAATCACTGCTGAGACATATACAGCAGTTTTGTATTTTGCTGCATCAGCATGAAGTTGTTGCCTAGGTTACAGACATATGGGATAACACATGGGGTTATAAGACCCTGATGAAAACCACCTGCCACTCTTTGTTTCATCCCTGATTATGCAGTCTCTCTTGCCATTAGCAGAGATGTCTGCCTTGATCATGCTGCTGCTATCTATATGCAACTGTGGGCTTACAACTTTACAGCCAGTGGCTTGTCTTTCCCTTTGTAATTTTCATTAATGTACCTGTCTTCATTTCTATGAGGAAAAAATGTGACACTCATCAGTGATGAGGACGTTGCTATTGGTGCTGTTTATTGCCCACTGCTTCCTGACAATTTTTTGACAAGGGCTGAGAAGCTGCTACTTTACGATGCACTTTGACTTTGTCTGAGTGGTCATGTGCCTGATGGAAGCGGTCTGTGTGGTTGATTTCAGACGTCTGCACCTGCACGTGCATGTCTTATACCACGATGCTCTATTGACAAAAGAGCGCTATCGTTGTTTCCTGATCGGCTTGGGTCTGCTATCAGAGTGGCAATTATCTCACCAAAATGACGGGCAGCAAATTCTTTATGGTTCTGTGGCCCACTCCTATAGCCTGTGCCACAGATCGGCAACCTACCCTGGCTTGAGTGTGGCTTATGGTTCGTGTCTTGTCCCTATTTGATACCCTTAGCATGGTGATGATTTGAGCACTGATGGAGGAATCCATACCTGACAGTGAAATGGCCTTGCCGTTATATCCTTGTTTGAATCACTGTGGAGCTCAACGTACTGCTTTGTAAGAGGGATATAGGGGGGTCTAAATGGATTTGGAACATACATAAAGAATCAGACTGGGATGGATACAAGAAAAGCCTGAAAACTAAACTGCAGGAATGGAAAAACAAATGGGAAGTAGAGGAGGAAGTTCAAGAAATGAATGAAGACCTAGCTAGAACATCCTTCAGGTGGCTCAGGAAAAGATTGGTAGAAAGTAAGTGCCAATTGAAAACGTTAGCTATATAGTGTGGACCCTGAGGTAAAAGGGGCAATAAGGAGTAGAAGGGTTAAAGATAGGGCCTGCAAACTAGCCAGGAAACAAAAACAATTGCATAATGATATAGAGGAAGCTAAACGACAATATATGGAATGTAGACAACAAGTAGCGGACATGAAAGCAGAAAGGAGAGCTAATAAAAATGAACAATTGACAGAGAAAAAAAATGAAATGGAGGGGAAGGGTCAAATATTTTTTGGAAGCTTGTTTATCAAAAGAAAAAGAATAAAACGTGAAATCATGCCTATAGGGAAGAGAATAGGGAAGAAGGATGACATACAGGAAGCATTTAAAGAGCATTGGGGGAAAATAAACGATCCACGATGGGGACAAGGGGTAGTACCAGATGGTCAGAAGAATTACAGACTGGAACAATGGGATTCTGAATAGTGCTGTACAATTAGATAGATTGAAGTTCAGATCACGATAGAAAAGATGCGGCTGGGCAAGGTGCCATGGTCTGATAATGTTTTGACTGAATTTATAAAGAGGAAATGGTAGGATGTTTGCAGATTTTGTTTAACAGGGTTCTTGAGGAGAAGCAGGTACCAAGGGAATGGTACAAACTTAAAATATCTTGCATCCCAAAAAAGGGCAGCAGCTCCCAATTGGACCAATGTAGAGTTATCGCAATGGCATCAAACACAGGGAAAATTTTCAGCAAAGTCATGTACAGGAGGACGAACAGAATAGTTGAAAGGCTTGGCTTCCTGGGAGAGATCCAGAATTGATTTAGACCAGGGAGAAGGATGGGTGACCATGCATTCACTTTAACGCAAGCTCTGGAACTGGCAAGACAAAGGCACAAGAAAATTTTCATGGGCTTCTTAGATGTGAGAAAAGCATATGACAGAGTGTGGAGGGATGCACTATGGGAGAAACTTCAGGGACTTGGCTTTGGTGGAAAATTTCCTCCAAGTCATAAAAGCAATGTATTGAGATGTAGATTGTACCTTTCAATGGGAAACATAGATATGGAAAATAAACAACTAGCTGTTGGCTTAAAACAGGGTTTTGTGCTTTCTCCAATTTTGTTTACACTTTGTATTAAGGAATTGGGGGATCAGTTAACAGAATGTAACAAGGGGATGACAATAGGACAGCACAAAATTCCTGGTCTAGATTTCGCCGTTGATATAGTGCTTATGGAAGAGTCACACAAAGAAATGCAAGATCTACTGGACATAACGGGAGAATACAGCAACAAATGGAGATTGGAATTCAGTCAAGAAAAGAGTAAAGTCATGAAGCTTGGAAAGAAACCTGACATAAATAAAAGGTGGAAAGTATGGATATTCCAAATTTTAGAAGGAGAGGAACAGTTGATGGAAATAGGCGAGGTTGATGAATTGAGTATTTAGAGATTAAAATAAAAGCAACTGGTAAAGGTATGTTCAGATATCACATGGAGAAGATAAAGCAAAAGGTGATCCGAACAAAGGGAATGATCAAAGCTACGTCGTTGAACAGCTTCAATAGAGCATTTACAGCCAGAGTGTTATGGGATAGAGTTGCAATACCTGGGATGATGTATGGTTTGGATGTAATTTTGGTAAATGAGAGGGACACTCAAAATATGGAGAAAACACAGAATGAGATGGGTAGGTGGATTCTGGGGGCGCCACCAGGTACAGCAAACGAAGCGGTCTTGGGGGAATTGGGGTGGAGTACTATTACAGATAGAATTGCCAAAGGCAAGATAAATTAGTGGGGATACCTACAAACAATTAGTGGAGACAGATGACGCAGGAAAATATACATGGAGGCAGTAAAGGCACAAACAAAGTGGGTCCCAAATATAGACAAATTAGCAGAAAAATATGACTTGAAAGGTTTGACGAAGTTGATGAACGGAAGTCATACATTAAGAAAACAGTTGCAGAGGGATGGAGAGTTAAATGGAAAGAGGGGGTGAGCGATAAAAGTACAATAAAAGCTTATAGAGTGTTAGATAAACCAAAAAGAAGCGCATGTTGGGATGGAGGGAAGGGATCTAAACTTTTGTTCCAAAGTAGGGTGGGGGTTATCAACTTGGAGAAGAGACGTCAGAAATGGACACAGGGTAGTAATGGGAAATGTAGAGTTTGTACGCAGGAGGCAGATGAGACAGTAGATCACTGGCCACTGTGGTGTGATGCATACAGGGAAATGAGGGAAAATGTATTTAGAAGTTGGCAGGATAAGGACTACAACTGTATGGGCTGACAGGATATAAGAGGTTGACTGTGTTGCGTTTGGTCTGGGCTTGAAAGGAGATTTTCCAGGGTGTAACGGGGGCATTAAAAGTGTACAAAACTACCTGGTAGGGTGCTGGGATAAAAGGAGGGAAATGTTAGAATGGGAAGAAAACAGGGTGAATTATTGGGCGAAACGGGGGTATGGAAAGGAAGGATGGTATCTCTTTTCAGGGCTGCCATGACTGTAGCTGCAGCTAGCTGCAGGTGCAGGCCATGGAATGCCTGAGCCTGAGAGGTGGGGATAGGGACAAAGGGCAGGGCTTAATGTAACGGGGTGGGCTTTCATGGGGGAAATTACCGGGAACAGGGTGCTTTCACTGCTGTGAGAGAGTTTGTGGGGCGTTTACACCTCAGCTCTGTTCCTGGGAATCATGTTTTTTTTAAAGCCCATCTGCTACTTACAGAACCACGGCAGTTTCCCTGCTCATATTATACAGATATGGTGCAAGGAAACAACTAACGAGGCGATCATGATGGGGAGAAGAAAGACCACTGTAATGGGTATGACGCGTTCTGCAAAGAGTTATATTTTACTTTGTCTAATGCTTAGTCCATGTGTGGGTAAGCATGAAGTCCAATCTTGTTAATATATACAAAAGATGTATGCCAAAAATGATGGCACACATAAATGCACATGTATTCTGAGATAAAGGGTAGATCATTAAATAAAAAAAGAGCCATAACTAGTATTTTCCCTAGCTTTTTACCAATTATATAAATACCCGCCGGTAGTGTCAGACTAGTATTCACTGTCAATGCAACCTTTTCCCCTAGGCTCCATCTTTGATCCACAGGTGCACTAGGCCCCTCGCCCTGTGCTGCTACTTAATTCAGTTTCAGATTCAATATTCCTATTCTGGGGCCCACTATCGGTCACAACTGGTACCTTCAAGGTATTGTATTAACATTTTAGTTAATGCTTACACTGGAAAAGTCCCATCATATATTGTACATTACATTCAGTCGGCAAATTAAATTTCCCTTAACACTAATGATATTTTTATCTTGGATACTACCTCTTCAAAATATCCAATAGCAATTAGGCCACATCAACTTGGCTGTCATTTTGAAAAGAGAAGTGCATTCCGCACCCAATGGTTTGTAAATGAGGACAATAATGGGACGATCTTTTGGGGAGGGGGGGTTATATATGAAATCAAAAGTATATATTTTCCAAATATTTCAGAGCATTAATAATGATATTATACATGCTGTTTTATGGTATCTTTTATTTATTAGGTCTGTTACTATCTACCAATCCTAACCAGGAAATATTTGCATGCCGGACCAAACAACAGCCTTCAACAAACGGTGTAAAACCATGTGCCAAGCTTTTTGAGATTGAGCATGATCATGTGCAAACTTATGCTAAGTCCACCTCCTTCATTTTCATCCATGCACATTGCAAACAGTGCTGAAAGGAATTGCTTGAGATTCACCTTGATATCCAAATCAAGTGCAATTTTGTGTGACTTTCCCACAATGCATTGCGCCATGTTCAAAATGGCACTCACCAATACGTGCATAATTTGCCAGAGTATCGTATCACATTTGGATTTGTAATTAATGGTGCAAACTGCTTCAGACACAACCATGCGGGCAGATTAAAGTCTAAACAGCACCGGGTAAGTCATGTTTTAAAAATACTTTAACGACCGTTTGCTATGGTAACTCAGAGAACGGACACCTGGAACCTAGCAAAATATTACAATAACAATCACCAACAACCATGGCTGTGCAGCAATGCTGGGACTATGCTGTTTCACCGAACAACAATGGCTATACAGTTATACTGTTACCCCGGCCCAAGTTAACCCTCCAGACAAGCTGAAATAAAATACAGTGTTTGAGTAGACTTTACTGCAAAATAACGGCACAGGACGGCCACTTTCTCGATACAATCTTCCAGGGTCAATCAAATTTTATTAGAGAAGGGCAGTTTGAAACATTTTTTTTTATGTGTCTTTAGATTTATTTAGGGTCGGGCCTTTTCAGTAGGGTCGGTCGGGTTTCCGGAACCGGGCATTTGTTAAAACATGTTTAAAATAAATGTTTATTCCCCTTTTACACATTACCTCTCTTTACGACATTTTAATTGTTACCTGGCCACAGCCAGAGGCACTTCTTCCAATAAAATATTGACCCGCCTTACCTAACATAAACTACACTACTGGAGCTGCTCTTTCGTCATGTCTATAGTATAGCTCCAACTAATCAGATTCCTGGTGGAATTCATGACGATGACAATATTTTCATTCAAAATTCGTACCGACAGAACTAAAAAATGTTCTGATGAAACAACAACCAGCAGCAAGGCGAATTGTAGCTTTCCACGCTTCCATAGACATCGGAGGCACTGTTTTTCACAAGAAAGCAAACAACACAATCTGGGAAGTGCATTTGGATTTTTTTAAAGTTTTATTTATTTTGTACAAATAATAATAATAATAATAATAATAATAATAATAATAATAATAATAATTATAACAATAATAATAATAATAATGATGATGATAATGATTATTATTATTATTGTTATTATTATTATTATTATCATTATCGTTATCGTTATTATTATTATTATTATTATTATTATTATTATTATTATTATTATTATTATTACTACTATGATTGCATTGGCACGCGGTAGTACTATTTGAATAAATATATATATATATATATATATATATATATATATATATATTTATATATATATATATATATATATATATATATATATATATATATATATATATATATATATATGCACTCGCACATAACTACCTCCATTGAACCATTCTTTTTAAGAATGGGGATTTGGTCGAGTGGATATGTGCGTATCCCATTTTATCTGGGCGACTAGTGCGGAAGGTTGCAAGGTCAAGTTCCGCTCCTTCCAAACATAAAATATGTGTATATGATATCGCTCGTTTCAAGGGGTATGAAGCGAACTTTACAGGTCCCAAAAGCTTCTATTTTTTTGTTCAAAGTGAAGGACTTGGAGTGTTAAAGCACTTTTGTGGAAAAAAAAATGTGCCATATTCGCACAGGAAATCACTTTATTTGCAAAAGAATTTTAATGGCCATGGTGGACCCGGCTATCGAGCAGGCTCTGGGTCGTGACGTCATGGAAACGCAAAGATTGTTGCTAAAGACCCATAATGAAAAGTCAATGATAAAAATCTCGTTATAGTCTCGACATATAATCCCGACTAGCCAGCGATAGTACAGCATAAAGGATGCCCTCAAAATTTTGGAAATGGGCCCTTCACTTGAAGCAGAATTTAAAAATTTTAATTCATTACAAGCCTTAGACAGCCTCGTGATTTAAAAATTCTTACGAGTGCTAAGTTTGAGTCAAGCGACAAATATCTAGGCGGGAGCAAAAAATGTGATCTTTCCCGTTGTAAGACTACATTCATATGGTCAACACTGATACGATATCTTTAGATACAACCTGAAAAGTACACGATTTTCGAATCCGAACAAAAATGGATTGCCTAAGTAAAAGTTTAATTGATGCAATTATATGCAGGGGATGTAATGAGGTCTACTTAGGATCTACAAGCAACGAACTACATAGGCGTATGACGGTGCATAGACAGCAAACAAGAGTGCCTCAGACACGGAAAATTAGTTTAGTGAACATTTTGACAAATATTCTAAACTTGTGCCGAAATTCTTTGTGTACTCAATTCATAAAACAATAAATGCCTGTTACATAGAGAGAGTACACGTTCCAACGTAAATATAAGCCAAATATAATTTACCAACTATATATGGTATTCTTGGCCTAATTGTTTTAATGAAAAGAAATTGTCACATTGATTGATTATTTCGCCATGAAATAGGGCTAAATCAGCACTGACGCGTAAATTGAACGTCATAATAAGCCCCTGCTTCTATGGCTAAGGAATTAGGGAAGCCTTCAAAAGATCGATGTGCAATAAAAAAATGAACCTAATTTAGTTAGGGGGGAGGGGGTTAAAAGTCCATATAGTTTTCTATAGCACCAAAATCGATGCAAGCAAAAAATATCAAAATTTAACTTGCAAACAGAAAAAAAAAACGTTTCCGCGATGACCGATCTTTTATTTGACAATGATTCAATATCAATCATTCATCCAGGGATGTGAGTCCTGCCTTCATGTTGTAGAATGGTAGTAATCGCAATCTTTAACAGCCATCCTAAATACACCACAATATGACCATTTTATAGTGGCAAAACTCTATGTAATTTGTGACTACTACGGTACACATTCTGGGAGATCGAATTTTCAATGTAAAGTCGAGTTTAGTTTCCGGGGGAGGGGGGGTCTGACCAAAAAACGAAATTACTTTCGTTTATTTGTAACCATTGAACTTTTGATGGCTTCCCTTAGTTGTGGCGTGGCATAGACTGTTGCCAATATATAAAGAAGGAGGCGGTGAGAACTGACGGAGTCTCGCCGCCTCCTGAGTGATATATTTGGCAACAAGCAGTGCCACGCCGTACTTAGTTCCTATTACGATATGGTTTCAAGTTGAAAAGTCCCCAAATTTGAGGCAAAAAAGGGAAAAACTGGCCTATTTTCACCCGGTATCATCGCTTTTGTTTATGACGTTCCGTTTGCTTGCGTGCACCATCCAATGCAGAATTTATTTAACGTTTTGGAGATGAGCGGGACAGAGGTTTTTTAAGTGCAAGGCCAATACAACAATTATGACTGTACTTTGCAAAGTTCATTTTTGGGTGTGGAGCCGGAGGAATTGGATGACATGGAATGGGTAGACCTACTCTGTACACAGTAAACCGACACAGTGTCGTGACACTGGCTCAGTGGTTGCGGTCATCTGGAGGATTATTTACCAAGTGTGTCTATGAATGCACGTGCATCGACTTTTCATTACATTTATGAGGATCGTTGGAATAATAATTGTGGTGGAATGGCATGATAAGGTTTGTAATTGCAACATTTGGTTGTCGCAGCATTGGAGGCAAGTGCGAAAAGGGAGCTTGAATTACCGCGCCATCTATTATCAATGACGGTAACTACCAAAAGAACGCGGAACTAAAAGTAAACATTGCATTTTCGTGAAAAATAGTTTGTGAACATTTGCTGCAATTGCTTTATGAACTGAACTAAACAACCATACACTTGTACGTACTGGTACTTTATTAATAATGAAGAAATAGAAATCCAGGGCTCATATGGGGTGGTAATTCAGTGGGGGTAAAGTAGAACAAAAACAAGGATCATCGTCATATATCACGGCAAACAAAGCATTATATCACAACAGCCTCGTTTTCATACCGTCTACTGTATTATAATAATAGATAGAACAAAAACTAACGTAATTTTTTTCCTGGACAAAAAAAAAATTCCTACATTCATGCGTTTTGAAATTTGAAAATGCATTACACACACACGCACACACATACATACCTATAAATATATAGGATATATATATACATATATATATATATATATATATATATATATATATATATATATATATATATATATATATAACTGTAACAATTTGTAGTTAAAATGTTAAAATACTTACAGGGTGTCCTTGATATGATGTATTTCTGCAATAGTTCATAAGGGAAGCATTCCCTACTGTGGTCCAGTATTCAGCCTGGGCAATCAATTTGTTCTCTTTCCAGTTCAGTTGCGAAATAACTGACGATGCTTTTTGTCCTGCATATTGACGTGGAGCTGTCAATTTGGGATTCAGCGAATACGGGTCACTAAAAAACACGAGACGTGCGACGGATTAAGATCATTTTATATCATATCACAACGTAATATAGTAAACAATGACTTCCTCTAAAAAAAACCCCTTTAATTTGAGACAAAAATGCCAATTTAATGGTCTAAGCTTTTCCGTGTACCAGTATCAAACTTCACGCTCTTTTCACATGGCGTTTTTAACGCGTAGACTTTCTAATCATCATGTACTGCGCCGTGCAGACTATGTTTTGTGCAAAAAGTAACAACTAAATTATATACGTTTTATTTCATATCAACTTAAGTTAAATGCTCCATTTTTTTCCGTACCTTTCCTTTTTTCACGGACATCAATTTTTCGAAAATACTAAAAAATTGGCAATTTGGTCAGCCTTAAAAGGTGATGATTTTTTTAAATGAAAAACACACATTTCACAAATAATACTTCGTTAAAATTCCACCAACATGTCTTTAAGTTGTCACGATCTTCGGAGGTCTGTCCTCCGGAATCAAATGTGAAATGCTTACACTTCATATAAGACTTACCACTCCCACAGAACTACTGGGCATGAAAGATGTCTAATAATCTGATCATTTGTATTTAACAACTTTTCTATAGCGTCGGATTTTAACACGAAAGTGACCAGCAATTCTCCTTCTATTTAATGCAAAGACAGTTGAAGTAGTCATTATATATATATATATATATATATATATATATATATATATATATATATATATATTGTTAAATTTTCTGAACTTACTTAAGTCTGGCACCATCTACAATATGGACACTCTGCTGCCATGTTGGGTTTGTCAAACAGGACATTAGATTCACCTTTGGGTAATGGTACAAGAATGAAATGCACATTTCATCCAAAGTGGCAAGGCCTCCCTGCAAATTTTAATACAGCACCACTGGTTATAAACAGGCAAGCTGGTTAAACAACATGTATGTTATTTTCCTTTCTGTTAATTGTTATTAACCTTAACTTGCTGAGCTTTTGAGTATTATACTTGAAACTGATACGTGGTGTGAAACTGTTCAGTTTTGTTACCACGACTTAACTGGCTTTATTTTTTAAAATTTGACATCAAAATCAACGTTCTAAGAGAAAAACTAACTATTCGAATCTGTTCAAGCAGACTTTAACTTTGAGGTAACCAATATGATAACAGCACGTGCTCATAAACAGAAACGTCACTGATAAGATTGGGTTTTAAGCTATTCTAGGACAGGGGCTGTATTGAATGTATTAATGGGTTGTATCAGTACTTTGATGAGGCAAGTTGGTATGGGTTTGACAAAACATAGTGATGTGAATTAAAATGACGTGAAAGTAGAGAGTGAGAACCTGGATATTGATGGCCATGCTGACACTGTAATCGGGGTGTAAAAATGTTATACTGATAGTAAGCTTGGATGCTTCATCTTGTTCGGACCAAAAAGGGCTTCCCGGCTTAGCTGACTCAAGGAAAAGGTTCATGGCCCTAGTTCTGCTAAGAAGCCTACCCAAGAAGTTGTGTAGCTGACAAGCCTTTTCTTTGACTTTGCTTGGCGCCATCAAAGCAAGTGAAGTGCCCATAGGAAATACCAAGAATACAAGTTCCTGTGCCCATTCTGTGGACGACAGTTACTGCAGTCCAGAGGGAAATTTTTTTGCTCCTACTACGCCCCATTCTAATTTACAAGTGGCAAGAAGTGCATTCTATATGGAAACGAAAAGTTGTTGAAAATGTAATATTGGTTGGACAACCAACTGTGGAGTATGGAGAATATTTCAAAGGTTGAGAGCACTAATTTAAAACCACCAGTTGTCTTTTATGGATGACTGCCTGTCTCTAGTCAGATGTGAATTTATTTCTTCATATTGGTATTGGAAGGAGCATGTTGATGTTTGAGTATTTCTTGAATCTCTGCCTATTGCTGTATGCAACATTGCTCTCATTTTCGGGATGGTATTTATGAATATGGGTAATGTTTTTCTGAACTATATTAGATAAGAAAGATAGTTTTTATTATATCCAGGTAATTTCTATCTTTATCAACGATATCTTATACACACATACACACACACACACATATACATATATATATATACACATATATGTATGTATATATATATATATATATATATATATATATATATATATATATATATATATATATATATATATATATATATATATATATATATATATATATATATATATATAGCCTACTGGCCTTGTATTCTTTGGCATGCTCATAGGTTCCGATACGTATGTGTTTGTTTGGTTTCAAAAAAGTAAAACTTTAAAAGAGTTGTTGCCATCACATTTTCATTTACATTGTTATTGACACATAACTGTGAAGTGCTCAACGGTAATGTATATATTTATTGAACACAGAGAAGATTAAAAATTCTTTGAAAAAGAAAAAACGGCTACAACCCTTCTAGTTATATATGTCGATAGGGGTTCACCTGAGGCACACCCTAGTAAAGCTTCAGGGAATAAACTCAATTGGTAGTTTTGAGGAGATAAAAATCACAACAACAGAAGAGAATTGCCCCAACGCTACTAGCGCAAATTAAGTTATGGGTACCCTAATACGAATCTCTTTGTCGTGTAGATCCTATTGGTAAAGTAGAAACCTGCCAGTCCTGAGGGCAACTACATAAATATACAGCTACACTTACATACTCTGATAACCTTTACTTTTCCGATCATATTGAATTTTTACGTAAGTTGAAAAAAAAGTTCACAATCAGTAAAGGACATAAGCACCACCAATTATCAACTGTTGCACAAAGCAATTCAAGCCACATTCCCACCAGGTTTGAAGATAATCCAACATGTAGTTCTGAAGATAAATAAAATCATAAAAACTCTGAAAAATCTTTTGACAAGAGGCCAGTGTGAACAGCCCCTGCTCAACTGACGTTGACATTCAACCAATCATAAGTCCCAACCTAATCTATGGTACCCACAAGTGCTTCTATGAATTTTTGAATAATTATCCAATTGGTTTAATAGAGAAAAAGAAACTTTAAGATTTTGTCAAAACAGAAACCCCCCAAAATCATAACAATCTAAAAATACATGGAGTGTGACCTTTTGAACATAGTCAGCAAAGACTCCCCCCAAGGTACATTGCTAACGGGTTTGAAGTGAATCGGGCTGATGGTTTTGGGGAAGTTGAAACTGCAAATTACCAGGGCAATCCCCATTGACTTACTTTGTAATCAATAGGTATGTATTCAGTAAGCGACAAGTACGCAAATTGAAAAAAAAAAAGAAGAAGAAAAACTCGTCAAAAATTAGGGTTCTAGGGCATCACAACCTGGTCAAAAACTATGTTTGACCCTTCCAGAAATAACAATTTTACCAAGATTCAGTCGGTTTGGGCAAAGAAGTGAAAACGCAAAAATTGATCAAAAATGGAAAAATATTGCAGTACCACCTGTTGTACAAATGAAGGTCTGGGGGTCTCAAGAAATGTCAATATGCAATTTTGAAGCAATTGTAAGAGTGCTTTTGGAGAAGATCCCTTAAGATTTTGCCAAAAAATAAGCAACTAAAATCATAAAAATTTGTAAAAACCAATGTAGCATGATCGCTTGAACAGGAATAGTTCAGATCCGCACCAGGTAAATCTCCATCTGGTGTGAAGAGGGTTTCCATGCCGGGTTTTGATAAATATATGGCGGATTTTAAAAGTAGTATAGATGAAGTTGAGAGAAAATATTAATTGTACCCAGCAATTTATATTCATATATGTATGGAGCCAGATACCCCTTAAAGTTGAGATATGCATGCATCAGATCGATACTACTAACTTTTAGTTAGAACCAAGCCAAGTAGTCTCAAGCCAGTAGAGTGATGTTTTCCTTCATATGATATTTCTGGTGTATGTCTATCCAACAGGATTTGGACACGGCTTGTTTGGTGGCTGGCGATTTTTATCATGGTTGAATCTCGATTAGATGGAATTGATGCAGTCTCTTTGTCGTCATTAGAGACTGTTGTCTGCTTGTATTTTTCATGACAGTCATTATTATCATATACATGTAGATGTCTGTTTGGAGTTGATGGCAGATCCATGGCTTGATGAATGTTCAGAACTTGTATTAGACTAGAGTCTTTGTGACTAGAAGCACCTCCTAGTTGTCGTTACCCTATTCTGCAGTCCAAACTCTATACACTCCATAAGCTAACCTGCCCCTGTCTAACCTAGTACTACTGTACATATTGTTCATATTCCTGTGTAGAATTTTGACCTAGGCTGCATTGTAATTGGTCATGTTCATATTTACTTGTCATATTTGGACGGAAGTCAAAGTGGACTGATTTTGGATATCCTTCTTGATAAGTAATGGTGACTGATTATTGAGAAGTCCGAAATGTGATTTCTGAATGATAGACAGACAACAGATGCATAGATAGAGGACAAATATGCACAACATAGCTTCAGATGACTGATGAGTCAACTAAGGTAAAAATTGAACAAAATGGCAGCAGCATCTGTTGGAACAAATTAACATCTTGTGGTCCCAAGAAATGTTGCAGTGCAATTTCTAAGCATTTGGCTCAGCGTTTTCAGACAATAAGCTTGTCCCAAAACAGGACAAAAAATTTATGAACACAAAATCAATGGACCATGACCATTTGGACAAAGGCAGTAGATACTTACTCAAGTAACACCTTCATGAAGTCGAAAATAAGAATTGCGGATGCTGACATACAGATATCTGATGGCAGACAGAAAGGAATTAGAAGTTCTCCGCGGACTGACAGGTCAGCTGTGCTAACAATGGCTACTATGCCACATGGTAAACAAGTACGATATATCACGTCAATATACAGTCCAACAATGTTTGAACGAGATTTCATAAGTATCGCACATGGAAAAGGCCAATCCTATTAAAATGTAAACATGACAAGATAACACTAAATAGAAGACACCTTGCCATCTGTGGAGGAATAAACACAACATGTTCAAAGATACATAGCTGTGCTATTGTTACGTCATTGTTCTGGTGGTTTGCAAAAGAAGGCCTTTCTTTGGTCCTATCCAAAGAACCAAACAGTGTGAAAATTGTCATTAAATAATCCAACAAAAAGATGAACAATTCTATCATTTGCTGATATTGGTGCAATTTGATATGTTAGTGTAATGACCAATTAATAATGTGGGTCCCAGATGGCGCTACTGGTAACTTAGGCTTGGTATCCAGCTCCTAGAAGTAGAGCAACCACGTGGATAAACAAATCCAGCCTCAATGATTGGCTGCTGGTTGTCCACAGGAAGTTGTGTCACATGTTCTTCAGCACAACAGGAAGTAGTGTAACGTGCAGCTAACTTCCCAAGCTTCCTGTATTTAAACACACTGGTTGACCATACAAACAGTGTAATGTCTCAAAACCAGAAGAGAAAATGGACCAAAGGAAGTTTCACATAAACAATTGCTTCGTAAAGTTAAAATATTTACCACAACTTTGCATGGCAAAGGTGTTATTTTACATTGAGTCACTATAAGATGGCTCGAAATTTCACAGGATTCCCCCCCCCCCCAAAAAAAAACTCATTTGAAGGCTGAACACAAGACATCAGGGCTTTCACATGGTGTCTCTTTGTCATTTAGTAGGAGCTCAGGGCTTGAATTTCACAGGTTTGGCTCGAATCTGCAATCCTCATGGTAGTCTGAGAATTAATATGGCATAATTGGCAGGATCTGACAATGCAAAATGAATAGCAGGTTTATTCAGAAAAAATGAAAAAAAGCAACAAAAACAAAAGTCAGTTGTTCACTGGTCACGCCTTTGGCACGTCCAGAAGCCATCTCAATTGTTCACAGGTCACGCCTTTGGCACGTCCAGAGTGTGTCTCCCAAAAGGATGTTAAACAACACGAACAGACATGGAAACAACAATTTCAAATTTTTAAACTTTCAAGCCAGGTGGGCTAAAGGAAAGGTCTCCAAAAAGACCTACCAAGATATAAACACACATAAACTACGTGTCATTGGAAAATCACATCACTATCACCCATATGCATCTGCAACTTCCAGCTAGGTTTCACATTTTCTTGAATGAAAGAAAATTAAATCACTTACCCACGTCATGAATGATCTCGTCTTAGTATCGTAAATGCACTCAGTCATAAGTTCATCTCCCTAGTGGATAAACAAACTTTCACAACCCTATCCTATGGCTATTAAGTACAATGGAATCCTGTAGTATGGCCACCTCAAAAATGAGGCCACCACACATATAATACCATACCTTTGTTAACAATGCATTTTCATCTTAATGGAAATCTACGATGTACAAGCAGTTAGGAATGCACCTCTTTCTGATGAAAGATCACATTTGAATACAAGTATTCATGGTTTTCATATGTTCCACTGTACTGTCTTTCAAGTCTGTATCCATAAACTTTTAATGATTATATTTATTATATTTACAATTACGTTGACGTGATAAATAATGGTCATGAATTCAAATTGATCATTTCCTTTAAATATCGATTGACAATATTTGTGTCAGGAATCTAACTGATGATACAAGAACAGACATGATGCCCACATTACAAGAGCCTAATTATAAAGTTACAATTTGGTTATACACGTCAGGAAAATATTTATAGGCCTGTATGTGCCATCATGGTCTTGTACCAGCAGGGTAGGTTATGCACCAAAGCTAAAGACTTGCATTACAATTAAGTTAAAATTTAATTTGGGAAGTCTAGGAACTTACAGGGAGAATTTTAACAGGCTTTGATACGGGTCTGAAATCCTGAAAATTGAAGTCATAGGCCTTGTCCTCCAGGATGGGTTGCAATTCAATACCATTTCGGAAATGACGTAATCGAATTTGCCTTATTGTGAGGTGACCATGCAGTATCACAGAAAACACGGTGATGCCATCTGGAATTCCTGCTAACATCTGTGCAGAAGAATTTTTATTCATGTGCAGACATAATATATGTTTGTTCTCAAAAATGCCCATCTCCCCCACGACCTTTTTGAAAAAGAGTAAATTTATATAATTAAAAGTTGCTTTGGGCGTACATAAAATACAAAGGCATAAATTTCCAATTTCTGTGGTTGTTTGGTTTCTTTTAAAGATAAAACTTATAAGAAGTCTTGAACTAAGTGCACATCTTCTCCAAGCTTAAAAAGAGAAATTTTTCCATGCGATATTAAGATGATATTCATGGTACTTTTTAGGGAAATAGTATCTGTGTTGAAATGGAGCAGATATTTCTTTAATTTAACCTAGATATTTTTCTATTAGGTCATTCTGTAGGCCTATATACTTACGTCAGCAATACATTCCTTCGAACAGTAGCCAAGCGATTTGTAAGACTGTACATGGGGTGGTATGAATTGTAGATTTGTTATCCCAGCTCCAGTCATAAATACCCCAGCTTCAATCTTTTGTAGTTTTGGAGTAGTCCATAATCTTATGCCTGTTACATCAGTTATACCTGAAGTGTATCATTGTACGATTATCAACATTTGTTCCATAAGAAAGTGCTGGAGTATGCTGAACGCAACTGGTCTATATGTGCCAAATCTGTGGTCCTACCTGAACGATTTCATCAAATGTAATAACGCAGCCCATATGGAGTCTCCTACACTTTAGTTTGTTCACGTGGTGACACTTTTGTCTATCTTGTCATGCATTCTTTTTTAGCTCAGCTTAGTTGAAATCCTCGAACGTCATCCTCTTTGACACCTATTGCGCTTCACCAACTGTTTTAGTATTGTATGGATATAGTTTTGGTTACCCTGAAGACCTTGATCTGAACAAGAGATGCAATTTTTTCTACCTTTTATGAATTCATGGGTGGGGGTTTCATGATTTCAGCTTTTTACCGAAAGCTGTTGGGTTGATTCACCTGAATATTAGAAGGAGTGTAGATTAACTTAGTTACTTTTGAATTGTGTGCTCGGTGTTGATGCCCTTACCTCAATTTTTCTAATGCTTCTAAAACTAATGTAATAATAAACAAGTGTACATGTTGGAATGGTAAGAATGGCGATGCCAGTGGGCATACATATGAATTTTTTAGTAATTTTGGTATTAGTAAGTATACTTACCTCTCAGCCACCATTGCCTAGACCTCTGTCTGGGCACAATACCCAAGAAAATCAAGATGAGTTCACTCACTTGATTGTTCCAACAAACTTGATGGTCCTGCGATACCATCTCGACTCCCGATACACATGCTCCCTTATCGTCCTTCCTCTTTTGATGAGTGGTCAGTTGACGTCAGCTGTGAGAATGGAAGAGGGGTAGGTCGGGTGGGCTTCTGGTGGTAGTCCAGAGGTATGTATAGTTACTCTAACCGAAATTACTAAAACTTTTGCGTAGTATTTACATAACATTACCTCTGAGCCACAATTGCCGACATACAGATGCAAAGGTGGAGGGTGTAACATTACTGGCAAACTGACCACATTAAGACCACTGGGACCAACAGCCTATAGGGGAAACCATCTGTCTGTGAAGAGGCAACATCTGAAGGGAAAACCTCAGAGATATGTGGACTTAAAGCCACCAACAGCAAAATCCAGCCAAAGCCTGGAAACCATCCTTACACACCAGCACGGGACTACACTGGGCCCTGCAGATCTCACCCTCAACATGATAGCTGTCCACCACATGGGTAGACACTGTCTGTATCTACTCCTCCAGACCTGAAGATCCGAGTGGACCTAGTCGTTAAACTAACGGGTGCTGGGAAGGCTGGTATATGGTTCCTCTGGGAAGTGATCATCTGCATCAACCAGGTCTAACTAAGCTAGGACAGCAGGGATGACTGCCCAATACAAGTCCTAGGGTAGGTCAATTTAACAGAAAAGAGGTCCACTAAGAAGTGTGCCAACCTAAAGACTGGACTGAGTCAAATCCACAAGGGTGCCATAAACTGGAACACGGTGGCTGCCCTGATGGGACTTGAAGGCCTAACAATAGGTATCGGGAACCTAAGCACCTGTGACACCAGCAAAGGCATACATGTCCACCTCTAGGACTATCAAGTCTCGCAAGTAGTGCTCAGCAAAAGCTGTTGATAATTGCGAGTGGCAGGCTCGCAGAACATCATTCCTCAGGGCACACAAAGAGGCATTGAAGGCTTTCACCTCATATGCTTTGGCTGAGACAAGCTCTAAGGTAATGGGCCTTTGCAGAGTGGTCTCATAGGCCTTACGAATTGTCTGCTTGATCCACGAAGAAATCATGTTTTTACAAACTTGCTCCTTATGAGGGTTACCAAGGGTTGAAAGGAGGATGGATCTCTGTTCCCTGAAACTGTCCATGCATGAAAGGTACAAATGCTGTGCTCTCATGGGACACAACCCTCTTTCCTGCATGGAAAGAGCTGTATCTATGGCATGGAGGGTAAAACCTATGAAGGCTGTAGCCAGATCTCAAGCCACTTGGTTCTTTGCAAGGAAGCCCAATTGAGGGTTCAGTGTTGCCTGGGAGTGGTCAGGTACTATTGGATTTGACCATGTACTAGAAGGTGGACCTTGCTTTTTTGAGCAAGAAAAGAAAACAAGTATTCCACATCCATTAGTTCAGGTCCACCCATCATGGGTCCTCCAGGCACTCATAGGGCCACTTCTTCAACATGACTAAGATGCACAGGAAGTTCCACCATGGTAGGACCTGCCTGGCCACTGGTCTGTCAGTGTAGAAAGATGCAATGACCTCTGGCAGATAAGGATGGGAAGCTCAGCATGTCTGTGGCATGATGGTCAACAAGTCAACCATGGCCAAGGCCTGCTAATATATGAATCAGAATGCAGGAGCTCATCCTCCTCCTTGTTCTTGACCACTGAAGATTCAAGACTCACAAGGGGAGTGGGCAGACCCAAGGCCTCATCAACAATGCATGGTTTGAGGGTGATGGGGTGGCTGCTTGTTACAGCAGAGGGTCTGTTGCCACACCAGGTGAAGAGGTAGCAACAACTTGAAAATCATCACAGTCTCAAGTGCCACCACCTTCTGCTCAGCCGAAGTGAGGCTGGAGAGAGGGTCCATCAGAAGACCAGGAACAGGGGACACAGTGACTGCCAACTCAGATATCTGCTGGCCAGAGGGTGCCTGCAGGAGTTGCAAGAACTCCTGAATCTCCAGGAGGCTGAAGACAGGAGCTACAGTTGCCACTGACTGATAAGTCTGCTTGTGGGGGTGGGGGTGCTGGGGGAGTTCCAGGAACTCAAGAGCCTCAGGGCTAAGCAAAAATTGGCTCAGGGCAGAAACAGCAAATTGCTCTGCTGAAAGATCTCCTCACACTTGGTGGTAGTGTCAGCAAGGGTGGAAGAAGACAAGGTCTGCAACCACAAGCACTGTTCCTCGCAGAGCTTGAGCTCAACTTGCCTCTCTAGACTGGGAGGCAGGGCACCCAGCTCGAAGGCAGGAATCTGTGGGATTGCCAGCTGCTTACTGTGGGGTGGACCCAGTGGAGGTGCAGGAGGCGACTTGCTGAGGTTCTGGAATGCCCAGAAGTGAATCAGTAGGTTCCCTTCCTGGTCTCAGCAGCCACCTGAGTCTGCGAGCAAGCCATGTGAGTTTGTCTTTGCTTCTCCAGTGGTGTCCCATGTGAAAACTTAACAGAGTCAGATTCCAAAGCTCCTCATTTGGCAGCTACAGCCTGCTGCCTAAGCCTTGCTCTTTCACGTTTTCTTTGTGCCTGCTGATAAAGCAGCCATTTGTCTTCTCCCCAGTCAGAACAGTTTGCATGTTCATTTCCAAGAACAAACTAGACTCAGCTGTTGACAACAACCAAAGTATTGATGGAGATCCTCCCAGGCTGCCATATAGTGGCTCTGTGAGTCCAGCTTCTGCCCCTTATCCAGCAAGGATGTGGGCAAAGTGATCACTGCATCAACACCTATGGCTCACTCTTGAAAGGCAGCAATTGCCTGTTGTGCACCGCTTTCCCGCTTGACGTGATCTGTATGCCAAGACACCATCTTGAAAATCTAGGTTTTAAGCCCATGACTAACTCAACCCCCAACTATTTCAGATGTATCTTCAGGACCGATATCAGCTTTGTAGGTCTCCAAAGAGTCCGGGACTGCTAGGAAAAGATTTTCCACAGTAGAGAACATGCATTAAGCATTAGAACAGTGATGGTGAACTAAATTACACCAAGCTTCAAATTATATGAGCAAGCCAGTGATAGGGCCCAAAATGGGAAGAACGATTGGGGAGCATGTGCATTAGGAGTCACCACCAGATCCATGGGAACAAAGAGATGTCGCCACAGGATGGTAAGTTTTTTGGAACAGTCAAGTGATTTAACTCAACTCGATTTTCTTGGGCATTGTGCCCAGACATGGAGGTCTATGGAATGGTGGTCGAGAGGTAATGTTACATGACTAATACATATGTGCAGGTTTCTCCAAAATGTTGCTTGCATCTTCTTACACGTGGAAGGATCAGAAAGTAAAACTCAGGATGTGCAGTGAAACATACATGTTTAGTTTGCTGACAGTTTAATTTTTCATTAAATCCATGCACATCCTGAGTTTTACTTTCAGATCCTTCCACGTGTAATCCACAAGCGTGGTCAAGCACAAAATGTAAACAAAGCAGGGTGCGCTTCCTGAAGTGAACCGAATAAACCCAAGTCCTATGAACTGGTCAGTTGAGTTCTGGCCACCATTGGGCCTTAATTTGCTCAACAATAGGCATTACAAGTTGTTTTTTTTTCTATTGCTGTGTACTGGGGAGGGGGCGTTTTTTGCATATGTATGGAGAAGGGATTTTTTAATGATAGCATGCAGCTGTAGAAATGTGTGACCAATTGCCTTCTGGCCAATATTGCGCAAAGACTTGTTCAACAAGAGGCGTTGCACGTTTTTTCAATTGTTGTGTATTGGGGAGAGAGCATTTTTTTCCTCTCAAACCTAGAAACAATGTAAATATATAATCCTGGCAAAAAAAGGGACGCACCTGCCCACGGTTCATTAATATTGGGTATGTATGTAGAGATGCATGTGACGACTTTTGTTGTACCAGTGCTTTTACTACCTACATGAATTTTGGGAAGATGTAGTGGTTCTGAAAAGGACCTTTTTCTTGGTTTGAAGGCTGCACACATGAGTAGCGGGTGTGACCACAACGCTTCTTCAAACAAGCTGGACCCTGTTTGACATGCTGGCATGCTTGGCTATCTTGGCTTGGGGAAATTTAGTTTCACTGGTCTGGAAACCGCTGTGCCAGCTGGTCCAGGGTGGCCACAGGTTCTTGGTACTCATCCGTGACTTGACCCCCAAGCACATCCCATAAATATTCAATTGGGGCAGATCAGTAGATCTTGTAGGCAGTAGGCAATATTTGGATGTTGTGCTGCTGGAAATACTACATCCTGACTTATGCCGTATGCTGCAGTGCATTGTCTCTTGCTAATTGTATGCCATGATGCTGTAATATTGCATGTCTGGCGTCATTGCAGAGGAAATCTCCCCACCTTAAGAAACCTGTGTCTCTCAGCGTCATGCCTTCCATCTGAAAGTCTTAGTCGTCTAGACCCAGCATTCCTCGTGCATCCTCTCGTTTCTTTAAAACAGCCCCACTACCTCTGACCTGGAAAACCCCATTCTCCTGGCAACCTCACACTGGGAAAGACCAGTCTTCAACATGCCAATGATCCAGCCTGTGTCGAATTTAAAGCTCTGTGAGTAACCTGCATGCCTTGGCATTATGGATTCACATTGATCCCTGTGTTGCCAGTCGCCCTTTATATAACCCATAGGCACCCCAATACCAGATTCACATTTCGCACCTTTGTGGCTCTTATCTCATTTCCAGGACATGTGTGTGTGTGTGGCTGGTCAGGCACACTAATCAGCTGGCTGTCCTGTCCGTGTTACATGACAGTCTATATGGCACTTATATGTTCTATGCAAACTAACATTTAGAGCAGCCCACATTTACCAATTGGCGGGGGGGGGGGGTGTTTTTGCTTTTGCCAACAGTATACTTGGTTTCCCCTGACTTTTTTTCAAAACTGTCGGCTGCATTCCAGTCAAAGGTGGTCGAGAAGTCCCCTAACTTTGCTTCTACCATATTTGCGCATTAGGCGGTAATGCTGTTATTTGCGGATTTCTGATGATTTTTGGAACTTTGATAATTATCAGCAAGAGACCTAGTTAGCTTGGTGGGGTTGTACCTTGAGTTTGTCTCTGGCTTATAGTCGCAGTATGTCATACTTCAGCACCGTTGCGTTCTCAACTCAACTGACTGAGTCCAATGTGTCCACAGAGGATCTTAGGTGGTTCAAACACTGATTCTCCGGTAAATTTTCAGTGTTGTTGATTTTTCTGGAATTTCATATCTTAATGCCTTTGCCCAACTGCTGCGAAATTGGGATGGGGCATGTCTGGGTTTCCAGGGTCTTTTTTGCTTTGTTCTTGTTTGATTTGGTTTGGTTTTGCGTCTTGCTTTTTGGTTTTGGTTTTGGTTTTTGTCTTTTTTGTGGGGTTTGGGGGGTTGTGTGGGTTTTTTTGTTTTGGTTTGGTTTTTTTTGTTTGTTTTTTGTTTTTTATTTATTTTTGTTTTTTTTGTTTTTTTTGGTTTTGGTTTTGTCCAAAGTGTTTTCAAAACCATTTTCTCTGAAACCGCTCACCCAATTGTTTTGAAATTGCATGGGGACACGTCTAAGGACCTCAGGACCGTTAATTCTTCAATAGGAAGCACTGCGATTTTTTTTTCTATTTTTAACCTGGTGGAAATGTTTCTGGTGAAATGGTAAACAAATGTGTATGCGACATTACGTTGCTGTGGGTGTGTGATTTTTAATGAATTTTTTTCGTTCGGGCACTCATTGGTAAAAACATACCTATACATCCGTTACTTACTGTGTACATATATGGACTTGCAATGGTAATTTACGTTTCAACTGATACTCAACAACCGTCAGGCAGATTCACGTCAAACTTGGTGGGGATGTACCGTGGATAGATTCCTACCAATTTTGCCCGCTAAGTGATTTTTACATATAGTTATTTGAAGACAGACTTCTTTTGACTTTTTTTTTTTTTATTTTAACTTCTAAGTTTTTTTTTTCTTTATGGCATAATCTTTACAATATCTACTTCGAAATTGTACAGGAAGACTTCTGGGGACCCATAGATCTAAATTTCTTCGACAGGCAGCGCTGCAATTTTTTCTACTCTCTCGTCAATTTTTTGTGTGCTTTAGTTTTTGGGACATGAGATCATGCTAAAACTTCTTGGAAATTGTCCTTGCAGTAAGGTCAAATAAACTTGTTCACCAGGTGGCCTTATTGTAGATCCCTGCCTTTTAACAAACGTTTCTCAAATGCATTTGGTGCACTGACCAATGTTTGTGCAATTCCTAGCGATTTTTGCTTCTGTTCGGGTATAGTAACATAGATGTCTTGCACATACATATGTATATATATATATATATATATATATATATATATATATATATATATATATATATATATGTGTATGTGCAAGAAATCGTTTAAGTGAAATTTATATATATATATATATATACATACATACATACATATATATATATATATATATATATATATATATATATATATATATATATATGCTCAGAATCAATTAATGGAAGGGGGGATTATGAATGATGTGAAAGAATTACTGCGTTTTTGCCCTTTGTAACAGTCCTGAGTTTAAACTTTTGGGCTATACAGTTAATAAAACTTAATGCATGCTTTACAACAAGTTATTTGGTGTTCAAACCCTTACTGTGGTTTGACTCCTTTTTTCGCCGACCGACGGCAAGCTATGTTTACAGTCACGACTGTGGTGTCCTTGCATGTTACTTTAAGCAAGGATATAACGATTTTTACTGTCCTGCCATCAGTGTTTCTTTTTATAGAAGTTGATTTCGGAAAGTAAAATTCTTGTAGCACGCGAAAAACTTTCAAGGAAAGACCCCGATTTTAGAAATTATCCCAACTGACTTGTTGAATCAAATTGTTGGTCCCTAACATACAGTCAGTTTTGCCTTTTCCCCTAAATATACTGTTTTCTCAAATGTTTTAAGGTCATGTGCCGGAAACATTACTTCCCATTTTGTACGTCTGCTGTTGTGTTGCTTTGGAACGCAAACACACTTGGCGTGCTCGAAGAAACTGAGCGGCTTATCAGAAGCGTGCATTCCAAACCAGACGTGCCATAGCTGTCTATAGTTAAAGGCATAGACTAGGATGCAGGTTGCTAAATCGTTTAAGTGAAATTTAAAAAAATAAAAATAAAATAACGACCAGCCAGCTAGCCGTATGACGGCGATCAATGCATCACCTGGTGTTTTTGTCGGGTTGTCATAGTGAATTTCCAGCATATATGAACCAGTTTCGTCTGGACCGAGGCCCCCAACTGCTCCTCCAACACCGTCTGGAAATGTAAAGACCTGAAACACAAGTATGTGGAGCCCTATGCAGATTAGGGTACGCGTGAGTACGCGAGCATGATAATTCTTCATCAGATGTTTAAATAGGCTTAATACAAAACGAAGGCTTTTCACGATCTCTTACCATGTTTGACAGTTTTCAGACAAGCAACGCGTTTCACAATTAAAGAATAAAACAGAAAGTGTCCAGTACAATAAACAAAGACCTATAGGTCTATTCAGTTGTTAGCCAAATATAGGTCAAAGCTAGGTGACATCAGGCGAAGTTGAGGCTGCAGGTGTGAGCATGTCAAAGTTGCGTGGCGGAAATTACGTGTAGCTCTTCCGGCTTGTATGCTGAGGGGTAGGTTCGAATTCGTAAGGGCCTAGCCTGCAGACCATAGTCCGAGAATACAACAGTGGTGTCGGTCAGTGTCCGATGGGTTATAAAACTTCTAACCTGGTTTTCAACCTGTTGAGTGAAACAATCTATTCTTGAAGTTGTCTCTAACACATGTAATTTCTTACCTGTCCACCGATGGCCCATCCTGCTATCATGTGTCTGCATTTCATCAGCTGTTTGGCAATAGGGTTCACTTTGGCTCCATAATATGTCCCATAACAGTCGTATCCAACGCCGTGATGAATTCCAACTATTTTGTGCGGGCAGTAGAAAAGGATCATATGGTGGACTAAACCTTCTTTGCCCTTTTGAAGGATCGGCTCCACCTGCAATTAACCCTTAAATCGTCATATTATTGGTTTGTGTCATCAACTTTGCTTGCCACACCCGAGGCGCTAAGCGCCTTGGGTACGCCCAGGAAAGTTGTTGATTATTGGCACATTATCCCAGTGTGACTTTCCTGAAATTTTCATCGAAAATATTTTTATGAAGGGCAAAAGATTTAATCAGATGTATGGGGCAGACGACCTTAGAGATGACCAGTTGTTTTAGACCAGTTTGACTAGGACAGCACATTAGTCAATGGTCATGATCAAGGGTGGACAACGGCACGGCTTACACCGAGGCGGTTGTTTTTCACGGGCGTACCAGCCCATGACACCGTTTTGATGGGAGCCATATGACGGGTGGCTCCCTCCAAACCATTGACATGATTTTATTCAATTTTTCATTTATTAGTTTCTGTAATAAAACCATACACGTATCGTCGAACGATGGGTAAATCTCCTTTCTGTGCATTCTGCACTGCGGCCAATCCTGTTCGCTGCACTTCCCAGTCCATCAGGGAGTGCCAAGAGGTGCGCACTTTCGCACTTCATTTGTGTGCAGCACACTTCTGTGGAAGTGCTGAAGAAGGAATCAAAGTGTGCGAATAATGATTATTGATCATAAAGGAAATATACATTTCATTTTAATACGTCAAATGTTTTTAAATCTTAATCTTTTCTTTTATTTGTACTATAATATCAGGAAGGCATTATAGTTGTGTAAATTTTAGTTTTTTAAGACAATTTCCAAATATAATGGTGAACATCATTCCTCAGTGTAAAATAAAATTCTTTTATGTTTTCTACCAAATATGGGAAAATATGGAACAAATCAACTTGTGGTAACATGTGTATACTATATAATGCACAGAATATTCAGTCGGCGTGTATCCATGTGCACAGGGTTCAATATACGGACAGGAAGTGCAGTATACATCAGTGCCCTTCCAGCTCCATTTACATATTTGCACGCGCACTTCCAGTGCTCTATCCTATGTAATATACATTCAGTCCAGGATTGCACTCCATAGAAGCGCATACATTTCTAGTGCACTTTTCTTTGGATTTCGAGGTGAACTGCATTGTGCGCTTTTCTGCACTTCCTCGTAGCCTAAGTTACAATAAACTTGGCCATCTTGCCGCCCGCCTATTGCTGTTAGGCCTATGTGCGCACGTATATATGGAGGCTACTGGAGTCCGCTGACCACGACAAGAGTAGGCTATACGTATAGCAGCGGCTAAACATCACATCTGACGGCTATCAACCAATCAGAAGCCAAGATACTTGTCAAACCATGGGACACATACGGTTTACAATTTTTAATACACACATATCGACTAGGTTATGTGTAATTTTGATACGAGGTACACATGGGCAAAAACACTCCGCTGAATTTTGGATATTTTAAAAATTATAACTGACGGAGTAAGGAGAGCAACCGTTACAGATAGAAAAAGGTTAATATTGATGAATAAATATGAGTAACTATGCAACATTCAGACTGAAAGGCAGAAAATGGATGTCAATTTATGCGTTACGTATGTCATCTACATAAACAATTGGATATTTAATCGGTTTTTTTATGACATGTCAATGATTTCCACGGAACAAAACGTACTCTGGTTGTCATGATGCAGTCAGTGCGTTTTTCTTTATAGAATTTGCATGTGGATGATTCGAGAAAAAAATATCTTATCCCAGCACAGAGAAAGGTAATTCGCCAACAGGTTCTTTTCATCACTCATCCTTACGATATCATCACGATTTTATAATCTCGTTCGGGAATCACGATTCATTTGATCGATCAATATACAAATAGTAGGCTTATGCAGAATGCAGCTTTCAACAAAGCTGTATTGAAGGTACAAATACAACCTTATATTGAGAGGTAGACCTATATATAGGTTGTGTATGAACGCTTTCATACAAACTACTTAAACTGGTGCCAAATTGTAAATTGTCTCACAAATAACGAATATGTTACTCATTGGGCCTCCGGGCTTCGTGGTACGCAACTTGCTTCGGTGGCCAAATTTCGTGTACCACGGCCTTGCATGTCATAAAAATTTTATCTCATATTCAAGTACTGTGGAGCACCAATGCTTTTCTTTTTAATGTCAATCTTCCTCGTCGGCAAAAGAGGCGCGTGTTCACCGTGCCAACATTTGTCGTCTGCTTCAAAATGAAATCGACACCACTGTGGCACAAATTTTCAAGTTCCACTTACCGTGGTATACGAATGTCGTACACCACGGCCCAGTGCCTGCGCCCGGCTGCTGTGGTCTACTATATTTGAAAACAACCTTTATCCAATATCTAGCTTTAGCATGACACATATGTGAATTTCTGATTGTTCTTCAAACGTTTTTCGTAGAATCCCGACTCAGCAAAGTGTATTGGAATGTTACCTTACATTTATTGTCAAAGCGCTTGACATAAGCATGAAAATTACATTTCATACCTTTACAAAGTGCCTCTTTTCCTTCAAAATACCCATCTCTTGTAGTGAGTACCCTTGACAATAGTAGTACGTGTGATGGTTATGAGGAATAGTATGCTGCAAAAACATTGACAAAATGATATGTGAAAATAAAATGAAACACGTCAAAAAAGAAATAAATTACCAAGTATTTGGTGAGTTGCTGAAATATTTTTAATTGAAGTCTTGACCGCAATTGGTTTGAAAGATTTCCAGGGAATACTGGATTTTAGAAGTTGGCTATAAAATGGGTCACATATCATTGCCATCTTCATGAAACCACAAAATGCACACATGCATTGCACACACACACACACACACACACACACATATATATATATATATGTATATATATATATATATATATATATATATATATATATATATATATATATATATATATATATATATATAAATATATATATACATATATACAATATATGCTACACAATGGAGCCCCGCTATTAGAACCACCTATATATGCAACTGAAAGAGATGACTGTTGGGAGCTGGTCTTCATTCTTAAACCAACATAGATTTCTATATAAAAGAAAATGGAAATGGTTAGCGAAAGTCTGGTCTTAATTACAGGGTGGTCTGAATGTATGGTTGCATCACAATATATATATATATATATACATATATATATATATATATATATATATATATATATATATATATATATATATATATATATTAAGCCGTTTACTTTACTTTTCAGGAAAACAGAAGATTCTGCAAAGGCACGAAGAATGATACCAAAAAAATCAATTATAACCATCATCCACTCAAGAGTCGATGTGAGAGGTAAACTTACATTGACGGTAACAAAGTCGATGGACTCGGCACCGGGAGGAAGTGGTTTTGAAGACCTAGGGGTCAACAAAAACATGCTCTTGGTACCACGTTTTTTCCCATGCCACATTAGATTTTCTTCGTTTTCAGGATCCTCAGAGTGAAAGGCAAAGATCACCCTAGTTGTTTCGTCCTGAAAAAGAGCAATGAAACCATTTTAATGTGACTAGTACCATCGCTATGAACGTAATAAATGTATCTTAAATTATAACTATTTAACTTGCTGTGAAACTTGAGGGTTTTCTTTTCAAAACATTGCAATTGAATTGTGGCAGCTAACGGGTGAAACACGATTATCGCCTTCGTATTGGGACATTTTACCTTACTGTACATATAACGTCTGCGACTACAGATGTTTTAGACCGCACGGCTTTACCTATTTCCGGACTCTCATACTTGTAATAAGGAGAATTATGTGTCTCTCTCTTTTCTTAAAATCGTGTATAAAGGGACCGCCTGTTTAGTTTGTCCTTCAGTTTAAATAAACACAAAATCATATGGATTCACAACACAATTCCCGTGCTCAGGCAATCTTGTGTGACACATTTTGTAAAAAACAATTGAAACGGAAATGATCTTCAAAAGAAAGGAGAAGAAGAAGAAGAAGAAGAAGAAGAAGAAGAAGAAGAAAAAGAAGAAGGAGGAGAAGAAGAAGAAGAAGAAGAAGAAGAAGAAGAAGAAAAAGAAGAAGGAGGAGAAGAAGAAGAAGAAGAAGAAGAAGAAGAAGAAGAAGAAGAAGAAGAAGAAGAAGAAGAAGAAGAAGAAGAAGAAGAAGCAGAAGAAGGAGGAGGAGGAGGAGGAAACAATCTGTCAAAACACCTCCAGTTGAATACTGTCCAACAAGCTACCCATCTAAATACATTACCCGCCTGTTCTCCATTTGCGATTAGAACGAATAATATGAGACTATATTCATAAATGTTAATGTTACGAGAAGTGGAACAAAGCTTAATGTCAAAGGGGTGAGTACAATTAGTGGAACGTACCGTTATATCAAAATCTCGTTTGTCACATGTGATCAGCTTCCGTCTGAACTTAAAGATGGTGTGAGTGGAAGTTTCTTTCGCTGTCAACAGCATCCAGTCCTGGTGGGGATCTATTTTTGGAGCTTCATTCTTTAGTGCATACCAGTCCCTACAATGGAAAAATGGCCACTATTTATAAACCCAAGGGAAATATAAGAAACCTTTGCAACAACATGCATGACATTATTAAGGGTATTAAACAGAATTTGTTTCATAATTTTGAAACGCCCAATTTCAGTACTTGTGCTTCAGATGGACATTGAACAATGTCTATTATCAATATATGTCAAATTTACTGCTAATTGCATTAGAAAAACGCTAAAAGCGCAGATAAATGATATTTGAAATCAATATGTGTCCATGTTGCGAATCTCTCTCTCTCTCTCTCTCTCTCTCTCTCTCTCTCTCTCTCTCTCTCCTCTCTCTCTCTCTCTCTCTCTCTCTCTCTCCTCTCTCTCTCTCTCTCTCTCCTCTCTCTCATCTCTCTCTCTCTCTCTCTCTCTCTCTTAAAACCGTGTATAAAGGGACCGCCTGTCTTGTTTGTCCTTCAGTTTATATATATTGAGCATCGTTCCACTGCTGTAATTAGTTTGGTATATAATACGACGTAGTGATGCGTCTGCTGACCTCGAGGTCTTTTACATTAAAATACCCAGCAGACATTAACATAAAACTGTTGCACATACCGATTATATACAGAAACATAAATGTAAAAGTTTTCTTCGCAAACTGAAAGCGAGTGGTATGCTTGTAACAGGTTCCTGTATTTTACCTAACACAAAGTACCTTTATCCTATTATTTGTCACCCTATTTTTTATTTTATTTTATTTTTTATCTATTCATTTTTTTATTTATTTATTTTTTTTTTTTTAACATCAATACAAACATTTGTGTCGGGGGAAATGGTGCGACGTGAACTGTGACGATAGGTTTGGTAGGATTTAAATTTCACCTATAGACATCTTCAACCTGGGTAGCCCTTTCATAGCTTAGCTCTGACCCCACAATGAGCCAAACATACTTCAAAATAATCGTTGTACATACATATGTAAATTGCACATACATGTGTAATAGTACAAAGTAACATTGACAGAAACATGGTAAAAATAGAGTAATGACCTGGTCGGTAAGGGGTCACATATCTGAGTCTGCATTTTGGGACTCACTTCGCACGCAGACTCGGCATTTTCAATCCTAGAAGAAGATCAAGGAATAAATGATGCATCATCATTTTCCAGTCCGGATATAAAATCAGACTCTGTGAAAAGGGTATCTCCCTAAAACGGTAAAACAAGAAGAAACAAAAGCTTTTTTGGAAAGTGAAGATTAAGTAAGCTATTTTACTGTTGCGAAAAGAATGTTTTACCAGCCATTAATTTCACGCTGCAGTTGACTGTGAAAGTCACGACGTAATTCAAAATAATGTAACATCAATATCAAAGATCTTTGTATGTAAGGTTGTATTGATAGATTTGAATGAAACTACAAGGGGTATGTGCGGTTGTTTTTTTTCTTGTGTGTGTGTGTGTGTGTGTGTGTGTGTGTGTGTGTGTGTGTGGTTTTTTTTTTTTGTTTTGTTTTGTTTTTTGTTTTCTTTTGTTTCTTTTGTTTTTTTGTGTTTTTTTGTTTTGTTTTATTTTTTGTTTCTTTTTTGTTTGGTTTTTTGTTTGATTGGTTTGACTCCATCTGCAAGTTTAAGTCAAGAGAGCACCATCACGTGTTATTTTGTGGCCGTTACCGAACTTCCCTACAAAATTATATACAGTATATACATTGGAGGAGGTCTATTTACAAGAGGTACATGTAAAACGATCATGCAATCTGTCATTCCGAGAAGTCAGTAAGTGACTGTGTCCTGTAATGCCAAGCCTCAACCAAATATGTTTTACATGTGTATGGGAGGCCACATTTTAAGCCTGAATAATTACAGAAAGAAACTTTGGCACATCCGTATTTCAACTATACATCCGAAAAGGAAGAAAGAGGGACTTAGAGGAAAATAAAGAGAAATCCCGTGGTACATAGATGTTCAATTTCCAGTCGCTGACATGCCATCGTCAGAACACTGGGTCAAGATGACATGGCTCATAATAAACCTACCAAAAATAATGCTTTGTCATCATCCTTATTCATGGGTGTACAGTATCGAGGGTTACTGATTTTCGGGTGAAGCTGGTCAAATATTTGGAACACCAAGACACTGGTTACGGAGGGGAATTTTCCTTTTGTAGAAGAACACTGACCTAAATTTTTCGGGCGTAAAATTTTTTCCGATTTTTTATTTCAATTTTAGGACACCCTAACACCAGTTTGATTTCCCACTCAATGGTGATGACGATGATGATGACTTATAGTCCTGAAGATTATTGTGTACGATCTTGCAATATCTTCTCATTTCAACATTTCTATTTTAATGAGGAGAAATAACGCGCTTAAGATATTGGGACGTCAAACTTTATAATTGTCTGGGTTTTTTTTTTTTTTTTTTACTCTTTTATGCTTCACGCATAGATACTTTTCATCTCATAACCAGAAACCAATCCAGAATCACGAATAGAATATTTGAAAAGCAATGCTTTTTAATAAAAGTCTAATCTCTCACCTTGAAAAATATTTTGCCGTCTTTGATCCATCCGAGGGCAATATCAGCCCCCTTCATACTTCCACCGGGAGACACGCCAAGCCCCACATACCCATGTGTCTTCGCATGAATCTCAAATGTTATTGTCTCCTTGTCATATTTCCAAAATAGATGAAGTTGACCATTTGGAAGTAGTTCTACACTGCGAGGAAAGTTTTCGCTTGGCACCGGAGAATTTCCAGCGACCTGTGCGCTCAGGCCGCCCAGCAAAACAAGAAGAACGAACACGTTCTCGGCCATGGTAACTGGACGGACTGATCCAATGTATGAAGCTTGCGCGTTGCGCATCAATGAAAAAAATGCGCAAGGATATTTTCTCACATCAATGAAGTGAAGACACAGGATGTCCCAAGCTGTCTGGCCCAAGAAGAGTTTACTGTTTGATGTACCAATTGATGATTTGGATTAAGTTTGTCTGAATCCTCACTTTCCTGTAAGATCCACATAAAAATGGATCTCTTCGTGGGCAGCTCGCCATTATTGTCTCACTTCCATTTAAGACGTTATTCTTTCAACGCTGGTGGAGACTGAGTCATGAACTGCCATTAAACAGCTTTCAGGTCAATGTGTACAAAGGTTGCCGAGGAAAGTTATTCAACGTGGCAAGCTCCTAATCTAACGATTTAATGCTAGGCGTCCTAGTGCTTGAATGAGATGTCTGTTTTATTATATAGAATCATAATACAGTTCAAATGCATCAGGAAAGTCGGCAGAGGGTTACAAGCTGAAAGTCATTTTATAAATGTAACTGTCTACACGACAGGACCACAAACAAGTAGTCTGTCCTAGGCTTCCAAACTGAGGTACATGATTCGGCTGCAGAAATGTAGTCGTAAATGTTTCAGAGTCGTAAACAACAATTTATTGACTCTAAAGTTTGCATGAGAAACTAATTTGCATACTGATATATTGGAAGTGCATCTCACCAATGGAGGTAAAAGGTTTTTTTTTTTTTTTTTCAAAATCCTCACCTTCATGGCAATAATAACCAATATATATATATATATATATATATATATATATATATATATATATATATATATATATATATATATACATACATACATACATACATACATACATACATACATACATACATACATACATACATACATACATAGAGTCGTGAAACAAACACCTTGTATATATTTGGAACACAAGTATCACATGATTGGCTGGGTTTCTGGAACCCAAAATCCAAACTTCACATCAGGATACACCCTAACGTTTGTTCTCCTTTTAGGTCTCAGGTGACAAGGTAGGACGTTCTATCCTAACATATAAACATAAAAGGATATAACTTAAAACTGTGGAACTAAGTGCTATAGATGAAGAAGGTAAAACAACTGCCGATGATGATGGTGTCTTTATAACAAAGAGACCAAATTGAATTATTCTATGAATCACATTGGCCTTAGTTATAAAGCCAGTAATTGTGTATTAAGCCGCTGTGGGAGTAAGAAACTGTAGAAAGACAGAGTCTACTTTGAAATGTCTCTGAACCACACATAAAGATTGCTTGGGACAATACCAGTGGCACTCGAGATGTACAGTACTTTCAACAAGGACGAGGAGTGAGACCGTTTTAATACTGAGCCAAAGAAACTGTTTTACAAGTTTCCCCTGTGTCGATTCAAGCCTTTAGCTGGCCAATGGCAGTAGAATTTCAAATGTCAAGACAGTATGTTAAAATAGGGGCACATATATTATTTCATACATATGATTTGACTTCTGTTGCTAACCAAGGGCATGATGATGACGATGATGATATCGGAACCTACGCCTTTAACACGGAGACACCCTGAACTGGGGTAGGTCCATGCATGTGTGGCAGCTTAAAATACAAGAAACACAAAAAATTATACAGTAGTCAAATTATGTTAATTTATGCCTTCGAATAATTAAACAAATAATTTTAATGATAAATATGTACACTACGATTAAAGTATACGTCAGACTACTCTCCAACATTGGGCGCTGGGAGCATTTCCCACTTCGGACCCACAGTCGTAGCCTGGAAAAGGAGAGACAGAGGGACGGACACATGCAAGATGTGGCAGAGGACCAGCCTGAGGGAGGCTGCCAAAGAACGCACCACCCTGTTTTTTGTATATATATATATATATATATATATATATATATATATATATATATATATATATATATATATATATATATATATATATATATATATATATATATATATATATATATATATATTTAATATTCCATTGGTCCAGAGCGGTAAACAATACTTATTTTCCTAGCGATAACGAGGGTAATAAGTCTTTTACTGCTTGATTACTATGGAATATACCTATAATACGTGACATGTTGCATACCTCCAAACTGTCTTTTTTTTTTAACTTATGCATTAATGATATGTTGAAACCTGTGTCATCTTATGGTAATGGCGTGACCACAGGATCAGACTTGTGATTCAGTTAGGGCGGAGCTAGACTGGGTTATATCATCTGTGTATCCGAAGACATTGTAAGAGTGTGATCCTGAGGTCAAGCCATTGCCAACAGCTCATCATTACTGTACATTACTGTACAGATTTCATTTCAATGTCGCGCAGTTAGATTTTTGTGGAGAAACAAGACTCTGTGTAAGCGAAGGTAATAAATCTCATGTTGCCCATCTGGACACCTGTGGTGTGGTGCCATACAGGAGCGGTTCCCGTCCACAGGGCATCGGGGAGGCCATGCTTGGTTGGTGATTGAGATACGTGTTGTCCCACATGTACTTTTTGGGCCATGCATTCCTCATGTACATACATACTGCCAAATTACTTTTATTTCGCTGTCCTCTTATTTTCGTTTATTACGCTGATGACAAAACCGTGAAAATAACAACACAGTGAAACAGATTTTTAACATGGTTTTAATAGCAATTATGCCCAAAACAGTGGAATGAAAACTACAGTGCAATGTCAAAAATACAACAAAAAACTGAAAATTTATACACTCGAAAATAAAACACTTTATAATACACACACATACATACGTACGTACATACATACATATGCTTCTTTAAAACCATCTGAAACCACTTTGGCAAAGGCTTTGAAATTGTAAACCCTTTCTTGTGCCCCCAATCCTGGGGTGATACCTATTTGGTGTTGAAATTATCAAGATCAGCTAAGTACAGGCTTTTCATGCAGTTATATAGCTGTTCATTACCACAATATATAGCAAAGGAAGTCACTTGTGTGTGACTGAGTCCTGGTTTTTCACCCAACAAAATGATGAATAGAAACTGCTTTCTCACCTCAACTTCAGGTCAAACTTTATCAATTATATACTTTTTCATCACCGGTCATGCATTTGTTAAATTGCAATTTGTTTGTTTGTCGATGCATACCTTCATGTGTTTTCCAAGATCAGTATCAGTTGAGTATAACAGAAATTTCTATAAATTTGGGTTACTTGGAATATAGTAGAACTTGCCTAGAAGAGACTATAAAAAGCGTCCCTACTTGTGGGATGCCACTACTTTCCAGGTATAGGTGTGGTATGTCAAGTGCGAGTTAACTCAATGCCAACTGCGATCTAAGTCGAACTGCCTAAGACGAACAGCTTTCAATTATAATCAGGATGCAAAGATTCATATTCCTTGTGAAATAACCTTCTGGTCAAGTACCAGTAAGCATTTGCGTAGTTGAAGAGAATATAATGATCCGGGTCAACAGCTTTCCTGGGCGCTCTTTGAGCGCATTGCCGCCCAAGCACGACGAGGAAAGCCCTTGACTCAGTCAAATACCTGGCATTAAAAGAGCTGAGGGGTCAAGTACTCATGCCATATACCTTCTTGTCCAGGTCTACCCATTGAAGTTGTTCTCATTGTTAGATTGAAATTAATGCATATGGGCAATGCTTTTCAGGAATACTGATAGTCCGATTCTATGGGCATTTTTTTCCTTGCGCTATTGGTGAGTCTCAACGCATACTGAATATACACTGAGAGAGCTGGGTCCTAAACATCATTGGCTTGTGACTGGATTAAAATGCATCTTCAGATAGGACTGGAAGCGCAGCTGTGCCCAATTGGTTAAACCAAAACTCCAACTGCATTAGTGACAACGCAAGTTCTCACTATTAGACTGTTTGGGGTTTTTTTTCAAAATCTGGTTCTGACATTACTGTCCCTAACACTCAATCGAGAGGTGTCCTTTTCACTCAGGGGCTGTTTATGTGGGGCCCCAATATAAAATTTTTAAAAATATTCCATTCTGCCGAACACTGTCCCATATAAGCTGATGCTCCTTTCATCTACGTGTCCCCATTGACAGGTTTTAATATATATATATATATATATATATATATAGAGAGAGAGAGAGAGAGAGAGAGAGAGAGAGAGAGAGAGAGAGAGAGAGAGAGAGACGGGAACATTTTAGAGTCAAGGCCATGTATCTTCAAGGTATTTAATTACTAGGTTATTCTAAGATAACATTTAAACAACCAAAGGGTACTGCAAAAATGGGCATTGTCTTGTTCAACAAATCATTGTGACACCTTGTAGTGACAACTCCCTGCTACCTGTGGATTCTATACCACTGGGTAGCGAAGCTTAATGTTTTATTGTGTAAAGAATGTGACAAAAACTTTTTGATAAAAAATATCTACTGGAGACGGAGAAAATCAAACATTGCGTTCCCAATCAAACACATAATTTGAAAACAAACTTAGCTTCACATGGTTAATTGGGATTAGAACCAAAGGTGCTGTTTCAAAATTTTACAGAGGAACGTGTGCAACATGGACAATAGTACTTCCATATGTATATAGGTCAGACAGGGACAGGTTAGCTTATGGAGAGTGAAGAGTTCGGACTGCAGAATAGGGTAATGACTACTGGGAAGTGGTTCTGG
The DNA here is from genome assembly GCA_964020975.1 of Hermodice carunculata. Classification (NCBI taxonomy): domain Eukaryota; kingdom Metazoa; phylum Annelida; class Polychaeta; order Eunicida; family Amphinomidae; genus Hermodice; species Hermodice carunculata. Next base: position 42,998,281 of record OZ026624.1, on the reverse strand, counting down.
GCAAACAGACACAAATACAAACCCACAGATGCAAAAACTGGAAATACATTTATGGGGAACAGTCATCATTAAAATTTCATCTTACCCCCTGTTCCAACTCTCCCCAGTCTCCCCTAGCAGGGCTAGAATTTAACTTTTTTACGAAGGAGATGAACTCAACATCCCCAACCCATGCACAAAATGCCCAACTTTATACGTCCATGTTCAACTGTTTCTTTCTTTCAACTCCCGCAATTTCTTCATCGTGGATAACCCCTTGGACGAGACAAACACATATTTTGAATGTTACATGCTTCATCACATGTATAATTACGGACGTTTTTCTAATGTTCAATGAACTGTTGTGAGCGACCACCTGCAGAAAGGGACCAGCGACCGGGAAAATTTGGCAAAACACACCGCAAACTACCGGTTTTTGACGAGACTCTCGAGTGTAAAACAGTGACAACCCTGATGTTTCCCTTCATATACGACGAAAATGTAGCTGTCAGTCATCCAATTATCGTAATTCCCCTGTGTTTCAAACTTTATTTCAAATAATCGGGATTGATTTGAAGTGCATCGCAACTTGGAACATGCAGGGTTCTCTATTTTGGAGTTGAAGTTAAGGTAGCGGCGGGGATTGAGCTATAACGGCAAAATCGTGACCCGACAGAAAATGAGTTTTTTCCATTTCCGTAAAGTTTGGCACTTTAACTTTCTTGTCACCAAACATGATTACTAAAAAAGCAAAATTTATGTGATAAAAAAGGGAAAAAACATGACCATGTTTTAGCCGGCTGCAGCATGAGCATGTCTGTTTACAAATGTATGCTAATTAGTCCGCCAAAGTTTGGATAGCAGTCGGCTGCTTTCCACAATCCAGGACCGTAGCAACGACAAGCGACCAACTGTGACATTTTGAGGTGCGCTCCTACCAATTCTTGTATAAACTGCTTGACAAGATTAGGACAGATTAATGGGTTTGTTGTGGTGACCAAATGGCCATGTAGATAATTAAATCGATGGGCTCATGTTTTCCTTCTCGGTGTGATAAAAAAAATTAAAAAGTAAGGGACGATAAAAGGTGACGATTGTCAAAACGGCACCTGGCGATGGACGTGAGCCTCAGTGTGTTTTCAATGAAGGCGATTTCAACCTATGCGTAAATCGTTACTAAGAATCATGGCATTGTATACATCATAAAGGCTTACAACCCTTTCTACAGTCTTGCCCTATCCAAGACCAATTTGCTTTTAATGTTTACTGGCAAAAAATACGCATGACGATCGAGGAATCCTAACACTGGACCACTTGGCTATAAATATGCCGCAAACTATAAAAGCGGGGATTCGATTCAGCGTAAATAATTATATCTGCCTTCAATAATTATATGTCCGTTTACCTGAATGTGAAACGGTGAATAGCATTAAATGTTAACCTTGAAGTAAATTTATATGAAGCACACGCCTCCACTAAAACTGGTATCGTCTGTAGCGCTGTCCCATTTTGTGGAACTGGAAGACTGGCACATTGCACGTGCACGGACTTGCCCACTTCATACGGGGGTGTTTCGAAGTACACTGAGCGAGGGGACAGAAAAAAAAGCTTTAAAAATTTGACCATCAGGGGGATAAAATAATCAGATTACTGTTAAATGACTGCGAAAAGCGACTCCGCACTCTGCTTTTAGCTGGTTGATCGGTCACATAAAAGTATTTTGTCTCACTGTGCGCGGCATGTTCCGATACCACTCGCCCGCACCCACCCATCAGGAAGTTTCGGTTTTGTGTCTCGATCAGTTTATTGCAGTTCAAGGGTGAGCCAACTATCTTTCAGTGGGCTAGTTATCTCCACAAAATAAAAAATATGTTACATGAGTGGCAAGGTTTCGAATGGCAATACGCGAGAAAAACGTGGCAAAGTGAATGGCATTCTTTATCACAAGGAAGGCGCTAATATGTGGAGGAACCAATGAAATAGGCTTGGCGTATTCTATTGTGCTCCCGGCAAGAACAAAAACAACAAAACAAAACAAAAACAAAAACAACAAAACAAAACAAAAACAAAAAAAAGCGCACAAGCCAAGGCCACGAAGAACACACTGCCTCACGATGCCCATCCCTTTCTCAATTTTGTGGGAATTGGAAACTTTCTTGACTGCCAGACAGACTCGCTCTGTGTAATTGTTAAATTGCGCTTGAAGTGCATGTCGCCAGGCAAGCAAACACAGTCCGTCTTAGCAGGCAAGAAAGTTTTACCCTTGCGCACGAAGGGTAGCGTCATCACCTTACATCTGAGCGTGGTCTGGTGCTTTATAACTAATATTGATCTATGTAACCGTCAGGGTCTGATCAAAGACTACTTCAGCAAATCAATGGATTAGGTTTTTCAATCTAGCAATACAGTTTCATCACCAATACAAATTGATTCTCAACACATATGAAACATTCGCTTTTTTTTTTTTTTTTTTTTTTGTTCTTTGAAGTATAATTTATCCTGGGAGTGTTTGTTTATCAGTAACAGGACTATTGTCTTAAATGTTACGTCACGATCATTCATGTTGACCGCCTATCTAGCATTTATAAGCTACATTGAAGTCGGTGACTGTGCTGAAGTCCGATTTACCCTCGGACTCAGTCCTATCCATATTCCTGGTCGTCAACACTTTTTTTCACATTGTCATCCATCTGCTTCCTTTTCTTCCGTGATCATGGCATGTCGATTTTTCCAACTTTCTTTTCGGTAAGGTCGCAAGTAGTCCAAGACACTGAATGGCGAATGTCCCATCCATGCCGTTAATAAAGCCATGTTGTTCTTTGATCCAAGGTGATGAGAAGTGAGTGAGCAACTCCTGCCTACCGGGCTCCTTCTGGGTAGAGCAAGCTGTGAAACTGCAACCCGTTTGTTCAAGCGGCGCCATATGCAAACAATGTTGCTAGGGTCAAGGTGATGGCACCTTCGGGTCACGTGGCTAATCCGCTTTCGAATCCCCCTTTGAAGCTGTCCCATTCACGTGGAAACCCGAGTGACAAGCTTTCAAGTGTGGCTGCATTTGATGTTATTCGGGTAAAAAACTGCTTTTTTAAGCCAATAAACATCATTGTATGTTGGAAACTACACATCAAAGATGTTGATTGACATTTCTTCGAAGTACTGGGACCAAAACGGGCCGAATTTGGAAAGCTGTATTGTCATTATGGCCAACAATGTGCGAAAAAAGGGCCTCAAATCTTTCAACGGCGATTTCTCGGAATGAAATTTTCTGCTTATGAATCAATTTTGTGGACAGCGTCAATAAAAAGCTAATTGATCGATCTGCTTCAAATAATCGTCTTTTGAAAGATAAATATATTATCTGGGAACCGTTTTTTTTGTTTTTCCGTCAGATGTCCCCTTCCAAGACTTTTGTAGCCCACAAAATGAAGTAACTGCTGAAGTTTAAAATGATGATCAAAGAATTTGATAATTCTATTATTATGTATTTTATTTGTAAACAAAAAATACGGTTCCTGCATATTGGTCTATACTTTAATTTTACATAGGTAATACACTTTTGCATCGATTATTTTTAAAGAAATGCTGACAAAATGTCAAATCTGATACCCTCTTGTAAACGGGCGTATAAAACCCTTGAAAATTATCGTATCGATATGAATCTTCTTTCTAACAAATCTAGATGTCTGAACAATTAATAAAATGTATGGTTTTGTGGGTGAAATGTGAAACATAGTTCATCTATGCAACGTGAAAGTCGCGGGACCGCTGCGCGAGGCTCAATCCCCGCCGCTACCTTAAACTGGCCGACACCTTCTGACTGTGGTGCCGTCTACTACCGAACCTTTGTTGTGCATAAAAAACAACTGAACGGTTGCAAAAATGTTCTGAATACATCAAGTACTATCTTAACCTTAATCTGCGTGCTCAGTTATGTCAAGTTAATCGTTGGAAGTTCCTAAGAAATCAATTAAAACACGCCCCTGGTACATGTACCTTGCAAGCCCGCTTGCAAAGGCACACTTGAATCGGCCACCATTTGTAACTTGCATTCGGGTACAAATTACTTGGCAGAACTTGTGAATTCCGGTGTGATCTGTGGTCTGACATTTGTCGAGTGGCAAAACAGAGATATACACGTGGTGCTGTGTTGCCGTATATTTTACATTCGAATAAATTAGAATTATTAAAGGATTTTAATTCATCATTACTTCCATAAAACTAGGATTCAATGATTGGATCAATAGTAATACTTTCGCGTAACTTCGGTGAACTCCGGACGCGCACGTTCTCTGAGATTTGTTGATCAACTTGACTTAAGCCAAGTATGCCACTGGCGGATATACAAGTATACACGTGGTGTTTTGTTTCCGTTGATTTTATATTTGATTAAATTAGAATTATTACAGGTTTTTCAGCATTGCTGCCATCATGCTATGATTAAATTTAACCCAGACAAGAAAAATGAATTCGTCTGCTTCCAAACATTTAATCGGTTGCATCGTGAGGCTGGGTGGGATATGACGATCGACGCTCAGCATAACAGCTTCAAAAATTCGGAAAGGAATTTTCTGTCGATAAACTGAGGAAAAGTATGGTACATATACTTGTTGTACAGTAAAAAAAATCAACCATATCCAACGTTTATTTATTTTAGGACCTAGCCTTTAATTTTACCGCTTGCATTTTGCTTTGTCAACCGCGTACGCAGATTATCGTTAAAACCAACTCAGACGTTTCTGATCTATGGACTAGTATGGTAAGGATAAGTAACGGAACTGCTCAACTTTAATAGTAAGAGCGAAATCTTGTAGCCGCTAATGTGGCGATTCTGAGCAGATTTAACGTACTCAGCGCGGACTTGTGAAACTCCCCGGGTGAAACTGCACAGGTTTGTCTTTGAACCTTTACTGATTAAACAGCGACCATGATTGGTATGAAGTTTCTGTTTAATGAAGTTGTTGAACATAAATAAAAATAGTGCGGCAAAACACATTTTATTTCCATGCACGTGTGTGTAAAAGAAAGTCCGGTGGCTGGGCCAACACTAGAGTGTACCACACCGGCCTTTAAAAAGTCCGAAAGATACCCAAGCCAATCCCTTGTCCTTGTATTTTTAACATGCCCGGTCGGGGATCTTTGTCTTTATCTCAACATGCCCGGCATAATCTCGGGGTGTCTCGGAAGAGGATACATCCCAAGTTCAAGGGATTTATCTAGAATCCTACTTTTTTAAATCCCGGAGCGAAGCGTAGGGATTTAAAAATGCAGGATTCCAGATAAATCACGAGAACAAGGGATGTATCCTTTTCATACCATGCCATCTTTGTTTTCATGAATATAAATGCATTTTAAAATGTATTCACCAAAGCAAATCAGTCCTGTCTTGAAAATTAGCCATAGAAATTTAAAGCAGGGATATATGTGTAAGCAGGTGTCAAAGGAGGTGGTCTCCCAAAGGAGTGGTCTTTCAAAGGAGGGACTACTGTATATCCCTTGAGAAAACAAAGGAGGCATGGTATAAGGACGTCGGACACCCGCTAAATTCGAGCCCTGCCTCGATATATAGCCTCTGGACCGTGGAGAACCACTTGAACTCAGTGGAGCAAACTGTCGCTTGAATCCCTAACCCTGAAACAACTCACCCCTGTTTCATGACCAGCCAAACAGAGCGTTTCCTCACCTCAACAAAGCCGAACAGATCATCATGAAGCGGATGCATGCACTATTATGGCCACCGGGGAATGACTGGCAGTGATGCCAGTTTCAAGGCCAATTACAGCTGCATACTAGTGGTCAACAAAAATACTATTACGCTTCAAACGTTCACGTATCAACATTATGTCACGCTTTTTTTTTTTTTTTTTTTTAATTTTTACAAATGTCAAGTCAGGGAAGTATTAAATGTGTGTAAAGCCTTCCAAATAAGATTGCTTCTGACACTATGTGAAATGAACTTTATTAGCTGCATCACAATTACATTTGCAATATTTTGCTATAGATACAGAGACACAATACAAGCACAAATAAACAAAACATCGAACACAAATACTCAATACCACAGTGAAAACTTGGATCTTGACAAGGAACTCAAGGTGTAAAGAATTGCCAATATACAAAAAAAAAAAAAAAAAAAAAAAAAAAAAAACCACACTAAAATGCTCCCCTTTTGTCAACAACGGCCGAGAAAAAAGTCATCACAGAAACAATTTTATCACTATCGTCTAAATTCATTATGAATTCAAATTTATCTGTGTCATTTAAATCAGAGAAGGAAGGGAAAATATCATCTAAGGTGCTGTATAAATTTTGACGTTCAGGATCGTAATTTTTGCAGGTTGTTATTAAGTGTATCTCATCTTCTATTTCATTGCAATTGTCACACAGTCTTTCTTCTTACGGGATCTTGTGGGGTCTTTTATGCCTACCAGTTTCAATCTTTAAATTATGGGCGCTTATTCTAAATCGAGTGAAATTTTTCTGTAATGAACGGTCCTTAATTAATAGTAGATATTTCTCCATTTCAAAGTTTCTTTTAAATTTTGTATAAGTTCTTAATTTTTTGTCTTCTCCGCAGTTATTTTCCATAGATTTCGCCCACTGAATATTGAATCTTCGTTTTAATCTTTTGTCCAAAATTTTTGAAGAAAATTCCTCAGTCTTATAACCGACATTCTCCCACATTCTGTTGAAACCAAACATCTGGAATACATATCTTAATGACAATATCCATTTAAATTTTCCCGTTTCAATGTTATCAACGTTACAAAGGAAGCAGTCATAAAGCAATGTATCGGGTCTCATGTGCACAATTCGTAACCAATTCTTACACATTTTGGGATATATTTTAAGTGCCAGGGGATATTCACCTAATTCACTGAGTACTGCTATATTCGTAGCTTTCTTGTGTACACCCAAACAGAAACGCAGGAAACTTAGATGGACTTTCTCGAAAGATGAATTTAGATAGCTGCTAATTTCGTTAACTGCAAGATATTTATCAAATGGTAACTCATATGGTCCCCAAATTTCACAGGCATATGTAAGAATCGGTGTGATCAGTTTATGAAACAAACTCAACAGAATAGGTAAACTTATGTTAGAATTAATGAATAATCGCTTAAGTCTGGATAAGGATCTCAATGCTTTATCACTAAGTGCTTTTATAGCTTTAGAAAAAGAACCATCCGTTTTGATTACTATTCCTAAATAACAGTAATCGTGTACAATTTCCAAAAGTTCGTTTCCTAAATAAAAGTTTCTTTTTAATTTTCTACCAGTCTTATTAAAGATCATTACTTTTGATTTCTGTATATTTACTGTCAAATTCCATGTCTTACAGTATTTTGTTGAGTTTGTTCAGGCTATTTTGTAGACCACTTTCACTTTCAGATAAGATGATTAAATCGTCTGCATATAACAGACAATTTATACTTTTGTTATATAACTGTACCGGGCAGCAGTCGGGAGTAAAGATATCTGGTAAATCATTGATATATATGTTGAAAAGGGTGGGGCTCAGGGTGCACCCTTGTCTAAGCCCATTGTTTAACATAATATAATCTGAGAGCCCACCTTTTAATTTCAGTTGTGTCAAAGCACCGTCATACATATCCTTGATAACATCGTATACTTTACCGCCAATATCATACTGAAGTAATTTATATAATAGGCCATCATGCCAAACCCTGTCAAAGGCCTGTTTAAAATCTACGAAACAAGCGAATAAATATTTTCCTTTTAGGCACAATTTGGTGTACTTATCCACCAGGGTTTTCAATATAAATATATGGTCACTCGTTCGGGAATTTTCGACGAAGCCTATCTGACACTCATTCCTGATACACCTCGAGGTCAAGTGTTTCTGTAATCTATTATTGATAATTCCGCAGAATATTTTTGACAAGCAACTTCCCAAAGATATACCTCGATATTTAGTTGGGTCCATAACTGAACCTCCTTTATGAAGAAGTGTCAGGAAGCTTACTTTCCATAAGGAAGGAAAAGAGCCAGTGGATAGAACAGAGTTGAATACTTTCAGTAGAGAAGGCATCAAAATGTCTTGGGATTTCTTTAGCATTTCGTTCAGAATTAGATCTTTACCTGGAGATTTTTTATTTTTGAGTTTCATAATTACATTTTTTATTTCATTTGCATTTATGCGATAGTCCAACTCTGTAAAAGTAGGGATTTGGTTCGATGTGATCATATCTTTCACTGACTGATAAAGACTGGACATTTTGGGGTCAATTCCCTCGGACATAATTTGAGAAAAATGTTGAAACCATGTATTTGCGTCAATTTTGTCGCTAGGATTTTTCTTTTGTGTACCAGTAATATTTTCTAATTCTCTAAGAAGGTCCCAAAATACTCTTGGATTATGTTCTTTGATGTTCATTAAATTATTCACCAATGTATCTTTAAACAGCTTTTCCTTGGTTTTAGAAATTCGCTTAAATCGTCGTCTGGTTGAATAATATGACTGCCTCAGACTATAATTGGTGGGATCACGCGACACACACTTCGCTAGGTCTTTAACTGATCTGTACAATTGGTAACATTTAAGGTCTGCATATTTCGGAAGTTTACCTTTCTTTGACTTTTTCTTCTTAAACTTGAGAGATAATTTGCCTGCTTTGAAGAGTATGCTATTAAAGTCTGATACCATATCGTCCATATTACTCCTTTGATTTAAATCGTATTTTCTATTTAAGAATTTATTTATGTCATTTTTACAAATAGTCTCTAGTACCGTGGGAAACAGTGTGTCACTGGTGCAGTCCCAAATAAATCTGTCTGGTAATGGGTACAGTAGCTGTTGATTTGTTTCTGACCATTGTGTACTATATTTTGTTGAGCCAAGTATTTGATTTACTTGATCGCGTCTGACCACAAGATTAAATGAAAGGGCACAATGATCGGAGAACCAGGTAAGGTCATGTACTTCCATAAATGGTATAGAGGGTAACAACCCTTCGTCACACGTGACGTAATCTATACAAGTAGGGCTATTAGCATTTTTAGTGTAACAAGTGTATTTTCCCCGAAGATTACCAAGTTTGCGTCCGTTTACAATGCGTTGCCCAGTTAATATGCAAAGTTTCAGAAAGTTTTGGCCATGATCATCAACCTTTCTTTTGTCCTGATTTTGCCTTGCTGCGGCCTGGTCATCTATACTGTCATCAGGCAAAGGAATATGAATTATATCAGCCTTATCAGGAGGTGAAAAATCGTTGTCTATATTTGTTGAGGCGTTGAAGTCCCCCATCATAATACATTTACCATTTTTTGCTGTGAACTTAGAAATATCTTTGAATAATAACTCAAAAATATCAATATCACTACTGTATGTAGAGTTATTTGGAGATATGTAGACTGTACCTAAGTAAATATCATTTTTTAAGTTGAAATAATTTTTTCGTAACTTTATCCACACAATGTCTGGATGTTCAACTTTTAGAAATTCAATACCCTCTGAAATATTTTTGTTTACATAAATACATATCCCTCCAGAATGTTTGTTTGCTCTCTTGTGTTTTTCCCTTACGCTTTTGTATGTAACAAAACCGTCTATGCTAACGTCTGTATTAGAGTCTATATGAGTTTCTGTCAAACCACAAATATCATATTTTTTCATTTCATCAATAAAATCTCTATCATTAAATTTTGAAACAGATTGGCCACACACTTTGTGTACATGGCCATGTACATTCCAAGACATAATCTTAATCATATCCATTTAAGCGGGTCCAGAAAAGATATCAATACCACATCTTTACATATTCCAAGTCATTTCATGTGGAGTTTATCTACGGTTATACGGTCTACGCCGTCCAAGTCTCTTTCTACCATTCGGACGTAGTTCTGGATTTATGCTATATTTCAAGTTAGCTGCTAATAAGCGGGTTCCATCTTCATTCACATGAACTCCATCCATGAATAAGTCCTTTCGACGCTCACCATCTGCACTGAGAAAACTGTGGAAATGATCACACATGACAGTGTTTTCTCGTCCTTCAATTTGAAGGCTAACCAGAGAATTGGCAGCTTTGGCTTTCAAATGCCAATCCTTATTATCCGTTCTTGGAAGTGCAGACGATATTATGACTTGTTTGGAAATACCTGAAGTCTGTATGAAATCACATAGTTTTTCTATACCATCAGCAATTTCTTGTGGAGTGGCTTTTTTCACATCATTGGTAATGAGGTGAATGATGGTGATATCGAATGTCTCCTTGCAGTTCTTGATATATGTGTCGGCATCTTTGATTGTGTAGGTAGTTTCCTTCGTCACGTCATAATCTCTGATTAGTTTATCGGGTCTAACGTATTTCAATTGTGAGCTTCCAAGTATCAGAAGCTTCTTTTTGGGGCTATTTTCTGTCTTCTTTCCTTGGCCTTGGTTTTCATTTTCTCGCTGTTTTGTTTTTTCTTTATTGTCTTGTTCTTTTCGTGATGGCCCTGGAACAGTTTTCCATTCAGACGGGGATAAACCTCCGTCCATTGCCTGGGCTTGCAATTGCCAGCTTATTGTCTGTTCTTTGGCGTTGATAATACCTTCCTTCAGCTGCACAAGATTTTCACCGAGTTTTTTTATTTCGCTACTCTGGTTCTTTATGATGTCAAACTGGTTTGCGACTTCCTCATGAAGACAGCTCCTTATGCTTTTGCTAAGGCCTATCTCCACTTGAAACTCATTGCTCAGGTCTGTAATTTTATCTTCATATTTCTTCTTTTGGGTCTTCAGCTCAGCATCAGTTTCCTTAAGTTGGATAGCTATCTTATTTTTTTCTTCTTCAACTTTTGCAGTCGCACTTTCAGACGCCAGTCGTTGAATATGTTGCTTCATCTCCTCATTTTTCATTTCAAGTTCCTGCAGCCTGGTTTCTGAAGACTGCAGCGTTTTTAACAATTTTTCATTCTTTTGTTTCAGAACAGTATTGTCCTCTTTCAGTTTGCTTGCTTCTGCTTCTTTATCTAGTAGCTGCTTGGCCATGGTTTCCATTTTAACTTGTACGTTTTCATCATGATATCCTTTGAATTTCTCAACAAGCTGGGCTTCTAGAGTATTTATTGTGGTGCATAGGTCTTGGTGGCTTGATACTATTTCGTTTATTGTATGGCCGTCTTTCTTTTGATGTATTCTAGATCCACTTAATTGGGGGTCTGGTTGTTTAAGTGTTCGAATTTCTTCCACCGTTTCTTTGAGTGTTTGAACTTCTTCTAGAATTTCTTGTATTGTATCAGGCATCTGTCTGCATTTATTGCAGCACCAAATGGCTGATATATCGTCCTTATTTTCCTGGATACACGTGTAATGATGCCAAATCATACAAACTGTACACTGAATCATTCCCCCCACGTGCTTTCCTTGATGAATACAGTTTTCTATACACAGGCGTGCTGATTGGCTATCAGCTAGTGGCATTTTATTTTGCGATCCTTTGGAAACAGTCTCTTTGTGATTATTTCGGGAGTCTTTTTGCCTATCTTTCTTGATGGGTACCTTTTTTTTCTTTTGGTCTTCAGTCCCACCCATTCCGTTTTCAACTTGTTTTTCATTTGACGTTGGTTCTGAATTAGATTTGTCACACGACTTCACGCGGTCGCTCCTTCTGGGTCGACCCTTTTGTTCGAGGTTTGCATTGTTTTGTCCTTGATTGCCCCTGCAAACTGTGTCACCTTCATGGACTTCCCCACTCAAAGATAGATCCAAATTACATATACTTTTTTCTGGATTATCAGCTTTTGGTGTTCTAAAAGCACCAGGTTCAAAAGTGGGCGAGTCTGGGTTTAGGATGTATTTACATGGTCCTGTATTGTCTGTTTTACCATCAAGTTGCTCACAATCTGGCCGTGTGGAGACAGGGGTTGACTGGGGACTAAACGTGCGTGTTATCAATTTCTTCAGTTGACTTGGAGTTTGTAAAAGTCTCTGCCCTAATCCAATGCTTCTACCCTCGCTCTGCATTTCACGATTTACATGTACATCATCTGAGTTTTCTAAATGACTACACTCTGGATCTCTTAATGCAGTACCATTTACTTGCTGACTCGCCATTGGCATTGGTATGGTAAAGTCGTGTCGGCGGCAATTTCAAACAAAGACAATCAATCTGGAATCCAGTACCAAATACTTTATCTGTGCGAAAATGTCTATTTACTCACATCAATATGCGTGTACCAGCACTGGACATCCAAAGTCTGTTCCCACTTAATCCAACACCAGAGGAAAATCCACATAAATCAGTGATTTTGTCGATTTTCTAACAGAGCAGTTTAAAACGTTGTGGAGTCCCGTAACGCATGCGTGAGCCATGGGACACAGTGCCAACATACATCATGTATCTAAAGTTCTAAACAGGTTAATTTTAACCTTATATATATGGAGAGAGAGAGAGAGAGAGAGAGAGAGTCCTGTCGAGACACCTACTTTGGACCCTCGTAAACAAAGCCTTCCTACAGTCAGCAAAAGTACATCAGATGCGGGCATGGTTAAGCCTGGCGTACCCTCTGATCCAGCGCCTAGTCCAGCTTCAAGACTCCGCACGATTTTTGCAGCCTCGCCACCTGTCCGCCTGAGCATGAAACATTAACATTGGCGGTGTGTGGAATCGAGACGCTTTGCGAGGAATAAAGTGGTCAAAGTGGGCTAAAATACGTCCGACATCTCAATCATTAGGCAGGGATCAAGAGAGTGTATTGTGACAAATCTTTTGGTATATAGATTATATTCCTCTGGCAGTAGAAGGTGTTTAAAACAGGAAAACAGCGGCGGGGCGGGGGGGGGCGATTTTTGTTTGTTCCCTTCTAACCCTAATCAGTATTTTCGGTGGACAGTGACTTTGCCGGTCAGTATGTGAATGGGTTCGTATTGACCAGGAATCAGGATGTGTTGACAACCATTCTGCTGGTTGCCACTGTGGTTGGAGTACCAGCAATAGAAATTAGTGAGATCGCTAACAAGCGTGCGTCTTGCATTCGCTAACCAGCCTTCCGAGTCAGCGCACCATCTGATAATGCAGATGTGATGCAGAATAAAGCCAATTGCCCACCCACCCCCACTCCACCCCCGGGGGGGGGGGGGGTAATCTCCGTGCTTTTGTGCCGAGGTCCAAAGGACACGCGTCCTCAGGTAACCGTTCCGCCTGTGTCGCCTCCCGAAACCTTAGCGCAGTTATTCATACACCAACTTCTCAGGAACCCTCACGATTAAGACCCGATAAAAAACATAGATCTTGTCGCTACCCTGACTCAGCGACAAGGCAAGGCAGGCTCCATGCAGGTCCGGATTGTTCTTTGACTAGAATCACTCATCCACCTACAGATGGTAAAACTGTTGATACTCTGGACATGATCAGTTTTAATTGTCAAAGAGCAAAACAAGCTTTTTCTTTGTAATTGACAAAGTTGTTAACCACCACATCATGTGCTGAAGCGAAACATGGGTCATACCCGGAGAAGTTGATAGCAATATGCAAGCTATTATAAGACCACAGGCGTTTGGAGCCAGAGGGCGCTCCCACGAGCGCACTGACAAACATCTGAACAAGGTGTATATATATATTTATATATATATATATATATATATATATATATATATATATATATATATATATATATATATATATATATATATATATATATATATATAAGATACAAGGTATGAAGGATAGGGACCCTCAGACTGACCTGCCCTTTAGAAATGAGGCCAGAAAACTTGAATAATAGTAATAATAATAATAATAATAATAATAATAATAATAATAATAATAATAATAATAACAATAATAATAATAATGATAATGATAATAATAATAATAATAATTATTATTATTATTATTGTTGTTATTATTATCATTATTATTATTATTATCATTATTATTATTATTATTATTATTATTATTATTATTATTATTATTATTATTATCATTATCATTATTATCTATCTCATCTTTATTTCTTCCTGTCAAGTTTGCAGATATTGCCAAAAAACTGGACAGTATTGCCTTTAGTCTTTTATTCTTTCTATATTACATAAATGTTTAAAGTTTGATGACTCCTAAACTTTATCTACGTTCAAATGTACGAACCTTTCAGGTAGCCTTATTCCAGAAACACCCATAGTAGTTAAATGCACTGGTTGAACTACTGCCCATGTAGTTATTTCTCGGATAAAAGTAATTTGAGAATTTCTTTTCATTTTTCCTCACATTTTGATAGGCTCCATCGTCTGCTGCCCCACGTTTTATTCTTGTTGTGAAACATTTCCCAACAATGCTGTATAGATGCATTACGAATTTCACGTTTGTAAATATGCCAAAAATTGGACAGAATTGTCTTTAGTTCTTAATTCTTTCTATATTAGCATAAATATTTACAATTTCTATCACAATTGAACTTTATCAAAATTCGAAGATAAGGACATCTCCGCTAATCTTATGGCAGAAATACCCATGGCAGAAACATTAACACATTTAACTACTGCCAATACAGTTTTTTCCTCAGTTTGAAGTAATTTGAAATGATTTTGTTCATATTTTGCACAATATTTTTGTTAATTTAGGTAATATTTATAGATCACTAAAAGTTTATTAAAATTTTTAAAAAATGAACAAAATTTGAAAAGCTTAAAAATGTGAACTAAGCCCTTTATGAAAAAAATGAGATAAGGTTTTGCAGCCAACAATGTGCTCTGTCTATTTTGATCAAAGCCAAATCTTTATCTAAATGCGTGATTGAGCTTTTTTTGTTTATACTCAAAACATGAAAAATAAAATTTGTAGTTAAAGACTGATTCAGATTTGATGACTGAACTGTTACAAAAATATCTGTTGCTGGTTTTACATTTATCAAGATGTCTTTTTTCATAAAATATGTAGTTTTTATGGATTCAAATGAAAATTGTAGATACCCAATGTAATATTCAACAAAAATAACATTTTCTAATTTCATTGTTGTAAAGTGTTCCAGTCCCTTATTTTTTTCCAGATAACTTAATTGCAATAACACCAAAGTAGTTAAATGGGTACATTTACCTACTGCCCATGCAGGTTTCTTCTCAGATGGGCATAATTTGAGATGTTTCGCTTCATATTTTTTCACAATGTTTTTGTAGCCCCATTGTCTGCTCTCCCATGTTTAAATCTTTCAGTGATCCATATCTTAATGATGCTGTGTATATGCATTACGCACTTTATGCTCATTGATATTGCCAAAAATTGTTCATTATTGCATTTAGAGGAACTAGTTTGACACAAATCTGGCTAAAATTATTGAAGTGATCACCATTACAAGAAATTCCTATGTTAAACTTTCCTATTTATACTTCTAAAAGATTTTTAAACAAATCACTGGCGCATGACTATTTGAACAAACTTGGTACAGACCCAGCAAAGGCACATTACCACAAAGTTTGAAGTCAATCATTATTGACAGTTTCTTCACAGAAGTCCAAAATGTGAAGTAGCATCACAATGCAATAGGGAAGGTGCATTTACCGATAAGTACCCGAATTGAAAAAATCATTTAAAGTAAAAAATCCACAGCTGTCCGACCTGGTGAACACTTTGTTTCATCCTCCCACAAGGAATATATCCACAAAGTTTCAGCTTGACTGATTGACGATTCTGGATAAGAAGTCAAAAATCGCGAAAACACCCCAAAAATCATAAATATGAGAAAAATTGCAGCGCCACCTGGTGAACAAGTTATAAACTAGATGTCTCTAGGAGTGTTCCTGTGTGATATCAAAGCAATGGGTGAGCGTTTTCAGAGAAGATTTTTAAGACTTGCCCCCCCCCACCCCCCCACCCCCCAAAAAACCTGATGCGTGGCCATTTGAACAAACTTGGTAGAGAGCCACCCAAGGTTCATTGCTGCCAAGTTTGAAGTCAATCTGGATGACGGTTTCGGAGAAGAAGTGGAAAATGTGAATTATCATTACAATGTCCACAGTAACCAATAGAAAAGGTATATTTACTGGTAAGTACCCGGATTGCAAAAAAGTTTAAAAACCAAGAATCCACAGCAGTGCTACCTAGTGAACACCTTTGCTTGGAAGTGGAAAATGTGAATTAGCATTACAATGCCCATTAATTTGCATAGTAACCAATAGGAAAGATGCATTTACTGATAAGTAATCGAATTGAAATAAAAATATTGCTAAAAGTCAGGAATCCACAGCAATGCCTCTCAGTGAGAACCTTTGTTTGACCTTTCCACAAACAACATATCCACCAAGTTTCAGTTAAATCTGAGTGATGGTTCTCGACAAGAAGTCATAAATAGCAAAAACAAAAACAAAACAAAAAAACACACACAAAATTGAAAATTAGGAAAAACATGCAGCGCCACCTAGTGAATAAAATTAGAGAGTAGGAGTCCTTAGGAGTGTTCCTGATTAATATCAAAGCAATTGGGTGAGCGGTTTCCCAGAGGAAGATTTTTAAAGATTTACCCAAAACAAGAACAAAAAATAAATAGATAAAAAAAACAAATCAAAAACAAAACAAAACAGAAAAAACAAGAACCCCCCCCCCCAAAAAAGTCATGAAAAAATCCAGAAATCACTGGAACGTGACCATTTGAACAAACGTGGTAGAAACCTACCAAAGATACATCCCCACCAAGTTTGAAGTAAATCTGCCAGACGGTTTGGGAGAAGTCGAAAATGTGAATTGTGGATGGACGTCTCCAGATGATACACTTATGAAGAAAAACATGACCCATATTCATAAAAATCAAACCCAACAATGACAACAGAGAGATTCCAGAGTTACCAAAGCATCATCTTCATCTTCTAGCACTAATGTGAAGAAACAAATTTCACTCCTAACTTGAGACAGGCAGTCACCCACAAAAGGCAACTGGTGGTTCCAAACTGGTCCTCTGAACCTTTGAAATATTCTTCATTAAATACAGAATATAGTATTTCCAATATGTAAAGGCCCAACCACCCAAAATCCAAATTATATTACTTCTGCATAACATAAAAAGAGAATTGGTAGGCCTATCACTATTTTGTTTCTTCTGACCAGTTCGTCAGCTGAGTTTATAACAAAAGTAGAAAGTAAGCCTATATCGTTTTTGTGATATCTATGAATCTGGAACATTATGTAATTAATAAGTTAAGTGATTGAATCACTGTTATAGAGTATCAAATGCAAGGACGGAGGACGAATGAAGCACCATCCTATAAGCTCAGCTGACGGACAAGTCAACTGAGCTAACAATACTACTGCAATGAGCAAAGTTTATAAATCCAAAGAATATCTATAATAGAAACGTATCTTTATTTTCTCAAAATACATGTAGACAATTTTTGAAAGTATACACACTTACTCGATCGTCAATTGAAATTAGTGCAAAATTAAGATCCCGGTAGACCTTCATTATCATTGAGTTTCACACAAGTGCATATTCCTCAAAATTACCTCTTAAGATATAGTTTATTATGGTTAATTCCTTGAACAAATAAACATTTGTGCAAAATCGAGACCCCAAGTGATCTTCATTATACGGAAGTGAAAATTTTCAGAAATGTATCTGAATGATATATATATATATATATATATGGTGTCGCAGGAAACAATGCTGACCACCATGGACAACAACACTCATCTCCTGTTAAATGATACCTTAGTACTGCACTGAGCAAAGCATAAATAATTAAAAAATGTATAAAGTGGCAAAGTATCTTTTTTTCCCTCAAAAGTGAATATTTTTTTAAAGTCTATGCACTAACTCAATCGTCAATTGAAAATTCTAACAGAACCGAGATCTGGGTAGATCTTCAGTCATATAAAATGTTCACACCAGTGCATATTCATTGAAACTTATTCGCAATCGAAGGGCATACACAGTATGATGTGATCGCAAATTAGACATACACAACCGAAAATCCTGGTCAAAACATACATTCTCATATTAAATAACACTTTATTCATTATTGAGCACAGAAATTAGATTTTCAATATAAGAAATGAAGTAAATTTGCGATTTTACTCAAAATTAAATATTCTTAAAATCTACATCCTGAGTCGCTATTAAAAATTTGGTGCAAAATTAAGATCTCATCAGATCTTCATCATCCACAATTTCCATCACTAGGGCTAAACGGCCAAAAATGCCAACTACAGCCTTCCCGGAGATAACTTTATTTTTTAAATGTGTATGTATCATCTACATGAAACTTGACACAGGCTTACATTTAACATCTAGAATTGAAACTTGACATTCATATGACATTGATATTAACTTGAACTATTAGTATGCATAATACTCCTACTTCGGGCTCACTTTGAGCCTACATGTGGGCCAATTTGGAACTTATGGTAATAATTTTGTACCAGAACAGAGTCAATGACGGGAAAATTAATGTAAATTAAGTAAGTTGTATTATTTCTGCCAAAAAATTTCATTTTTTCCAAAATATCACTATATAGTCAACCAGAACAAATTTGATGTGTCAATCAATGAAGGCAACAACAAATGTAGATAGTTTTTAAAGAAAAATATTCATCTAAAAATATTAAGTTTTTCCAAGTTATATTGATCTGAAAATTGAATCTCTTTTTCAAAAATCCAAAACGAAACCCAATCCAACATTGCAGCTCCCAGTGCCGCCATATTGGAATGTTTGAACAAACATAGTTGCTGTTTAAATCAAGACAAATGTATAAACCTTTTTTAAACGTATCTAGTAAATTATCTCTAGCTTCCAATGGTACACATAGAACACTTGCTTGGATGCCCTGGACGCTGTTTTCAAAATTAAAAGCCCAAACGTAACCATCAGTTCAATTCTGCACTTTTAGGCAAATTTTAAAACTATTTTTTCCCCAAAACATTCTATGCAGATTGAAATTTTGTGTTTTGAGTTTGTTTTTTAGGCTTTGGGCCATAAAGATGTCAAAAAGAAAAAAAATCTAGGAAAGTGTTAAATTTGACCAATTTTTCAGGGTCAAAGTCATCTCAAAGTCATTATTCGCTTACCAAATGTGTCCAATTTGTTTATCCAAAAAAAAGTAATATACGTGAGAAATTTCATCAAATGTGATGCTTTATGTATCTGAACATTAAGGGGAAGTAAGTTTAAGTTGGTATATTGGCCATTTAGCCCCAGTGTGATACTAGCCAATATTCTTTGAAAGTATCACTTGATTAACAAATTCACAGGACAGTATTTCATATCCTTTGAAAGTGTCACTTTGTGAAATGATTTACACGATACTAGTGAATATCATGTGAAAATTTCAGTTAATCAAAGGATTTACGCGATACTTATATCCTTTGAAAAGATCACTTAATCAAGGATTTACACAATACTAGTAAAAATCCTTTGAAAGTAGGCATATCACTTAATTAACAATACGGTGTCGCCAAAAAAAAGAAACATATACGACCGACCACCCTATACACAGGGTAAATTAATTATCTTTGTCATGTTCAATGAATTATTAAACACAGTATTTGGATTGGTTGCAAAATAAATCACTTTTGATTCCACTCAAAACGAAACATTTTTGAAATTCCACACGCTAACCCAGTCGTAATCAGTTTAAATATGCGTGTAAAACTGAGATTCAAACAGACCTTCATCATCCCGAATTTTCATAACCATTGAAGAATTGATCCTTGCCTTGCTGCTGGGACACCCTATTCTATGGGAACCAACAAAGGGTGGGGGTAAATATTAAAGGAACTGAGCCCGTATGCGCCAAACAATGTTGCTTAAAGCTAGGTTTCCATGTGCGCGTATTGCGCATTGCGTACAACGTATACTGCGTAGTTGGGGGTGCGTATTGCGTGCTGCGAATACCATTTTCCATGTATCCGCAAACCAAGCGTATACTGTACGTATGTATGTTTACTTTGGTAGGATTTTGCGCCATTTTGTGTATGTTACGCGCGTCTACCCTGCGTGATGCGTACAAAATCGCTACACAGAGCGATTGAAACGCATAAGCAACACGCACTACGCACTACGCATACATGGAAATGGGGTAGTTAATTTTAAGTCAATCAATTATTACGCGCTACGCAGTACGCATTACGCAGTTCGCAATACGCGCACATAGAAACCCAGCTTAAGGCATTACACATTGATTCTGCGATTTCAGCTGTAAGGGTTTGGTTTATTTAACATTTTACCCCCATCCTTTGTCAGTGCCCGCAAGGAGGCACGTCAGCTAGGCCAGGGTCAAATTTGTCCGGTGGCAGAATTGCCCTTCAAACAATAATAATATGCCAAAAACCCCTATATTTTTTTAAATACGTACACAGGCCTTACGTTTCGTACAAATTGTTTCAGCATTAACGGTGTATGTTCTTTCTTTTCTTTCTTTCAAAATTTGTAGTCTCACTAAATTTTGCCTGTATAGTAATAATAATGTAGTAACACCTTCGTTGTCCGTGAAACAAGGATATATTCTTTTTAAATAACGTTTGCTTAAATATTTTTCCTTTGGCTTGCAAGACGTCACTAGTATCTGTCGCCCAATGAACATCACGTATGTACTTGTATCTACCTCCATGAATAAATCTCCAATGTGACTCTATAACTACCTTGCACATTAGAAAACCATCACTGAGTAATGGGTCTAATAGAAGTTGTTACTATGCTTTACAAGTGAGGTCTATATAGGCCTATAGGGCTTGGCTGTTCCTCAATTAATCAATAAAATATATTTATGCCAATTCTTCATAATACTTTCAAACATACTCCATTTCTAAGAGCGTGTTCAAGTTCCCAGCAGAAGTATCGGATGATATAATGATGATCATACTCACCTGCAACAAACAAATTGATGTCGTCTTGTGGTTGAAGAGTCGTGCAATGAACCCCGTACTTCCAAATACACTAGTTCAACGAGGAACACAAAAGTTTTGCGAGGGAGCGCAGAAGTTTTGCAGGGAACGCAAAAGTTTTGCAAGGGAACGCAGAAGTTTTGGGGAGGAACGCAAAAGTTTTGCAGGGCAATGCAGAAGTTTTGCGAGGGAACGCAAAACTTCTGCGATGGAACGCAGAAGTTATGCGAGGGTACGCAAAAGTTTTGCTAGGGAACACAGAAGTTTTGCGAGGGAACGCAAACTTCTGCGAGGGAACACACGTGTTTTGCGAGGGAATGCAAAACTTTTGCGAGGCAACGCAAAATATTTGTCAGGAGGTTTTTTTTTTTTTTTTTTCTTTTCATCGCGAGACATAAATCTTAATCTATGATAGCGCCTCTGGGGCTCCAGACAATACTTACTTACCAATGTTTGGCAATAACTACCAGTGTGACGTTCGTAATGGATATACACAACATCACTGGGATACGGTTCAGAGAAAAAAATAAACATAGGGCAACGGAACATGGGAAAACAAAATATTGTAAAAAGATATGAAAAAAAATCTCATATTACGTCAATCTGAGAAGAAACCTACATGGTCGTAGTTAGATGAGTCCATTCCATTGCTATGGGCATTTTTGAACTTGAAATAAGTTACCTGAAAAGAAGTCACATTTCAACGTACATAAAGTTCAAGGATCATACAAGCTGTAAGCATTCATGCTAATATAGAAAGACGTAAAGAGTGAAAACAATACTGACCATATTTTGGGCAATGTCTTCAAACTTGATAGGATAAAGTTCGTGATACATGTTCACATAATGGTAGGAAATTGGGTCAGAGAATCACTAAATGGGAGGCAGCAGAAGATTGTTATAACAAAAGTATTGTATAAGAATAGGAAGAGAAACATCTCAAAATATTTCCATCTAACAAGAAACCTACATGGGCAGTTGTTAATTGATTCAATTTCTCTACTATGTGTGTTTATGCAATAAAGTTATCTGAAAAGTGATTACATTTGAGTTTAGATAAAGTTCAACTGTCATACAAACTGTAAATATGTATGTTAATATAGAAAGAATTAAAGACTAAACTCAATACTGCAATAACGTATTTTACATAGCAACAGAAATATCACTCTCCGGTATTAAAAAAAAAATGTTGTATGTCATCTGCCCAATAGTTCCTGGTGAGTCTTGGGGGGGGGGGAGGGGGGGGGGGGAAGACGAAACCGGTCGAACCACAGCACTGAACTTTGTGACTTTTGTCTGGTCCTGGTAAAGATGTACTTTTAAGAAGTGTCTACCTGTTTTATCCTAGCCCAAGTTCAAAAAACCACAAGTGGGATGAATCTATAGGTCAGCTAAGCATGGCCTGCTCACACAGCCATTTTTACCGTTAGGTGGCGTGATAAGCAATGGCCTTTTTTTTTTTTTGGTTTCCATGTGCGCGTATTGCGCATTGCGTACAACGTATTGCGTAGTTGGGGGTGCGTATTGCGTACTGCGTATACCATTTTTCACATATCTGCAAACCAGGCGCATACTGCACGTACGTATACAATGTTTACTTTGGTAGGTTTTGCTTCTGGTATGCGGAATCCCCACCACGTGGTGGGAAAACCCCAAACATAGTGTGCATGTTACGCGCGTCTACACTGTGTGATGCGTACACATCGCTACACAGAGCGATTGAAACGCATGGGCAACACGAGGTACGCACTGCGCACTACACACTACGCATACATGAAAATGGGGTAGTTAATTTTAAGTCAATCAATTATTACGCACTACGCAGTACGCAGTATGCAGTACGCAATACGCTCACATGGAAACCCAGCTTTATGCGCAAAGCGCAAATGACGCAGCGTTTTGGAGATGTGGCGCTCTTTGTGCATAAAACATTTAATAATATTGTTTATTATACAAATAATGCAAGGGAGCCCATGTGTCATCAGTCCTCGGAGATCAATAGCACACTCGACTGATGCCTCGATATCATTGCAAAACAGTCTATGGGTCACTCGTATGCCCTGTTTCATTTTTTTTTCATCGAACAAGCATGAAAACATTTTTATTGAATATCGAATAATGGTCAAAACTTTATCAAATACAGTATATCGACAACCTCCTCCCTTGCGGGAGTCTTGAGAATATTAGACAGCCATCTATGAAATATATTAGCGGCAGGTAGTGATAATAAAATAAACCTTAAAAATTTGCTGCAAATTAAGATTATGCCCATCCGTCCACAATGTTTAGAGTGGTAATGGCTGTAGTTTCCGGAAAAAAAAAACGTTGGAACAACTCTCAGAACTTTGGGACTGGCTAAGGAACAAGGGAAGAGAACAGAAATCTCGTCAGCTCAAAAACTCGTTATTCCGCGAAGCATGTTCAGAATGAGTATCATTTTCCTAGGTCATCAATCCCACATTTTATACATACCAGAAAAATATACAACGAGCACAGACGTTTCCGTTATTCTGCATGGGAAATATTCGGGATGGATACACTATCGAAAGAGCCGAGCCACTACATATTTTATCAAGAGGGCTGTGTGAACAACCCATGCTCAGCTGACCTAGATATTTATCACACTTGTGGTTCTGTGAACTTGGGATAGGGTCAAGGTCACCCATGTACTGTGTAAGTCTGACTTTTATGGAAGAACTTGGACATGTGCAACATCAATGTCCCAATTCAAGTAGGTCTCGAGTTATAGTGAAGAGTAAAAGTCATGTATTTTGCACTGTGACCTCAGAAATGAGGCCAAGGTCACTCATGTACTGTCTGAGCCTGAACTTTATAGAGAAACATTAACATGTGCAACATCAAGGTCCTGACTCAAAATTGATCTCAAGTTATCAAGTAAACAGTAAATTTCATGTCAGTTATCCTGTGACCTTGGGAATGACGTCAAGGTCACTCATGTACTGTCTGAGTGTGCCCCTTAAAGAGAATTATGAACCATGTCAAACATCAAAGTCCAGGCTGAAATAGTTCCCAAAGAATCATCTATAGAGTTAAATACGCCAAAGTGACCATGTGACATTGAGAATGAGGTCAAGGTCACCCATGCGTTGTGTTACTCCCGCTGTCATGCCTGTAAGTGTTCCTATGAAAATTGAATCAATTTTGTATGTGGTTTTGAGAAGATTTTTAGGATCTGGCCAAAAAATGACCAATCAACAACAACAACAAAATCACAAAAAATCCAAAAATCACTAGAGTGTGTGTATTTGTAAAAAAAAAAAAAAAAAAAAAAAACTCAGTAGAGACCCACCAAAGGCACATCCTCACAAAATCTGACGTGAATCTGGACAGTGATTTTGGAGAAGAAGTAAGAATCTCGAATTACAATTGCAATCCCCATTCAGTTAAATGGTAATCAGTATGACTGTATGCTTTTCCCGAGAACTACCCGAATCGTAAAATGTATCAAAAATCAGAGATTTACACTAGCGCCATCTTGTGAATACGTTTGTTTGGCTTCTACAATGAACGTTTAACAAGTTCCAGCATATTCTAAATGTCGGTTTTGGAGAAGATGTCAAAAATAGCGAAAATACACTTTTTTGCATTAAAAAAAATCACAGCGCCACCTAAACAAATAAAGGTCTAAGGGTCCCTGAAGTCTTTCAAAGTAGTTTCGAAGCAATTAGGCAATCGGTTTTGGATAAGAAGTTGTTTTTTTATAGTTTGGCCAAAAAAAAAAAAATGAACTCCCAAAAAATCAGAAAAAAATCCAATCACTGGACCGTGACCATTGAGCAAACTTGGTAGAGACCCACCCATGATATAATCCCAGCAAGTTTGATATGCACCTGGCCAGTGGTTTTGGCGAAGAAGTCGAAAATATGAATTGCAGACCCCCACGGACGGACAGACGACGGACGACGGATGCCTAACTACCACATAACTCAGCTGAGCTAAAAAAAAAAAAACATATAAATATAGATCCGTCATCATAATGTGTTCAATGGTGACAACCTGCTGCACATGTTATTCACCCCAAACAAAAAAAGGTCAAATTCTCATCCTTCATGTCAATTATCTGGCCAATCTTTTCATAATTTCAAAATGACAAAATTGAGAGCCTGAGTGTACAGGCCAGATTTTTTTTCGTCACAGAGTGGTAATACGTGCGGACTTAATGGCCCAGTCTTCCTTAGATAGAGGCTTAATTCTATTCTCTCTTCCACGGAAAGATTCATGCACTTTTTTTCCTATCAATTCTTCATCCTACAAACTCAGCATGCCAGAATTTTCTGTTTCTGGCGTGCCAAGCTGACGGCACAGATAAGTTCGATTATTTGTGAAAGCACAATTTATCTTGAGTTTGATTTAATAGGCAGGCATGAAACCACTCCTGTCTTCCCTCCTGATAATGCAAATATTTAACATATTTCATAAATATAGTTTTTAGATAAGGCATTAATGCATGAGTGTTCTAGGGCATAGAAACTTCAGTAACAACTGTAAATTGTATGTTGAAAAATTACAATAATTATTTATTACTATAAAATTCTTGTTAAAAAAGTTTGGAAGTATACCGGAGACGGGTCCTTGCCACGTTTTGTTTTGTTTTTTGTTTTGTTTTTTTTTTTCTTTGTTTGTTTCAACTCTTTATTTATTCATTATCCTTTTGGGGATCTATCAGAAGAAAATCGTTTAGATTAGCTTGGCCAATTACTTTTACATTATACATCAGGGACAATTCTGAAGACCTCTAGATTTGGATTTAAATACCTGGTGGTTTTGTGATTATATGAATGTAATGTCTTTATGCAATTGTCGGTTTCATCTTCAAAACGCTAGTTTGATTATCTTCACGGTTAGTGAGATCTTGACTTTGTTTTTATCAAAGTCACTAAGTGGCACTGCTGCAATTTTCTGATTCTTCACGAATAGTAAATGTGCATTAACTATATGCTACATACCAACATATAATTATCTTTCAGGATGAAATTTGGCAACCAACTGTGCGACCTGAGGTAATGCTGAATGAACGGTGTTGCTGGAGAGAAGGACTATATTTTGGCTGTTTCTGTCTTTTTATTGTGAATTATATTTAGGAACGCTGAGGAACAAATAAAGTTGATGAACATAAAATGTTGCCTGCGTTAAAAATCTTGTTTAAGTGCTTAAGTACAGTTTATTTTATAAAAATGCCTGTTTATGATATATGTTCGTGCATTGACACATTGATGTCAGACTTTTGGGTAGGCAATTGTTTCTAACAGCCGATTTTTTGTGGTGTCAATTGCACATAGGCATGCAGGCATGCATGCATGTATGCATCCATCCATCCATCCATCCATCCATCCATCCATCCATCCATACATACATACATACATACATACATACATACATACATACATACATACATACATGCATGCATACATCTATACATACATAGAAAATGTGTTGGACATATCAGGAACATGACCTTGATATTTTGAACAATGAAGCATAAAAATCAATTTGGGAAGTAGTTCAAGTAAAACAAGATAAGCAATTAAAAATTTTGGTCAACTAATCTTATATATCTCTCTCTTGATGATTTTTTCGTGTGAAACTAGAATAAAGATCCGATTGAGATTGTACAAATCACCCCCTGATACCACCTTTCTTTTACGTAGTATCAATAGGGCGCTGTGGGCCTCCCCAATTATCAATTGATAGTCTGTCACCAATTTCACTACATAATCTTAAATGAATACAGTGTCCACTGGTTCACTGAACGCACATGCACCAATTCAGGGATATTAGCACTCGATGCAAACATCCTTAAAATGGCCTATAAAAGATCAGGGCTGCACTCTTACAAAATGTAAAACAACATCCATTTGGAACAGCTGTGCACTTTACAGTATGTTATTACATGAGTGTCTCATCAACCATTATTAGTTTCGCCATCAAAATAAGTTTTGCTCTGTGTGAAATTTCCAGCTGTTTTGGCATAATTAAAAGTGTAACAATGGTCAGTCACTGATGTCATTATTACAATGCAGCCAGCATGGTGAAACAGCTTGCACTTTTGGCATGGATGTTTTTACAAAGTTTAACAAGTAGGCTGGTAAGTACAGTATTCTACAGTTTAGCAGTTGTCAAAGTTTTCATCATTAACCCAGACAGCAACATTATCGTCTGCATTTGTCTGCCTGTTCGTCCTACAAATGTCTCACTATTACATAAAATTTTGTTCAGGAACGTGTGCAATATGGACAACAGTAATTCCACATGTATATAGGCTAGACAGGGACAGGTTAGCTTATGGAGAGTAAAGAGTTCAGACTGCGGAATAGGGTAATGACTACTAGGAAGTGGTTCTGGGCAAAAAGACACAAATACAGTATTGGAAAGAAAGAGCTACAATTATTTTGCGCATAAGATGATACGAACTTTGGATGTTTGCTCGTACGTGTTACTTTTTAAACATGCATCTGGTAAGGTGGTGGTCTTGGAGCTAGCGCTTGCCATCGTGCATGAACAGCATTGTTTCAATTTCTGTTGTCTCTATCATTAGCAGTGTTCCCAGCTATCGCCTGTGTACTGTAAGCAGTTGATCTGAGTCCCTGCACTGGAATGACTAATGTAAATGATTCGTACTGTTTCCATGCATTGTACAAATAGCTTGCTGATTTATGACCAAGATATTGGTTTTGTAGCCCACGTTATCAAATAACATAATAGTATATATCTCCTTGTTTGGTCTTTTACAAAGGGTTCCCCATTTATCCGTAATAGTAAGACCAGGGCTGGTTTCTGTAGACGTAAAATGTATAACAATACATTACGTTCACTCCAGTTTTTGCAAAAGTCAAGAGATTGGGGGTTTCACTTTTTGTACAGTACATATTGCACCCAAGATGAAATGGTGGGAAGAATTAATATATAGCCCGGGCCATGGGCAACAGTGTTGCTTCCACTGGAAACAAGTTCAAGGAGACATCCACATCAGATGCATGCAACTTTTGTGGTGGCAGCAAAGATCCACCAGATAGCTCGAATATAGAGGACGCTGCTCGTTTCTTAGGTGCAGACACATTGTGAGATAGAGTTGTGTAATTCTAATGGTAGTGGCAGTACAAGCAAGACCATGCCCCATAAGGTCAGTGTAAAAGTTTGAAATGAGACTTTGAGTCAATGCTCCACGTTTTACAGTTCCAGGTTTGTATACCATTCAGTTCTCTCACATTACTCATTGCGTGGTGCTGATAAAAGATTATGCCGTCACTGTGAAGAAGGTGTATGGCAATTTATGAGATATCGAGGTGACAATGAAATGCGAAAAAAAATGTCAGCTATATGATGGATTTCATAGTTTTAAGGAGTAGATACCAATCTTGATGGAGACCGGTTTTGAGAAAGTGTTAACAACCTACTTGCTAATTTGCCCCAAAAAGAAAGAATAGACATTTTAAACTCTGTTTAACTTGGATGAAGGACAATCAGTTGTCTTTGCATGAGGACATAGGGAACCTAATGATTCTGAATATACACAAAGCTTTGTTGGGTGGATTACACTTATGCTTTGGAATGAAAATAGCTCCAGTTCAGTGTCAGACCACCAGGGACAAGCTTTCCACAGGTATATTTCGTATATTTATCTAACTTGATGACATATTTATTGACACAAATTAGGTAGAGTCACACATGAATGTGATGGGAGTTTTTTGCCCCAAATGCATGACCCCCCCCCCCCCAAGCTTCGTGTCAATTTTATTATGCAACGGTTGCTAATCACACTTGTACTTGCATTCACTGTATGCTTTGTTGCGAGATACAGAAAAATTAGAATGGAATAGTGAGAGACAACATTTGATAATTAAAAATGCTATCACAGGTGATGAGCTTAAAATATGCAGTGATCCAAATCTTCCCTTGGCACTTTCAGTAGATACAAGTCCCTTTTTATCGCCAAATGTCTTGAGTCACAGACTTGCAGTTTGTTCAGAAAAAAATTTAAATCATGTAATATAACGTCGTTGTCCGTGCAAAACCAGCTATGTATCAAATTTGTCGGAGTTGAGATACTGGAAGATCTGAGTAGCCCAGGGATTACACATTCATCTAAGCCAGTCTCACATCTGAAGGTCATAGTGTCCTTGTGATACAATTGAAATTCAAAATAACATATGTAACACATGGAGGCAGTGCAACTAATGTAATGTGGTAAAGTACATAGGTCAAATTGTCATTACAATCAAAATAACTTCTGTAAACCACGTTATCACCATCTGTTCACATAGGTTAAATTGCACCTTGTCAGATGAACCTATATGTAACACACCTTTAATACATAGGATAAATTGCACGATCACATGATTACCACTATTTTGTTACATAAATCATGATTTTGCAGGCTTTATTACTGGACTAAATTTTGACTGTGTGCTCAAGATCTCCATCTTATATGAGGTATGCATGACATTTCATGTGAGGTAGATGGATGGATGGATGGATGGATGGATGGATGGATGGATGGATGGATGGATGGATGGATGGATGGATGGATGGATGGATGGATGGATGGATAGATAGATAGATAGATAGATAGATAGATAGATAGATAGATAGATAGATAGATAGATAGATAGATAGATAGATAGATAGATAGATAGATAGACTTTATTTCACCAGGGTTATAAAATTAGCGTGACGCTAGTTTATGTTTTGGCCCTGAAATAAATATTTACAATATAAACACATGAAAAGAAGAATGTCAATAAAATTGAAGGCTTGGTTTTCCATTAACTCCTTTTAA
The DNA here is from genome assembly GCA_964020975.1 of Hermodice carunculata. Taxonomy (NCBI): domain Eukaryota; kingdom Metazoa; phylum Annelida; class Polychaeta; order Eunicida; family Amphinomidae; genus Hermodice; species Hermodice carunculata. Next base: position 42,968,697 of record OZ026624.1, on the reverse strand, counting down.
ACTTTTCCAGTGATGTTTCCAGACGAACAGATTCCGCAAGTTTTATTCCAATTGGAGGGGCCGGAGTAGGAGAAACTATTGCCAAATATATAAATTTTAGGTTAAGGGACATATAGGAGGGATTTGCTGGTTGATCTGATACTTCGTGTGAAAACGTCACTCGTAAAGACCAATCTATCACGAATATAGGAGAGCGTTTTCCCATGTAAAGTCGTATAACTAAAACTACACTTGTGGAATTTGAATTTGTCATATGAAGTATTCCACTATAGTTGATGGAATAAACGCTCGGTATGACCTAAGTAAGAGGCAGCAGTGAGTATTGGAGCCTCACGTTTTTTCGAACTTGTACACCTTGTCAAACAGACCTGCACAACAGTTACCCCATACAATATCACAATACTCAAAATGGGGTTCAACGATAGCATTGAACAGAAGTTTCTTGTAGTCTTGGGGTAGAATTGTTCCTAGGTGCTTCAGAATTCCAAGTTTTTGTGAAATCTTTTTGCATATTTTGTCAATGTGGGCCTGAAAGGTCAATGCTGAATTAAAAATAACACCAAGCTGTTTAGCTTCATTGACTTGTCGTATACTTGAACCTTTAATTGAAACATCGATATTGCATTTTGAAAAGCGCTGGTGTGTACGCAAAAGAATTGATTGACATTTAGGAATGTTCAATACAAGCTTGTTCTGATAGAGCCATTCAGAGACCTTAGCCATATTTCGATTTAGCTTCAAACTTAGTGCTCCAATGTCTTTGTCCGAACAGAGAATGCATGTGTCATCTGCATAAAGATGAGCCTGAGCATCCATAAGCGTATCTGGCAGGTCATTTATAAATAATAAAAACAATAACGGTCCTAGGATTGACCCTTGGGGGATGCCGATTGTAACAGGAAGAGGCTCCCATATTTTCTCTCCGATAGATACGCATTGCCTCCTGTTGCAAAAGTATGACTGAAAGAAGGCAAGTGAGGTGCCTTCAACACCATAGGTTTTCAGTTTTTGGATAAGAACCTTGTGATCTTCTGTGTCAAAAGCCTTCCGTAAATCTATCAATACAGCACCGTTTAGCTTGCCATTGTTGATGTTTAAAAGTAGCTCATCATAAAACTCAACAAGTGCAGTCCCAGTGGAATGCAGGTGTCTAAAGCCTGATTGATGATTTACTAAAAGATCACGTGAGTTCAAAAACGTGTATAAACTTTCATGTACGATCTTTTCTAAAACCTTGCTCATAATTGACAGAACTGATGTTGGGCGATAGTTGTTTGTTTCTGTCCTCACTGTTTCCATCCTTATGTATAGGTGTTACTTTTGCAGCCTTGAAGTCGTCTGGGACTATACAGGTCCTATAAAAGGAGGTTAAGTATCCAGGTTATCACGGGCAAGGTGACCTCAGGGCTGGTCCTAAGAAGTCGAACACTTATACCATCAAGGCCTGTTGCCTTACCATTAGGCATCTGTTCAATAATCTTTCTCACATGTGTCTCGTCGACCGTTGGGAGTTCAAACAGATCATTAGCTCTTTTAGGTATTATCGGAGGATCTGTTTTGCTGGTTTCATTTGTGAGATTATGGCCAATAGAATTAAAATATTCATTAAACTTGTTTGCTATTTCAGTTGGTTCATCAATAGATAAACCATCTACGACCAGCTTACTTGGCGCTGGTGATTTGGATCCAGGCAATAGCAATTTTAAATGTTTCCGAAGCGACATTGGGTTACACCGATTTTCCTCTATTTTTGGACGCATAGTACTCTGAATTTACACGCCGAATTGTCGTCAGTAGTCGGTTACGGGAATCCTTGTAGGCCTTTTGCATATTATGTTTTAGCTCTGGGTCTGCATCAGAGTTTTTGCATTGAATAAACTTTCTTAGGTGGTAGTCTTTTTCGTGAATCATGTCCATCACTTCACTATTGATCCAGGATTCTGATTTGCTGCGTACTCGTTTTTACAACAGGGGTAAATGTTTATCAATGACTTCAAAATATAAATCTTTAAAGTTTCCAAGGAGTCATTCGGGTCTTAATCTTACCATCAAAACTGACTGCACGTTCCCAAATGTGACTTAGGCCTACCTGTCCTATAAGCCGCAGGCCGTCAAGGGGTGATGACCCTTCTCCTCACCTCCCACCCCACCCACCCCCGTCAAAGTAAGTTAGGTCTAACCGGACCTTGTACGCCTGAGTGACGTCCCCCCTACGTTAGGCCTAAACTTGAAGTTTTGATCGAGGGACACTTGTGATGACTACTACCTAACTTATGTTGCACCACCTATTTAATTTAGTAGTTAAGCCTATAAATGAATCCCTGTTATATAGTACGCCTACACTCGTATTCTGGCTAGGCATATTGTCACCTATGCCTTTAAACGTAAGGCGGCGGACTTGGTATCTACCATGAACATTATTTATTATATGCTACATTTCATAGAACTAAGGTTATGGTGAACTAAAGTTATGGTGAGATTTTAAATCGAAATATATATATATATATATATATATATATATATATATATATATATATATATATATATATATATATATATATGTATGTATATATATATATATATATATATATATATATATATATATATATATAATCATTAATTTATCCTCAAATCCTCCGAAAATAAAGTTAAGGATAAGCAAATGTTAGAATTTTCCGCTCTTTATTATTTGCCTAATTGTGTACTACTAGGCTACCATATGACAATGCAGAAAGTTGCAATAATGGACAAAATACTCCTTCTATTACTAGCTTTATTTTTTATTTTATCGTTTTCCCAGACGCCTAGTTCTTGTCCTATTGTAACTAAACAAATGACAAAAATATCATAATGTTCACCAATTCCACTGGTGCAAATACTTGAAAACTGCCACATGCGCCGTTTTGTGTACTGTACATTAAATTCAAATCACACATAGCCCTAAACTAAAGGAGCCCATTCCACAAGTGTCAGCCGTGATGACAAGACGGGGTTAATATTTTCCCTGTATCTACTACACTTGACATTCAAGCAAAATCTATTTTCCCTATAAATTTAAATGACACTTAAAAAAATAAGATGTCGAAAAACATTCCCAGCAAAAATGAAAATAGCTATTTTTCAAATATGCAAATTATTGACATCATAGAAAAGTGACCTATATTTGCATTCTCTGTCATAATTTTCTCAAAATGTCTTAATATTATCATCTATCGCGATCCCAAATGAAAGAAGAAAAATATGATTCAAACGTTAGAAATATTGTTCTCTTGGAATGTATTCAAGGAAAACAAAGGTTAAACGCCTTGCATTTTACGTGTTCTTAGAGAACATTATCGACAGTTCGGTAATGGAAAAGATTGCCTTGGCTTAACTATTTCATTGCCAAGTTTGGGACTTAGTCAACAGGTTTCTCGGCGAGCTTTTGGTCCAATGCACACAAAGAGAGCCAAGGGAAGCCGTTTACCTAGACCTCTGGAACTATGGATATGTAACAGTTGGTATTAGCATGTAAGGTCGTTTCACAAGGAATATGAACGTAGCATCTTTATGATAATTCAGAGCAGATCATTTTATGTAGTTCCATTTTTGGTTGTGCTTGGCACTGAAAGAGAAATGCGTGAGGCTGGCTTCCCCGTGCAGTTCAAAAAAATTAAACACACCTTCAAAATCTAGTCACGATGCAGTATTTGAGGACATTTGTTTATTGGGAAGAAAAAGGTAGACCTGACTTTTAATTGCTTATGTGCTGTCCAAAGTCTTAGTGTCAGGCACTATTAAGGCTATACCTATAATTGAAGTGTAAATTCTTTGCCTTTCTTGTCATTTATTTTCTATTTTGGGGGCGTCTGTTGAGTAGATAGGGTTTTCTTGTTTCATTCTTTGCTCTCTTCCGTCTCTCTATCTCTTTCTCTGTTTAATTGCTTTTAATTGAAATTTCTTTTGCCTGCGTGCTTGTGAAACTCTACGTTTCAATTCATTCTATCAGAATGTGACCAAGCAGAGGTATTTAGTTAACTTAATCCTTTGTCCAGAAAAATGTGTACCAAAGGCAAAAAATATTAGAACTGGTTTTGGCAAAAATATATAACAAATCAAAACAAAACAAATAAAAAACAAACAGCAAACAAACAAACAAAAGTCAAAACGTCCAGTACACAGGACAAAGTGATTTAGAAGAGTTTCAAAAACGTTGCTTAAATTGCCTGTTATATCTAGCTTTTACAGTTTGCAGCTAACTTGTCCAGCGGCACTGAAGTTCGCCTTCCCTGCATGTTTTAAACTCTTTCCACGAGTTTAGAATTAAAGTTCATGGGATTGTGTAAGTCAACTGCCTGGGCCATTATATTTTTAAGATCTTTGAACGACGTTCTGGAAATTCATTAAACGAAGTCTGACACAAAGGTGTTGTGATTGAATGACTTGTTTTTATGTTCATGATTCCTTCATGAATTTCAAGTATTCAGAGTAAAATCAATTTTGCAAGAAATTATACTGCCTGAAAGAGAAGTATTCTTCTTTAAAACGTGTGCCCTCGCAAAAGAAGTGTGGAGGGTTATGATATAAAAATCTGTCCTGCCCATCTGGCTATTGTTCGCCTCTCGTGCTGTCCATCGATAAACACTATCTTGTGTTCGCAGTTTCTCCATTTCATTTGAACCTGTTATAGAGTAACTACACTTGATGCGTAGATTTGCGTGGGGCCAAGGATTTCAGTTCCAACAATATATTTCCGATTACAAGGTAACCTGTATCTCCTGCTGGCCCTGTCTAGATACAAAATCTTGTGATCCACACGGAAGGTTTCCATTCTGTCGGTGACAACTGCATGTTCTGGTAGATATTTCCAGAACGTTATTGTTGTTAAGTGATGTAATACAGATATGGAGGAGAGACGGGCCAAGCGAGCTGGTGGAGCAGATGAGCCAGGGTCAGTTTGGAACACCCTCTTGCCTCGTGGCCTTAAATCGAGCAGCATCTTTACGCTATGACACCCCCTGTTCAAATGTGTTACCCCCAAATTACTTTGTTTCTTTAATTTTCTGCAACTGTTAGAACTTTTTACAAATGGATGAGTAGATAACATACTGCACAACGGTTGTGTACAGCTGTATTTCTGTATATTTTTATTCAAGCAATTTATTTATTTATTTATTTGTTTGTTTATTTATTTATTTATTTATTTATTTATTTATTTATTTATTCATTCATTCATTCATTCATTCATTCATTCATTCATTCATTCATTTACCTAGAGACTCCTTCAGCGTAAACCTAATGTTCTCCCAAGATTTCTTGAAAAAAATAAAATTACATAGAGACACTATATACACATGACATATTAACTAAAATATGTATTACATTAGAAACAAAATGACATTCGTCGTCCCATATGTCATTCACCAACACATTTTTTAATGGGCAAAGGTTTATAATTTCACATCCAATGTGCCTCCTGTACTTAGACTTAAAACATGCCAATAACGTAGCCCGCCTTGTTTCAATCTCAAGGGAATTCCATGTTAGGCTAGCATCAAACTTGAAAGTGCCTTGCCAAAATTTCTTTTTATTTTTGGAAGGACCAAATCATGATTAGTGGCAGCACGAGTAGAATTTGAATGGCTCTGATTATTATCATTATAAAAAAATAGACTTAACATGCAGATCTTTGAGAATCTTAAAGTTGTTGTGTGTGATTTTTGCATATTGCTTCTTAATACTGTGGTTGGGTAACAGAGCGCTATTATATGTGGGGGTTAAATAGGCTATGCCCAGCCCATGTAGCCTCTCCCAAATTAATGAGTGATATAATCTTCAACTCGGATATGCATATACGGTGAGCTTATACTCTTGTATTTATATTAACCCTTAAAGTGCTGACTTAAGATTGAGTCAACAGCTTTCCTCGGGACACTTTGCGCGCATTGCGCGCAAAGTGTCCCGAGGAAAGCTGTTGACTAAGACTACTTTTTGCTTCAGACAAGGCTTGCTGGTATTTGAATGAAAGGTATCTTCATGAGGAATTTGACTCTTTTAACCATTATATATTTAATGGTAATGAGAAAGCAACTATAGCAGTGATTAGCACTTTAAGGGTTAATAACATATCTTTCCACGATGACAATGTTTAAATGATAAAATAGCAAAATTGTCCCTGCTCTTTGCTATGTATTGTTAACATCTGTTACTTTGATATGAAAGGAGCTTAAGGTGGAACATGTGAAGCTAGTGTGCAGTGAGACTGGCAATTGAGATCCATATTACCCATTTATTTTTTTCACAAGTACATTAAACCCATATATTTTCTGATTACTACATATCCATAGATTTTTATCCATAGGGGTTTTCTTTTGCAGGATTGGAATTGTTTGAGATTTTATAGCATTCTTTCTGACATTGTAGGATTTTCGCATTTTTCACTCAGGAGTTACACAATTTTTTTTCAAGATAGTGTAGCAGGTTTTTTTATTACTATTATTATCATCATCATCATCATCATCATCATCATCATCATCATCATCATCATCATCATCATTATGTTTTCTGGCCCTGCTCTTTGATTTTGAGTTCGCAACCCTGAGGTCGACTGGAAAAGCCAGTGCATAGGACCCACCAATACAGTGGAAACTCGTTGATCCGAACACCTTTTTACCCCAGGGAACTGCTCAGATTAATGCTAACATGGCAGTTTTAACATTTAAATCTTAATTACGGACAATAGGTATTTGTACTAACATGTCCAGTTCATGTGGATTATTCTCTAAAAATAATATCTAATTTTTATTAAATGAAAACCGACTTACTCTAAACATTCTTTTGCTGTAAACTCAAGTCAGGAGAACCAAACAGTGATAGACCTACGGGGTCTGTTTTTTCTTCTAATTTTTGGCAGAAGTAATAAAATTTGGGTTTTTAGTGGTTAGGCCTATACATTTTGGAAACACTAAAGTCTGTAGTTAATGCAGAATATTTCAAATGACGAGAGGACTGGTTTAAAACCACCAGTTGCCTTTTATCAGTGACTGCCTGTCCCAAGTCCGTCCACAATTCACACTTTCAACTTCTGCGAAACCATAACAAGCCAGATTTACCTCAAACTTGGTGGGCATGTAGCTTGGAAGGATCTCTACCAAGTTTGTTCAAATGGTCACGACTCCAGTGATTTTTGGATTTTCAACAGAGTTGTTCACTAGGAGGCAATGCTATGGATTCCTGATTTTTAACGATTTTTTCAATTCAGGTACTTGTCGGTAACTGCACCTTCCGTATTCATTACTATATAAGTCAATGGAAATTTTAATACCTTTTCACATTTGTTTACTTCTTCTGCAAAACCGTCAGTCAGATTGACTTCAAACTTGGTTGCCATGTACCTTGAATGGGTCTCTAACAGATTTATTGAAGTGGTCACGCTCTATTGATTTTTGAATTTTTTATGATTTTTTTTTGGGGGGGGGCAAATCTTAAAAAATCTCTGAAACCGCTCACCCGATTGCTTTGATATTACACAGGAACACTCCTAGGGACTCCTAGTTCTGAATTTGTTCACAAAGTGGCGCTGCGATCTTTAATTTTTTTTAATCATTTTTTGGGTGTTATCGCTATTGTTGACTTCTTCTCCAGAACCGTCACTCATATTAAGCTTAAACTTTATGGATATGTACTTTGTGGAAGGGTGAAATAAAATGTTTTACTAGGTGGCAAGACTGTGGATTCTTGAGTTTTAACGATTTTTTTTTCAATTCGGGTACTTATCGGTATATGCACTGCTCTATTGATTACACTTTGTAAGTCATGGGCAGTCTTATGCTTATTCACAGTTTTGACTTCTTCTCTAAAACCGTCCGTCAGATTGACTTCAGACTTGGTGTCAATGTACCTTGAGTGGGTCTCTAGCAGATTGTTAAAATGAACATGCGCCATTGATTTTTGGATTTTTTTATTAAGTTTTTTTTCTTTTTGGGGACAAATTTAAAAAGAAATCGCAAGGGTTAATGTACATGTCAGCTGAGCACGGGACTGCTACAGTCTTCTTGTTTGTATTTCCATTCAACAATGCGGAATGCAAATCATTTCTGCAAATGACATCAAACAGCCAAATTATCGTCCTTATCACCAGCTGGCCATGCCATGACAAAAGGGAAATTTTAGATTTTCAAGAGTATGTTAGAATAGTGTTAAAGCACGTTGAATTCATGGCACAAGGTTCTTTGTTAAAAAAAAAACGTTTGTACAGAAACATTCCAGGACAATTAAATCAACAGTTCAGTACGTCCTAAAGAGAGATCCAAAACCTATACTCTCTAGCTCTTTGCTGAAACGTTGTGTGCAACGAACAGCAGACGAAAAAAATAAAGGCAACTAAAGTGCAGGGCATGAGACTATTCTCAATTTTAGGTAACTTGATATTGAACAAGGAGTAAGATGTATATATATATATATATATATATATATATATATATATATATATATATATATATATATATATATATATATATATATATATATATATATATATATATATATATATATATATATATATATATACAGACATACACATCTGTTTAGATGCTGTCGCTAGAGTACCTGTGAAGGGCATGTCTCATCTCTCTGATTGCAAGAAGAAACACACATCAGGCTCACCAAATCATTGAGATGACCCTTATCCACACACTGATTGCTTTATAACGTAGTTATTGAAAACACATGTACAAAGTTGCTAAATTTGCAAAGTCGACTGCAGGACTGTTATGCTTTGTATAGAGTGTAGGCTTCCTAAAAGTTCCAGTCTCTTACAATTTAGGTCAGGCTCTGATAGCTCCAACCATAGAGGCACAATGCTTCTGCACATGACGTACAACATAATCTTTATTGTACATTGACCAATAATAGATCAACACGAGAGAGCGAGGAGAGAAAACTGGAGCTTTGGTACTATGGTTAGAAAAAGCATTCAGCAGTTTACTTGGTGAGAGTATACCTCCAGACCATCTAATTCTAAATGTCTTTATTGTGGGTGATGTGAATCTTAATTTAATAACAGACAGGGAAAATTAAAAACTTTCCATAGCAGTTGTATCATCTCATGTGAAACCAAACGATAAAATAAGGACTCTCAGAATATTACGGTCCCATTTTAAGTGCTTATAGTCATAAAATGTTCCCCAGTCTGTCGCAAAACAGATCTTTACCCTCGCCAAACTATCGGTTGCAGGTACTAGACAAGACAGATTCGTGATCATCAAATATTCATACCTTTGTGAAAAGGTTAATACTGCGCATTTTGTGCACGTTATAGGATCGGATGGTACCTTTAAAAAGTGAACAAAGCTTTTGGTTTGACAATATGTTACGTTTTCAAAAGACCTTGTCACAGCTGCAATGCGTTCACCTGCAAACCACCTCCCCCCCCCCCCCCCCGACATTTGAGAGTAAAGTGTATCTTGTTTATGATACCCTGCGTGTCCATGTCCAGTATTTGTCTTCATGCAACCGCAAGGGTGAAATGGATTTGCTCTAAGCCTATGAACTTCTGGATCGATGTGCGACTGTTTGCTTTACATATTTTTAATCCTTTAAATGTTTCGGCCTGTAGGGATTACTTCCAAAAACTCGAAGGCAAAAAGGCAAATGTCATCCAGTGCTGGCCATAGCCTGCACTACGCCAACCCACACTGCTGTCTTTCCCCAGGAATGTTCACAAATTGACATACATGTCAGAGCCAAACCAAAAGAAGAAATTTGTTGGGCCATGTTGTGATGTATAAAATACAAACGCCAGTTTTTCCAGAATGTAGGAAATGGAAAACTAGGAATAAAACGTACAATATGTTTTCATTGCATTGTTTAGATTTCTTATAGTCCCATCAAAGTCATTGCGCATGCGTTGGTGACTTGATATATTGCCAAGCATTTTGACAAAATGACACATCGGCCATTTCCTTCTAAAACCTCCCTTTGGCACTTTTTCATTAACGCTGGTCTTGTTGAACAAGACGATTAACCAGGAGTCATTTAACATGTAGGACTACACCGTACATGACTAGAATAGTGGCATCTATTATCAAAATTTTGGCTTGGGTATATACGTATATATCTGGATATGCCATGTAGGGTCATGTGGGGTTTTTTAAAGATGCCCAAATATTGTCCTCTAATCATTAAAATTTACAGATAACTGCATATGCAACTATAATAAGGTTGCGTTCATATTTGGCAAATGACGCCCCCCCCCCCCCAAAAAAAAAAAATCCGTACGGTATCGGACACTGTCTTGACGAAATATTGTACTTGTTCTACAAAAAAAAGAAACAAATACGAAAAAAGAAAAAAAAAAAAAAAAACCCCAGTTACACAATCATTATATACGGTACCTAACTCTCTGTAAATTAGATAATGATGTGCTAATAGATAATACCAAATTGTTTTGTTTAATTAATTACTTCTTTATCTATCTATCTATCTATCTATCTATCTATCTATCTATCTATCTATCTATCTATCTATCTATCTATCTATCTATCTATCATAATTTCTGTATTGGATTGCGACTTCAAACACAACACAACCTGACTTTGTAAAGCTTTGTCATGCTCAGAAAGACGACGCCGGGTCATGCTATCATCTCACCATATAAAATGGCGGTTACAAAAAGAAAATGCAAAAAAGATCCTCGAGGACTCCCGGCATTTGTGCGCCTGATATGATTACTGATTCCTTTCCAGTCCAATGATATCCGTTGACTGGAAGCTTCTCCACTTGGATTTGAAGAGCAAAGCCCCATTATTCCATGTTACGCTGTTACCATTGTTGACAGCATCAAACATGACTGATGGTAAAATGAAGCTGAAAGATTACCCATGCAATATAAAAATGCTATCGCGACGTCATGGAAAATGCCTACCAACAGCCGCGCTGTTACATTGCAATGACAACAACAGAGACAGACTTTATTTTTTATTCTCATATTCATATTAACATTAATACTAGAATTAAATTTGTCATGAATATTTGTGCGTAAAACTTTTGATAGCCACTGCGAAGGACCTCTTGTTTATCAGTGGGAGGAGCTATGGGTGTGGCCAGCCGCTTGTTAAGTAGCAAAGTAGGCACTGGCACGTGCCGTGCTCTACATGATGTTACCATCGACTGATGAAAACAATATTTGTCCCTATTCTTTCAATGCTAACAAAAACTCCGAATGCAAATATAACAAATTGATACATATATAGTATTACCTCTCATTTAAGACCACCCAAGCTACTAATAAAACCCGGTTTTAAAACGTATCAGAAAATATACTGTAGTCTTACAGAACGGCGGTCTTAAAAAGATGGTCTTTACAACGTGCAACACTGTGGTATGTCCTCTCTTTACACACGTTTGATAGTCAAAATTTAGGTTTAGTAGGTTAGTACACATAAAATGGGCAAGCTAGAATTAATTTATTTTTTCGAACACATGAAAATGACGTCCTATTTTTAGCAGAACTGCCATGTCATTAGGTTATCTGACCCCTCCCCCTAAAAACATGTGTTAGTGTCCCTTTTGAATGCTTCCTTCCCTGCAAGGGCAAAGTGATCTGTTTCTATCTTGAATTTTTACATGTAAGGACCACATGCAGTGAACTGGTGAGCATCTGCAATTATTTATATTAGTTTCTATACTGTTTATTTCAATGATTCTTTTCTTACAGAATTGAACGTAGTCATGCAGATACATTGCCACTGGCAATGGCCAATGTGTATGGTATAGTTGTATTTTTTCAGGCCTCATTAAAGTTACATATGTGGAATATTGCTCTCAATGTTGCAGATGTTAGAAACCAACAGGAGGAACGACATCAGCGGCGCACTTGTTCAGACGCTTATTATGAAACAGATATTGACTGATCGTGGTGCAGGTGCAAAGCGTATACTTCCTATCTTTCTGTGTGGTGAGAAAAACCAAAGGACTCTTGCAAAAATCACATGCAAAGTGTGGTACGAACTGTTTTCATGCCGAGAATCGAACCCAGATTGCAAAGGTGAAAGTGAATTAGCGCTCAGCCCACGGTGCATGCTTGTTTCGTATACAAAATATATTGATACTTGTAGTGGATGAAGGTGGTACTACTGAAAAGGTAAGATAGTAGTCGCTTATTATATTAATAAATTACTTGATAGATAACATTTATGTCAATGTATATGACCTATGCTCCCATTAATGATATATTATACACAGACTTATCAGACCATTTTCCGATTGTCCGGATAGTGGCACTATAGCACTTTTTCATTTGAACAATTGTCACATTTATGTACCTACACAATTGTTATTCAATAACCATTTGCAATAGAAATTGTCATCTGTATATAGAGAGACTGGCTTACACAAGCTTTGCTTGTCCTCCAATCCCTTCTTTTGACAAAAAAAAGTTTAAATACCTGTAAAGTCTTTAAAATAAAAACTTGAATTTAGACATATTCAGGTGTGATAAAGAATCAATGCTGCCCATTATTTGCACGCTTACACATCAATGTGGAAGAAAACAACTAACGAAAAACAGTTCAATATGTTTCCGGGAAGAACGTTATCAAACTTTTTGAAGTGATGTGTTCATCTGTTTTCAAATTCAAATCCTAAACTGAAGAGCTGTAGTGGATAACAATTTCTCTTGTGGGGAATCCGTCGGTCGGGAATACTAAATTCCCGAGTACTGGCATGCATTCCCTGATATATGGTACGATCTGCGATGTCATCATGTAGAGTCCATTTACACAGGATACAAAATCCACGTCTGCACCAAGCACAGGCAATGAATTACCCAACTATCAATATTTCATTTTCTGATACTTAAAACTCAATTATGAATATTTTTCTCCGACTTATTTAAGTCCACATTAAGAAAAAATTAAAATTTTTGTTGCAACCCTTAAAAAGTATATCAATATTCCATTTGACGTAGTCCTGTTAAATCTTACATTTTCTTCACAAACATGCATTATGTATTTTACATTCAATTCAACAGGTTGACATTTTAGATGAATTTATATTTCATTATGTCTTTTCGCACATTTATTTACAATATTTAACCTATGACCAACAATAAATCGCACTTTAACTACTATGCTTTTGGTCTCAGTCTTGCATATCCTTTCTGATATCACCATTAACTATGAGAAACCTTGCGCCGACATATTGACTAGCAATTTCGTCCAAGTAAAAGGATCAGATGATGATTTAGTACGCCAGTTTCTCCTTTTCTGAGGATAGTGAATTCAGCACGGTAGCGCGGCTTCACGAATTCGTGCGACGACATTACTAGCTGTCCGTGAAACGGAGATCGACGAAGCTTGACATTCGGCTCAAAATATGAATTCGCAAACTCATGGACAAAATGCAACTCATTAAACAGGTCACATCACCCAGTCAATACACCTGTTTAAACTCCCTGTTATAATGGGTAACATTTTTTACCCTGTGTACGGTTACGAAGCGATTGAGCTTCGGTGTTCCACTATTTACACAAGAAATGGACAACCTGCTTTCTAAACTTTATTTGAGCGACACCGTGACTTTTGGAATTACGTCAAGGTCAGCCATGAATCTCATCGCGGTCCATATAGAGCTTCGTCACATGTGCAATGTCAAATTTCTAGCTTAAATATTTCACAGTTAACATCTTAGCATGAGAATATACAACATGGTCTTTTGATCGCAATTACGTCCATGCTGTCCATACGTCATACGTATTATCAACCTAGTTTTTTTAATGCCCTTTCATTATGCAATACAGAGGTTCTGAGCAATAGAATTCCACCAAGAAACAAAAAAAAATGTTGTTTTTTTTCTAGTGCACAAATTATGCTGCCATGCTTGTAACTTATTCTTAAGGAAAGGAAGAAAACCTTGGAATGGAACTGTTTCCCTTTTACACACACAGCAATGAATGAAATATTTTTCTTGTAGCAAACAACTATTGAGAGCGTATTTTTTCTGGCCCATCAAAGTGTTTCAAAATAATATTGAATTCTGTCAAATTTATGTCAGTTTTATGAAAGCATGTATTCCACCACTGCTGGAATAATTCCCCAAAAATCAACAACATGATCACATGTACAAAAACAATGAATCATAGTATCATTTCTTGCACAAAAATAGAGTTGTTTAGATTTTGAACGTTTGTACTTATGTATTGAACATGGTGTGTCACAAATCTATGTATAAAGGTAAACTGCAAACTTTGCACTTTTTTTCAAATGTACATTTAAAAAGGTAAAGTATGATTTTTTCCCAGTCATTTTCACCTAAATCAAGATTTTCCATCCAACGATAAGGTTCCCTACAGCATTATCAAAATGTACAGTAATCAAGTAAAATTCAACATTCGGTAAAACGTATTTACTTTTACTTCCTTTTTATATTTATTACTGGCTCATGCAAATTTTGTTTATTATGGTTATTCAATATTATATGTGTCCGTAGCTGACGAATAGATAAATTTTCAAAAAAAATTGTTTGTTATTTAAGCCTTGCCTGCAAAGTTTCCTGTAATAAAAAAGTATCGTTATCATTGTCATTGTCAAGAATATCACCAACTCTTTTGTACTTGTGCTAATTTTAAAGAAGACATGTCCTTTTTTGTATCAATAAGAAGTCATTGAACCATATGAATTTGTTTCATCACTACCATTTATAGATCAATTTGTCTTTTATACTAGGTAAAATTTCAAAGCATCTCGATAGGAACAAGTCTTTAAGGTTGATAAATGGATTGAAATCCTGAAACACATGTTTCCATTTGGAATCATCATTACAAAACAAAAAACGCTCTAGCCAATTCAATGGTGTCATTGGCTAACCGGCATGGTGTCATCGGCTAACCGGCTGATTTTATTTCTGTGTCACCAATATGCATATCTTCAACACTAGTGTTAGCTCTTACAGCTGCAACAAAAATTTCAACAGCATAACACATAAAAAGGGTGCGATGGGGCACCCCTGTCTAACTCCACGGCCCAATAGAAAAATTGAGGCGTGCTTAATATTTGTTAACCAACTTGAAATGTCATTATTCAAAACTGGTATCCACTTACTAAAAGAAGGACCAAAATTGAAACGTCTTGATACTTTAGCGGGATATTTCTATTCAAAGGTATCGAAGGCTCTCTCATAATGAATCATTAATATAAGATCAGGCCATTTCTTCAAATTAATATACAAAATTACATCTGATATCAGTCTAATATTTTTTACCTATGTATCTTACGGGGATATATCCAGTTTGGTCATTGTTTACCAAAAGAGGAAGAAACTTTCGTAAAAGTATTGCTAATACTTTTGCAATTATCTCATGATCAGCATTTTATAAACGAAAAGGCCTCCATTTTAAATGCGAGGGTTTTTTTGGGGGGTGTGTGCTGTTTTTTTGTGGGGTGAAGTTTTTTATTTTTTTTTTATTTTTTTAATTAGAGATATTATGTCTATCCGTTGATCAATTGATAACTAGCCTTCTTCAAATGCATATGTAAAGCTAGCTGTTACAAAGTCATGACTGTCATTCCAAAAAAATATAAAACTCACCAGTGGGCCGATCAGAATCAGGACATTTATCATTTGTGAACAACTTTAAATCTTCTAGGCATTCAGTAGTCAAATCCTGGCATTTTTGTTTTTGTTGCTCGTTAAGTTTAGGGATATCTTCATTACTAAAAAACAAAATCATGATTCACATCATCGTGAGTGCCGAGTTGTGATGTGTATAATTTGAAATAAGGTACATTGTGCATCTAATATTTGTTCGTGCTGAGTAATAACCTCCTGGTTTGCTTCTTGTTATTTTGTAATTGTCTTATTTTTGAAATGTCTTTTCTCCAAACCAAGGAACTATTTTGAGTTCCGTTCACCTTCTTCCATCCATGTAGACTTAAATCATGTAGATCTAATCATTACACTCAGTGTTTTTCTACCATTTATTTCAGTTAGTTCCATAGTGTTTTCTTTAATTTTGATATTAGAATCTTTCGAAATCAAGGTATCTAATTTTTCTCACGTTTTTTTTCTGTTTCCTTCCCTGTTTTAACCTACATTTGGAGTAAAAATACCCAAACCTTAAATTTCACATTTAACTGCATCCCTAACCAGACTTCTATTGATATAATCTGTGTATTTCTCATTACAAAATTATTTCTTTCACCGGTTGAATATATGTGGGATCCTTCAGTAATGAGGATTTACATTTCCTAAAAACCAGGACCACGTTTACTGAACGAATTTTTGCCTGAACCACCAAATGCTAACATAAACTGTGATGGATCCTTATTTTATTTATTTAAAATTGTGGAAAATCAGAAGGTAACAACCAGGTGTACAATTTTGGCAGAAACTCAAGATACTTTTGTACCAAGTTTGAATCAACCAGTGATGGTGGCGAAGTATAACATATTACTTTACAAAAACAAGATGAGTCACGAAAAATAGCAAAATAGTCTGCTAAAACTTGAGCATATAAGGCTTAAATGCACCCAGGAGTGTTTCTTTGCAATTTAACAGCAGTTGTCCAAGTACTTTCACAGAGCCTCGTTAAAGTTTTTGCCTGAAAATAACCCCCCCCCCCCCCAAAAAAAACACAGAAAAAAAATCCAAAATCATTGTAACTTTGCCTGTTGAACGCAATTGGTAACGAAGAACTCAGGTTCATGCTCACCAAAGTCGATGACAATGTGGCCAATCCTTTTTCAGACGAAGTATAAAATGC
The DNA here is from genome assembly GCA_964020975.1 of Hermodice carunculata. Classification (NCBI taxonomy): domain Eukaryota; kingdom Metazoa; phylum Annelida; class Polychaeta; order Eunicida; family Amphinomidae; genus Hermodice; species Hermodice carunculata. The sequence continues at coordinate 42,951,959 of OZ026624.1, read as the reverse complement.
AAATCATAGCCAGACAAAATATGAACGCATTATGTACCAGTGGATGTGACAACGCTCCAGAACATTCACGAAGTTCACGTGACTGACAAATTATTTGAGTTCAAAATTATTTTTACCATATACCCCTGCTATTTATTTTCACACCACTGGAAACAAGAGAATAGTGCCATGCAGGTAAAAACAATATTTAGTAAAGTAAAGTAAAGTAACCTTTATTTAATCAGGAAGCTCTTACAGTAAGTAATACTGGTTTCCAAAGAGGTCCTGACACATGGACACACATGAATATACAGTAAACGAGACAAAATAATTAATAGATAAATAACACATTAAAAGTGGATATCAGCATTATGAGCTTTATACAAATGCCAATAGATGGTTAAGAGCTATCATTTAGGTTAAAATAATGGTGGTCATTTCAGTTAAAATACTAATTAATATTTCTGTTCTTAGTATATATAGACCAAGTCAGGGTATATGTGCAGTCCCACCGAACTTAAAGATTATACAGAAAACACTTTTGGAGATGAAGTGCAAAATAGCTGAAAAGCGCAAAACAAACGCAAAAACTTCGAAACCATTAATCAGTGGACATGAAAACAAGAAAAATAAAGTAGTAAACCATTAATTGACTGCCACTATAGATCAGGTAAATATCAGTCAATTATCTGTAAGTTATTAGAGCTCGAAATAGATGCATGAATATATCACACAGCCAAATTAAATGCAGGAAGTCTGGTTTGCCGATCTGCATCATTCTATGTTGCAAACTACTGATCCTACCGAATAAATATTTAAATCATAATCCCGTAATACTTATATACATTTTAGATGAATCCGCAGGAGCAGGAACTTATTTATGCTTCGGAAATGGGGGACTTTGCAACGGTGAGTCGCCTGTTGGCAGAGAACCCGGATCTAAACGTGGCGTGTACTGATATGCTTGGACGCATGGCACTTCATCTTGCGGTAATAAATGAACACTCGGAGGTAAAGTGCACTCTTTTAGGGATATGAAAAAATATAACCTTTTATTTCAAGCACCAAATGTACGCATAAGACACTATCCGTAAGTCAGGACAAAGGAACTCCCGTTCACGGTCAAGTGATACAGTGTCTTCGTGGTTACATTCACCTTGCATTATACTTTAGAACAGTTAATAACTTACTATAAGACAGAGTAGGGTGAAATGTGTTGCATTGTAATAGGGTTACTTGATGTCATGTCCAACCCGTGTTGAATAAAATAGCTTTTAGTTTCATATTTGACAGCTTAAAGCTTGTTAACTATGAAGATATAAGGACTGAAACACATCACAGAACAAAAAACAAATGGCAAATTGCTTCATTTCTTTCCAACGATACTTTACGATGCGCGTATAACGTCCAGGTACTTTGACGCAAAAGCAGGAAACTGACCAACAAGACCACGTTTATCTGGAAGAACATCAAAGATGTGACAAATAGGTCATACCTGAGGTCAAATGTATGAAAATTTTTGCAAAATATTTGTGGCAAGACCCCTCTAGTCAGATTTAAATAATGATGCATCTGACACCTACTGCAAACAGACCTTCCGCAAAAATATTTTTAAGAAACACGAATAGGACGAAAAATTTTGTAATGCAGACATAAAGAGCATGTCTTCGTGATAACAATGTATTATAAACACTATATCTTTCACGACTTGTCATCATCATCATCGTCATCATCATCATCATCATCATCATCATCATCACTAATAATAAAAAATATCATTATTATTATTAGAACGATAATGATATATAAAGTCGCTGTCAAGATCTTTATGATAATAATTGGTATGAAGAAAAAAAATGCGTAAGACAAGTATGGCATATAGATGTCACGCATGGGGCTCTAATAGAAGTTCAAAATTATAGTATTGTAGGTGGTGCATCTTATATCCTCAAACTGAAAACATTAATTTACAGCGGTAGCAAATAACACTTATTTAATACAATATTAAATATCATTGCCAGAACCATGATGAAGTCTCCAAAATAAGTAATAAAATATTGAGATAATGGTATTTTGATGTAAAAAATTACTGTAGGGATAAGAAAATTTTGCCTTTAACTTTACTTTATGTTTACAGTAAGGAACCTTATAGTGCAGACATTTCTTTGTTGTTGTAGACAACATGAGTGGCTGTGTATTTTTCAAGTTCAGAAATATGAATATACATCTTTTATTTCATTTGTTTTGGGGTTTTTTTCAGATTGTGCGTTTGTTGCTTGACCGTTCAGAACATAAACATATACAGAAAGCACTTCTTCACTCTATACAGTCCAACCATGAAGACATTTCTGCCGTAATTTTGAAACATCCAAACTTTCGAAACCTCAACAGGGAAGCCAACAGAAGGCTCGGGGGAAGAGACTACTTTTTTGCTTGCAGCACTGACCAATCGGAATTCCCATCAGAAATCACTCCGCTGATTTTGGCGGCAAAATATAATAGAATCGAAACTGTCATGAATTTGATCAATATGGGAGAAACAATTCAACACCCACATAGCCATGTTTGTTCCTGCTCGGAATGTTTCAACAAGATAAGATTCGATGAATTGCGCTTTGCAAAACTGCGGCTTCTTGCGTATGAGGGACTATGCAGTGAATCATACGTGTCAATGACTAGCAAGGATCCAATCTTGGTTGCTTTCAACTTGTCTAACGAGTTGCGGAAAGTTGCAAAAAACGAAACATATTTTAGGGTAAGTATGTTCGGATGGCACTCTCTCTACATACAAAAACCGTCCTTTATATCACAAGTATGGAAGAGTGCAAAGCAGGACAATTCTTTATCATACATATCCACCTAATTAGTGGGAACTTCAGATTCGTCACTACATGTTCCTAAAATATACTTTAAAACACCCACGGGCACTCATTTCAACATCCGAAGCTTTGGCGAATACAAAATTGTACCACAATATATCTGCCAGATTCTTTTTTTTTTCAAATGACGAGCTTCGTACGAATGCTCTTGGCGTCAATATGTCCACTTCGCAGATATAAGGCTTTTCATAAAAAAAAACTAAAAACATTTTAGATATCTCAACTCTGCGGGTACCATTTTGTCTTTCAGATAGAATACGAGAATTTAATTGAGCAGCTGGGCAAATATGTAGTCAAGTTGTTAGACAATGTACGAGGAGATGAAGAGCTGGAAGTGATTCTCAATCAGCCATGCTTTTCGGGTGATGGAGTGGAACAAAATGGCAAGCTTGACCGCCTGAAACAAGCTATCCACTTTAAACAGAAAAAGGTACTGTGGGCCCTCGCAGAAAACTATAAGTTCCTTTGTGTGTGACCATTATAAGTTCCTTCCTGAACCAAATATAAAAGTCGCTCTGTTAGTTAAATGATGTTTACTTCTCAACTGTTTTAACACAAATAATTTTCTCTTTCTACATACTTTGTTTGTTTTGATTGTTTTTTGTTTTGTCCTTGTTTTGTATTTTTATATAAAGGTCGTTAATTCTTGAGCACATTAAGTTGGCATTTTTCACGTAAACAGTAAAGACTACCTAGTCAATAAACCTGTTGCTTTGCAACGGCCAGATTTCTTAAATACAGAGTACAGTTTAACGTCAAAAATTATTTTCTTTGAATCATATTACTTTGTCCTGAAATATGTATTTCGTAATAGAACATATCACCGTGCATACTGTAGCCATTTTGCATAAATGGTTCCAGTTCCACAGAACATGTTTGTTTTTCCGACAGTTACTTGTCATTACAAAACAAGAGATAGACATATGCCGAGGCTTCCTGTCTCAAAATTAAATAAACCCAGTTATTGTATCTGATATCATATTCCTGTCCTTTTGGAGAAAGCACCTCTTTGCATTTTCGAAAATGTACATACACATTCAATGGACGGATATCTTAGCACATTAAATAATACCTTCTAAACCAATATTTAGAACTTGCATCTTGGATAATTGCTATTTATGTGCAACTTGATATTATCATGTGTATTCTTGCATTGTTTTTTCACTAGTCATGTTATACAGTTTTGTAAACCCCGCTCTGGGCGGCCGTAATATTAGCGGATTCAAATCCTTACTGGAGTCATCCTGACGTATTTACTAAAACTGAGGGTGTTTTGATATTATAGCAAAGCACCTTATCACAACTCTTTTGCAGTGACAATATAAAGTCCATTGAATTTGGACTATTTGTGTGATTTTTTTTTCTTTTGTTACTTAGTTTGTTTGCATATTAACAAATAAATACAGTCTGAGTTCGAATATTACATAAACAGATATATATATATATATACATATCGGTATATATATATATATATATATATATATATATATATATATATATATATATATATATATATATATATATATATATATATATATATATATATATAAACAATTGAACAGGTTTGGCAAAATACTGACTTCAAAGCACCTAACCCGAAACAAATTATGATCCAGCCATTTTTGTAATATTGGAATGGAGAGAGTTCACTGTGCTACTTTTATGAATTTAGTTCATTGCCCACCCAGTGTGTCAGAAGAAGCTGCAAACAGTATGGTACTCAGACTGGCACGCTCTCAAACTTTGCAACAGTCGCCTTCCAAACACCATTATCCAAAACATCGGATGCATCGCATTTGTCATTCTGTATCCTCTGTTGTGCGTCCTGTATTTAGTTGTTCCTCGAAGTAAGGTAAGATTATATTCCGTTGGAGCATTGATATAGTTACGAGTGCGTCTACTTTATAATTTTTAACTTACAACAGTTATCCTCTAAACGATTATGTGCATACTGTTTATAATTATGTGTGGAACAGTATACTTTGTGTTTGTGAAATGTATGTTGTATATTTCTCCATTCCTGTATTCAATCAATCAATTAATAATAATTGATATCGCAAACACAGTGACTTTGGGTTTCCATTGGTTAATTCTGCGCGGAACAAAATTGCAAGTGTACTTTTGAACCGTATTGTTTCTATGTTGTTTTTTTTCATGGTGCAATACTGCACGACAGCGCGTTGCATCTAGTAATCACGTGACAGAGTGTTTACACTGTGGATTAAAAGAAAAATCCCATGGGATGCATTGCGTTGCAATAGTCGTTGCATTTAAAATCACAAAAAAACCGCATTGGAATTTTTCTCCATAGTTTCCGCTCTTTTATTCTTGAAGCAATACTTCGACGCAGTGCATCGCAGCGAGTGTGTTCTTACCCTGGTTTAACCACCACCGCCACGTGAACGTTGACTCCAGTCTGATGTCGTAAGAGCTACACATCCTCGTAGAGATTCCTGTGATCAAATATATTGTTTATATGTGGATGTTTTCTTCGCAGGTTGGCAAGATTTTGCAGATCCCTTACTTGAAATTCCTGGGCCATACAATATCCTACATCGTCTTTCTGGTGCTGATATTTTCCCACAGTTTTTTCCATACAGGAATGCAGGACATCGAGAGGCACAAATTGATGGCTTCTGTCACATGGAAACTCTACATACATTACAGAAGCAACGTAACAAAAGTCTTTGGTCTGGAGTTCCCTGCCACATTATCCGTCAGAGAATCCACACCCAGCCCTAGCCTTATTTTAATCTGCATTTGGATTGTGGGTAATTTCATATTCTATACACGAAAAAAAAGGCAAAATGCGAAAGGTCAAATATACATCCATTGATTTATATACGTAAAGCATATCAAACTAATTGATTGGTCATTTCAAACGAGTCAAATAGATAAATTGTATGTAACGTGGACTGCTATTGGTCCGTTGAACCATAGAAAATCCAACTAGTGATTCTACTGGCTTAAGCAATATTTGTGAGACAATTCCCAGTTGATTGGAACAGAATTGAGCCTCTTAACCAATGCATGGCTAGTGCTGTGAGCTAATGCTGACGGTAGTGACCAGATATTCGTAGGTTATCAACAATTCATTTGAAAAGTCTGTATTTATCATCGCGGCACGTATTTAGTTGGTGGTCTAATGTGCATCTGTTAACTTTCTGGTCAAATTTTCACTGAAATGAATTAATATAAATAACAGATGAACAAGAAATGTTGACATTTTTTCATTACCTGACAACGACATACATATACAATATTCACATATCATTTCTTCACTTTGCTAGCCAGATATCAATGATACTGATCAGTTCAAACATATGTTGAGAAAGACCGTGAACATCGTTTGTGGTCCCACTAGAGCACTGACTGTACTTGTTCTGATTAATACTGATCTGACCAAATTAAGGTTACTGAAAGGATTGCATTGCAGGAACATACAAACTACCTAGCCTTCAATGAGTAGGGCATATCATTCATTGTTTGAACCATCATCAAATAACCCATGTGCGAGTATACAAGAACGATGGTTTAATTGGCCTGTTAATAACTGAATACACAAGTCACGCACCAGTGGTCTTGCCTGATGTCCTGCAAGGGTGTGGGTATTTTACAAAAGAAATACACTAGGAAGATGTACATTTTCCCTAAAAACTGCCCGTAGATACCAGGGATTTTTGTATGAAAAATGTTGAAAATAAAATCTTTCATTCACAATTAGTGCTTTACGTACTTTAATTCTGAAATGCTCAGTCAATAGTGGAATATACATTTTAATCAAATTTATCAGAGTTTGCCAGACTTCCTATTGTTCTAAGTATTCCCCCATGCATTTCACGCACATACACTATTGGTAAAACATAAGTCAGGCGACAATGGACCTCGGGAAACGCTCACGACAGAAACGGCACGCGCGTTACCACAACGAAAACCAAAACGTCAAGAAAGAACCGCCTCTTGACATTTTTGAAAATGCCGAGACATGTTGATTTAGAGTAGGACGTCTTAGTATTTTCACCGAGAATTCCCGATGCATAACTTTTATGTCGGCATTTATCGGCAAAAACAATGAGAAATGCTATTCGCTTTTGCTTCTCATTTCTACCTCTGCCTGTCTTGGCGTTTTCACCCAGACACGCCCTGATGTGCATTTCAACAGGCAGCAATTATGTTAGTTTCCAATTATTTGATTACTCAGCGAATAACCCGTTATAACTACCAGTTAGGCGACTCTTTAAGCACATTTGACAATTTGTGAAAACGGTAAAGAAACCCAGCTCTAAGTTCATAACGTCAACCCGAATTGAAACTACGTTTCTCTGCAGGTTTGTTGTGGCAGGAGTGTAAACAGGTGTATGACCAGGGCATATCTGAATATATGGAATCTGTCTACAACTGGCTTGACTTTCTTATGCTGACATTCTATGTGGACTTCCTCGCATGCAAATTTGTTAGCGTCTGGAAGGTATTTATAAATGACATATCACTAAAATGCCAAAAATATTCTTACATATCAGGCGTATAGAAGCCCTAATTGCATTACTCTATTGACTTATGCCCTCATAAAAATGAAAGCAGAGCTCACAGACTGTGTTGAAAAACGTTACGGTTACAAATGCAATTCTGTTTAAAGTAATGTAAACGTAATGAGACTTAATTTTGTGTGGAACCAAATATTTTTCAATATCCTCCATAAAAAAGAATACCCATATGACCTCAAAAGTCTTAATCAAATTATGACAAAAAAGCCTAATTGACAAAAACGTTGAATAAAGATAGCAAAATGTAGTAAGTGGATAGAAACACATTTTTTTTCTGTATAATAAAATTATTTTGCATGTATTTTTTCGGATTTAGTTTGGGTAAAAAATAAAATGGATCAACTTTTCGTTCTTTCTGATTTCCTTATCTGGTGCCACAAGGTAGCAGATGTGTCCATGTTTTGTTTCTACGGAAAAAAATCTTTCCATATTTATTACCGTGCATCCTCGCAAGAAATCAATTGACGTAAAAATCATTTCCGTTTCTTTAATATTAAGAGTTTATCAATCAGATTTGCCTTCATGAGATCCGAATTCGATATATAATTTGGAGACAGCTCCAGATAAAGTTGTTTGCTGCGTGTCTACATAGTATTTTGTTGTGATAAAAATATTATCACGGGTCTTGGCCACTACATAGGTATTATTAAATGTGAAGCTTTTAGCCGCTCAAATTAAACTTTCAATTGTTGTAGGTACGAATGTCACTCAATTATTTTGCTGTGGAAGGCAACTGGATAAAACTTACACAAGGTGACACGACAGCTATTCGATGGTTTGCGTGGCTACCTGACGGTACGTATTATTTTAAGCGACTCGGAGGAGAGCGGAGGGGGGGGGGGGCTTTGTTGTAGAGATTAGATTGCAGGACTTCTGGTCGGGTTCTAATTTCGTGTAGCTGGTCTCACATTTGACCATTTACCCATTGGTAGGTTATTAGTAAATGCTACAGAAAAAATTATTTGCTGGTGTGGAACAAAGTGATATGTTTTTCCTCCACATGTAATATTGCCAACGTTCAATCTCACACACAACTTTGTTTTTATAGAGATGTCCCTGTATCATATCGTAAGATGCATCCCTTGACGTTTTACACGGGATATCCCATGGGAGTCCCAGGCCAATGTTTTCAAATGTGATTTACCTGTTGAGAAACGACTGTTTTGCCCTGAAGGGATATCTTACTTTTCAGACCGCTTTCTTTGGAAACAGTTTGATCCTGTCCATGTTAGCGAATGCTTCTTCGCTGTGGCAAATGTTTTCAGTTTTTCGAGACTTTCCTATCTGTTGGCGGTAGATGAGCGGCTTGGTCCTCTGCAGACGACGCTCGGTAGAATGCTAAAGGTACATGTTTCGAAGTTTTTGTTACGACAGGCCCTGGCTTTGTTTGCCAGTTCTGCAACCAACAGCATGATTCACCCCAACCCCCCATCCCAAATAAAAAAGGAATGTAATATTCTATAGGTCACAAAGTCGGTCAATCTTACACGAGGTAACCTGTGCAGCACATCTGAACATTATTTCTATCTAACAGGACTTTCCGGCAATTATTTTAATGTAATGTAACTGTGCATTTAAAGCCTTTTAAATTCCGATAGAAGTATAACCTCACAGATGAACAAACAAATAAACGGCATCTTTTAATAGTTGGTTGTTCTGATACTTCAAATAATATTTATTTCAGTGTTTTTCCTAACTTTATCACAAAATATTTTTGTCAGAAAGTGCGTTCTCTTAATTCCACCAAATACGTAATGTAGTTTAGTCAAGTTTTCGACACCCTCAGCTTGATATTGTGTCCCCAGATAACAACCATTCTTTGGAATGTTTCCAAAGATAACTAGCTAGCGCTCATCGTGGTATGTCCAAAGATGACTGTCGCATTGATATTTCATTCCAAGATGACTAGTTCTCTTGATAGTGTGTTCCAAGATGAACATCGCCCTTGATATTGTGCTCTAAGATAACTTTTCCTCTCCATATTGTGTTCGAAAAATGGCTCAACAATTTTGCCTCTTTGCGTTGAAGAGTGGACAAGTAACCGCGACGGCTTAAAATTACTTCTTTACATTACCGCTTAGTGTACGTTTGAGAAAACAGCAAAGGAAATTAGCCAAACTGGAGTAGGTGATCTGTCAAAACTCGCAAAAATCAAATTTAACCAAATCATGACTACTGAATTGTCACTGTTGATTAACTTTGTATTCTGCTCAACGCAAAGAGTCCAGAGCAATGAGTCATTTCAGAACATAATATCAAGAGCGATATATAATATCAAGATATTGAATAAAGAGTTGGACTTACCGGCGACAATCTGTCAGTGTATAGCTAATTTATCCGACCAAAAGATAAGATCATCTCAGATCAACATGTCCAGGTGGACTTGAATAATTATATGTGTTAATTATATCAGCCAAAAGCGCCTGAAGCACTCAAGAAAAAGATTTCAGATGTTTAATGTATGTAATGTCGTAAATGGAAATAATTAATGTTGGGTAGCATGGGTTTGCCTTTTTCGCCCTATGTTGGTGCTTTTTGTAATATCTTTTTTCTTCTCAACGATGTTTCTCTTATGATTACGAAAGAATAATTTTGCATTTCACATGTAGAATAAAACAAATCACAGAGAAAAATATTACACTCTCACATCAGGTTATACAACCGTTAAAGCCCTTTTAAACATAAAAATCCGTCAGCCAATTTCCTATAGACAGAGCTTAAAGGGGGACAGGCGCACCAGTCGTCCACTTAAGCCTTTGGATTTACATAAAAGATTCAACATATCATGAGCTTCCAAAGTATGCATAATTTCGTGAATGTTACATACGCATAAGACATAACGTCTGGACATTACAAGATTCTAATTGTGGTCGTCAGTTGATCTTTTGAATTTAAAGTGTTCTGAAAATTAAAATTAGATCTGAAATATTGAATGCTGTTGTATCCTAGTAACTTGATATAAAGTTACAAGTAAAAGTTGTGTCTACGACGGATTGTTGATTACTGGTATAAGTAACTTAAAGACGAAACACATATTAGCACCAAACAAGCGATACAAATTTCACAGAAAGATGAATCTGGAAAACCCTAAAATCCCCGAGTCTTTAACCAAGTATGATTTGTTGAACTTCACTTGATTTCATTGTTTACATTTACAGGATGTTCTCAAATTTTCCTGCATATGTTTACTTGTAATGACTGCATTTTGTGTGAGCTTTTATAACCTGTACTGGTACTACAACCCCGAACACGTCAAGAATTCTCAAATTGTTCGCAGGGAATACACCGATGTCAAAGCAAGTGACGCTTTCAGCAGGCAAGATATAATTATAAATGGCATATATTGTATATAAAATCAAAAGTATAGAATAAATCACTTTCTTTGTTGGTTATTTGCTTTCAGATCGAACACAATACATATTGAGATCTGGGTTTTTTTTGTTCCTTCATGAAAGGGTGGTCAATTACAATACAAGGACGTAAGACATTTGCGTAGAAATAAAAAAGAAAACAAACAAGCAAGCAAGAAAGAGAGGAAGAGAAAGAAAGAAAGAAAGAAAGAAAGAAAGAAAGAGAAAAGAAAGAAAGAAAGAAAGAAAGAAAGAAAGAAAGAAAGAAAGAAAGAAAGAAAGAAAGAAAGAAAGAAAAAGTTTATTTGCTGGTTTGGTGGTCTTGGTGGTCAAAATTGGGGTGGTACAATATAATTAGAAAATTATATATACCGTACGCCGTCTGATGTAAATAATATTTCAAAATTTTCTAAAATGCTTGTTGTTTGACAACTTTCTAACTACAGAAAAGAAAACAATCAACTTAGACAAAGCTATATTTTAGTTTGTCGTCCTTAACGGCCATATGCTTATAGCTTGATTTTTGCCAAAGATATCCGCATATTATTTTTACACAATCTGCGAGCAACAGTAACAGTTTGTTTACCAACAAGCGTAAATCATTGTTTCATCTCAGCTCTGGGTAAAATAGATATCAGGTTTGCGCTTCGTGCGTTCAAAGCGAGCCGAGAACTGTTGACCTGGCCCAACTCTGACACATTGATTTAATTTATGCTGGTAAAATAATGAACAGTCTTTATGAGGAATTTGCAACTAGAAGCACTTGGACAATTCTGATAAGCTGGCAAAAAGGTAATAAGGACGAAAATATTGATTACAATCAAACGACCATTGCCCTTATTTTTGAACAGCATGCTGAAACGCTGTTGGAGACAATTTTTGTATGTTTGAAAAATGAATAGAGCTCCACAGCTTTCGGACCAGAAGATCAAAGGCATTGATAATTATCTTGAAATGATTTTTCTGTTTGTGTGTCTTTATTATTATTATTATTATTATTATTATTATCATCATCATCATCATCATCATCATCATCATCATCATCATCATCATCATTATTATTATTATTACAGACGCAGAGACATATGCTTAAATGATGTGGGAAAAATGTCAAGATTTCGAATCTTACTTATCGTTCCTATCATGATTATGATAATAGAATGACTTAACATGAGCCCTGACTTAGAATAGCTCATCAAACAAAGCATATTATTTTCATTTTTTTTTTTCAGTTTTCGGGGTGCCCTGAGAAGCAACTACTTTACCATATTTGGTACATCTGATGGCGACGGTCCTTCGCTTGGCTCTTTCGAAAATGAACTAACAGAAACTACAGGGTTTCTTTTGCACAGTATATATGGTTGGTTCGTGGTCGTTGTCCTATTGAATATGCTGGTGGCGATGATGACGAGATCATATGAGAATGTTGTTGTAAGTTGTTTTGATCTACATGAAGTCGCAGGGTCTTTATACTGACTTCCGTTGTGCATCTATGGTGTGTGAAACACTCAGAGATCATACGGGAAAAAGACAGTGGTACTCTATGTACAACCAAGTAAGATAAAGTATTCAAAAGCTCAGGCAGAGCGATATATTTTATACACACAGACTCCAAAAATACCCAAAGTATATCAAAAACTCAATTTTCGTGATGATACAGTACGACAAACTCGACACCTCAGTGCATAATATGTATATGAAGGAATCTACTACATCCTCGACTTAATGCAGGCGTCAACCTTTCACTGTCAAAAGCGGTCAAACCGTTCGTCTCACCTTTCAAATAGAATCATTACTACAGACAATAGGTAGGTGTAAATAACATCAGCTTTTATTAAGAAGGTCAGCAAACTATCTTATGCTGAGCGGAGTTTTTCGTGGGCCCTCATGAAGTTACACCACAAGGAAATCAATCCCCTTCCAATATAACTTTGAAATCTTAAAACCAGTGCACAGTCACAGTAACGCATAGCCAAATGTCCATGCTGGCTGTAGACTTAGCCGTACAAATCAGTATCACAGTTCCTTGATCAACATTTTCACAAGCTCTTTCTGCACAAGCACTAAGGCTCAACATGAACCGCGAAACATATCTCTGGGCGATGGAAGCTGTATTTTATATCATAATACTTTGGTCATATGTACTTCACCATAAACTGATGCATGTGTTAGGTACAGTCTGTGCATAAAGTTATAGTTCCATAAGGATCCACAGCCTTGCAAGAAAATGGTTTTCTTCCACTATGTAATACGACAATTTGCAACAGCAGTCCTAGTCGTGTTACATCCAACTTATAAGTGAGTTACTTTTTGGCATCCTCATCCCCCAGCATGTCAACTGGTACTTGCATCTCCCAGCAGCTTACCATGCGTCCAGTCAAATTACATGTACATCTGCATTCATCTGACTGGCCTCTGTGTGCAGTATGTTTCTTACATGGGTCACAAAAATTAGAACCGTCCGTCCCGTCTCATATAATTAGGCTTGCTTGCTACTTGCCTCATGTTGAGAGAGTAAATCTTGAGAGTTAGAAACAATTGTGTGACTATACATTAGCTCACCACCAGTTAAATGATATCGCGAAGCCCAGATGTAAGCCAACGATTAACATGTCCTGAAAGAATTGGCAAAGTACGCGTTTATTTCAATGTACATGAACATAATATAAAATACATATATGTTTACATACTAAACTCTTATCGATGCAGTCAGCCAGAGATAATCCGACCCACTATGAATAGATTATCACAAATGACAGATGTACTGTAGGAAAATGCTAAAATGTACACATATTGAACCGAGACAAACCCAATTTGTTTTACCATTTAGTCAGACAAGGATCCGACCAAAGAGGAGTGCAAAATCTATGAGTTGTTTCATTTCTGGTCAAATCCTCTGGCAAATCTAACACACGGATGATCAAGTTCAATATTACCTCTCACCTTATAGGTCAGAGAGCCTTTTACTTGAGCAAATACAAAGGTACAACTTGGAACATGAAGTCTACTTCTGAGTCATAAATAATTTGTACTCAATTAGCTTCCTTTTACTTTTACATATTTGCCGGTACCTCTGGTTTGTGTTCATGTCTGCAGTGTTAGATCTCAATCTCTGTCTTCTACTTTGCTTCGGTGTCACCAACACATCACTATATTTTAAGATCGTGTGAATGTTTTCTCTCTAAGTAGCTCTCCAACTTGCTGTTTCGATATTCTCTGGGTTGTATCTTTGGTACCCTTTGACGGATGTGTTGACATCCAATTTGAATTGTGTGGAACAGTGTGACTGGGCATACCACAATGACAGTACCGCTCTTTGCAGTATCCTGTTCACCGTGCATATTAGTAAGAGCTCCATTTTGTCCTCTGTAACTTCCATCCAGCACATGTTCTGCCTCACTAGAACTTCCAGCCTAAAATAGGCTCTAAGGGGCCCGCATGTCTCCAATTTCCTCTCTTCTCCTCAAAATAAGGCTTACCTTTTATGGCGAAATTGCTGCCAGATTACACCAAATCTCATCGCTATACGCGGAGTTAATTTAGATTGTGTAATCTATAATTTATTCGGCATATATAGTGCACATATACCATTCAAGGGCCCATGCTTTTTCTAAGTAATTAAATCAGCATAAGAGCCGACCAAAATCACTTGCAGGCAAAATCTACAAATAATTTTACCACAGAAAATGTATCAGTTCAAAGTTGCAAATGGCGAAAATTCAACTCTAAAACAAACAAAAAAAACCGAATAGGTCATACATTGGCTGTGCAAAACAGTGAGTAACAGTGCCCCAGTGGACACCATTTTGTCTGAGAAATCAGCCACTGCATTTTACAGTAGAATTTTAAAATACAATCAATTTAGAATTGGGTCCGACAAGAACAAATACAAACAATATAGGCCGATACCTACATTTACATAATTAATTCAAGTTAGATTTAGATCCGACCAGAAATAATTTAAAATTTCATTAATCTTGTACCTGTACTTGATGATTCATTCAAGTCGAATTCAGATCCGACAAAAAAGAATTTACAGTTTCGTGAATCTGGTATCTATATATTCAGTCTCAACGTTAGCTTCCATGATACCAAAGTCAGAGATGACTCCGACCATGAACACACAGACTAAAAATATAACTGTCAAAAATTAAAAAAGACAATTCAACATTTTTAATACATAGCCAAAAGCTGTTCCACGTGAGCAATCGATTCTGGCACCAAAGAAGTGAAAATGCAAGACACAACAAGTGAAATAACATGTAATATAATGCAAAGATAATACATACAGTACGAACCGAAGCAAGAATGTAACAATGCACACAAAACAGCCCTGGCAGTTCGGGTTCCAGGGTTCAACTGGCTTTCTTGGCAGTGTGCACAATACAATCGCACACAAGCATTAAGTGCTTTTAGATAAAGTAGACTTTGGACCTTGAGTATAATCTCTCTCTCTCTCTCTCCCTCCCCCTCTCTCTCTCTCTCTCTCTCTCTCTCTCTCTCTCTCTCTCTCTCTCTCTCTCTCGCTCTCGCTCTCTCTCTCTCTTCCTCTCTCTGTGTTGCACTTTCTCATACTCATAGCTGTACCAAATAATCACGTCATGGCCCATGATAAACGAGTGACAGTGTATGTAGGTATGCGTACACCGAATATAACATATTTCATGTGTGCAATATTCACCGCTTTCGTGTTTGAACCAAACATTCTAGATACATGTCTGTCATAATTCCAGTCACATATTGTGCCGCGTGTTAAACGCTGCGCTGCCAAAAAACCGTTACAACCAATGTAACAAAACATGTGACGCTGAACTCCGCCAGAATTACCTAGCGCGCACAATCATGCGCATATGGTTGATTTTATTGGATCCCAGATGTAAAATTACGAGCTGAGAGACTTACAAAAAACAAACCAGTATTTTCAGCATAGGTTTTACCGCGAAAAGTTTGATACAAAAAATAAGTGCGAGAAACTATTGCTTTAAGTACTACAGAATATAACCATTTTGAGACGTTAATTGCATTTGTGGTGCTTAAGTGATATACACGCAAGGCCTCAACCTTCATACCATGACGTGCATACCTAGAGTTTCAATCTGGGCCAAATTTTTCGAAACGTAATGAGTGTGAAAATGACCAGCCGAGTTACCTGTACTCTTCCCTTATATATTGTAAAACGTGTCCTTGGTGAACACCGTGATTAGTGAATGCATCGCCATTAGTGAACATTTCCCTGGTTCTTTTCTCAGTTTGTTCACGTTTAACCTGACGTTTGTGAACACCTTAAAATATTGAACATTTTGGGGGGACCTGTGGGTGTTCAATAATGACAAGTTGTACTATATTACTCAGGTTGCATATATATATATATATATATATATATAATTAAGTTATGCGTCTTTTGAGTGGCAAAATTTAAGGTTAAAATTGCTTTGATAGTTGTTGCCTGTTTCTCAGAGACTTCTGAATAACACGCCACACAGCAGTCGGTAATGTCTGTTTTAGAGTGACCAGGATGTAGAATGGAAATTTGCCAGAACGAGGCTCTGCATGGAATACATTCAGGAAAGTTCTACACTTCCGGTACCATTCAACATAGTGCCCTCACCCAAAAATATCGTCCATCAATTCAAAGTTTTGTTGTCGCTATGTGTGAAAGGAAAAGTTCAAGATTTGGAGATGAATGAACCATCTCATTATTATTCTGGTCGTCGCGTCAGGGATAGCAGAATGCACGACAGCCGTTATCGTAAAGAAGTAAGTACTGTACTTATTGCTTTTGAGAGTTTGACCATTTAAACATTCCCTCGTTAGAAATCATAAAACTGTCTTCTGTTGGGGAAGGGGAGGGGGCAACGGGTGCTTGGGGTCATGGAGTAATAGTTTGACGCTGTTATGAATTCTATAAAGACGACTTTTTTTTCTCAATATTGGGTGTTTTAGTTAGTCATCTATTGTTGTGTGAAATTGCCTCAATTATAATATGGCAAACAAGGACAACAATGTGGACAACGCTATAGTTGATTTCCGAGTCGCTGAAAATTCCACAGAAGGCACGTTGTGATAGAGCAATGTGTACATAAACAGCGACAGTACTAAAAGACCTTGGGAATCCAGATCTTCCGTGGACACACCACGAGCTTAGTGTCATAAAGGAGGTCCTTTGAGCCCCAATTTTTTTCGGAGATCGTGAAAGATCCTTGAGTCATCAAAGCTATCAATTAATGGGGCAACCTATTGTGGCTGGTGCCGTGAAACAGTAGGTAGGGCTCATCAATCGGATAATGAGGTACCTGATTAGAAGGCCATTCTACCCCCAGAGAGCTGTAGAGCTAAGCGCATTCGGGGCGAATCAAGATCAACTAGAATCAAAAGTACAAGATCTACAGAAAATCAGCGGTGTAAAAGGCAAACAAATTTGTGATTTATCTTAAACATTGACGCCCTGAAACAGAATGGCCGTGGACTGACCGCTTTGACTTTTTTGCGTCGAAAAGAATGAGTAAGAGTATTTTGATCACTTTCTCCTGAGCATGGTCTGGGATAGACGGTGTCAAGTAGACTGTGCAAGAGGGTACTGATCACATTCTTCCGAGAGTCTTCATGGATAGGTTCGCACTGGATCATTTCCAAACCCCTTTGCAGGAATCCCGTCGTGAAGAGAAAGGTACCCAATAGAGGCATTCGTAAACTCGTCAGCTGTCGCACCAGGGCAAGGATATGAAGATCCAAGAGTAATTTCAAAGGCGTTTTCGTCAGTATGTATCTGACAAGATAAAGTAAGAGGGTAGGTTATCTGACACATCAACTCAGGAGAAAAAGGAAAGCGCTTCATGGCAATCATACTACCGATTGGAAAATAATAATTCAAGTTCACATGAGACCAAATGAGCCTATCACGTAAAATCTCGAAGTCAATGTGAGAAAAGGCGTCGACAAGTATCTTCAACAGCTTTACTTTGGGTGGCTTGACCAATCAGTCACGGCGTTCCAGTTCAGTCTTTTAGTTAAGTAATGGTATAAAATAATAAAAGTTCGTTAAAATTTCAACTGTATGAGTTAATTGTTCAGACATTTTACTCAGTGGCCAATATGTCAGATGTTGGACCCCTAGATAAATGCGGATATAACTTTTCTTAAGTTGATTCAAATTTCAAACTTTTAGGACAAAATAATGAATATCAGTACGGTTCTAAAATGTCAGAATTTTCATATCGTGTTTGTCCACATGTTTCTTTTCAAAACTGGAAGCAGCCCAAAGTACAGAGACCTTAATTCTGATAAAAAATATCAGTGGCAAATTGTTTCAGCCACATACACAGTCATGGATTCAGCGTAAAAAATATAATTTGATCAGAAGCCTAAACAGTATGAGAAAAGTTCATTCGACTGGCATAGCCTGCCGTTCGAGCTTCACGATCACCTCACTGGGCTTCGGTTTGTGAGCCCCGGCTGAATGTATGAAACACTTGACCACGTTCTCGTGGGAAATCTCGCAGCTATTTCTTTTGCCCGGCTTGGCTTCGACAGGAATAATTTTATCCGGGCTTGCGGCTTGAATTGCATGCCGGTCTTCGAACGAAAACAATGTACGACAGGTGAAAACGAGTAAAATGATTCGACCTTTAATGGTTTTGAAATATGTTTATTTGGGGATGTAATTGAACGGTGTTTCATCAGTTTGTCAAAAAAGGTACATGTTCAGGATTTGGTAGATTTGGTTCTGGAGAAATTAAAGGTTTTCTTAATGCAGCCTTTTTCGTTATTTTTCTTTAAAAGTTACACCTGCATCACGTATTCTTGCGTGGTCTTCAGAGACAAGTCACGTTGTATGGGTTAGTCCGAGACATGAAGGGCGCGATCAACAAGGTGCTTCACAGATACAATTTCTTTTGACGAACATTTTCTCAGGTGGAAGGTACCGCGCAGACTTTGCATTTGGTTGACCTTCTAAGACAGGGATTGGTCAAATGTATCAGTCATGTCCAATTCTCTGTTTTCAGCTCATACGAGAGAGTTTATATGAGTGTGGCCCTTTTTAATCGATTTTGTTCAGTAAATGACATGTTAAAATACTGTACAGGATATGGGAAAGGTCCTACACTGTATTTTTTGTTTCAGGTGCGAGATCACTTACGAAACAGCGCTGCCTCAGCGCCCGGCGTTTACACCGTCCAGGGAAAAATGAAAGCACAATATATAGCTGAAGATGATGAGCAGGATTGTAACACTGAAGAGTATAAAACATACAGGGTGAGTATAGGGTTACGGTTTAACGCTAAAATAGCCCTAACAAGAGCCTTAATTTGTTACGAAGTCCACTGAAAATAGGAATATTATGATGCAAACAAGGTCAAAATCAGAGCAGTAGAACATAGGTTATGATCATATGAAATAGAGAATTTTTACATTTTGGCCTCGTCACGCCCAAATATCAATTCCACAATGCAACAGCGATGTCCTCACAGGCACATTATCAATCTATCAACTTACTGGAAACATTAAATTGCTCAAAATTGTTGTATTGATTGTATGTGCTGTTGGTCATTTTGTGGTTACATTTGTGGTGAGTTATCACTTTAATTACAGTTCACAGAGGTTTATTTGCTTAAATTTTAAAACCAGGCTTGAGAGGTTGCTATATCTTCACAACTTAATTTTGGGACATATTGCTGCAAAGACGGCTGCCCCCAAGGCATAATGTATATCACACTTAGAACTACCATAACTGTTGCTCTACTGATCTGATCTGCATAATCTATATATCAAAATATTTTCATTCATAACGAGTTTCAGGTAAGAAAATGTTCTGAGTAGGGTTTTCTTTGGCGTTAAATTGTCGTCAATGGTGAGTTCCCTTTTTTTTTTTTTTCAAATCTGGGACTCCATTTCTTTGAGCAGCAGATCCTGTCCAGCAAACCCTGCCTTCATAGAAGCAGGATGTGGTATAATGAAATTAGGACATGACGTAATACCCTTGGATAAACGCACCATGATGCGATCACTCTTTACTCACAAAATTCATAACTCATGGTTAATACATCTACCTGACAAATTATATGCTTTGCATAAAAATTAACAGGGGAAATTTTCAAATGAAGCCCTGTCTTGATACAAACCTTCATTCAAACGTACATGAAAACATACCTGTGGGTCATCAAGGATTGAAATCAGAATCTACTTAGATCCGTCTAAATCTAGTTCTCTTCTTCTCCTTCTTCTTCTTCTTCTTCTTCTTCTTCTTCTTCTTCTTCTTCTTCTTCTTCTTCTTCTTCTTCTTCTTCTTCTTCTTCTTCTTCTTTTTCTTTTTCTTTTTCTTTTTCTTCTTCTTCTTCTTCTTTTTCTTGTTCTTCTTTTTCTTCTTCTTCTTCTTCTTCTTCTTCTTTTTTTGTTTTGTTTTGTTTTGTTTTTTTAAATCTAGTTTCTTTTGTAAAGCTGGAAATGCTCGCCTCCTGCAGGGTCAGCAACTCTTGTCACGGATCAGTGGAAGCTAAGTCAAAAATGCCTTCCTACTTCGGTGTATATATTATATGCATTGTTGAAACGACACGTTTGTTTGTGGAACGCCCCTGTTCAAAGCAAAAAAGTAGGTTTAGGCCTAGCACATAGAATTCCAAGACAAGTCAACATATACAACACAAATGCATAGCACTATCTGCATTATACGACTACTCTTGGACTTGCCCGATTCCAAGGTCAAAGGGTAATCTTTCCAACCAGAATTATGTGTTCTTAATACAAAATTAAGCCGCTCACATGACTTTTTTATCGGTAAGTTAAACTTATGTATCGTGCATACATGCATGGGTGGGGTGGGAGCTGGGTATTATCCCCAGTGCAGCCTTGCTGAATTTACTTGTGGGCTATCTGGTTTTTGTTCACATAGTTGATCGCAGCATTGACTGTTTCTATGGCACTACGGTCATTGATCAATCACACACTAAATGATTAAGTACGAAAGGTGATGATTGCCGAGTTCAGGGACAATATTCATGGCATTTGCATCGAAAGAAACGAATATTGAATATGGAAGCAAGACTCTTATATATACTTTATCTCCATGCTCGTGGCGCCGCCTACCATCAAAGATGTAGTTTCCACTTTAAAACAAAATGCCAGATACCTTGTAAAGCAATACCAGATCAAAACATTTCCTTAGGAAACTGGTACAGCTTCTTGTCCTTTAAAGACATCCAAAATGGCCAACATATTGCCGTTATCATAGCAAATTATCACTTGATGATTAAACGGGCGCAGTATCTTCTCTTTTAATGACACCAAAAATGGCCGCCATATTACCGTTATCACATTAAATACCTTTAAATAACCCATTATAACGTATCAAATATCATAGGATGACAAACACCTGGAGGTTGGTAAAATGAACAAAAGACAGTGGTCATTGTGAAATTATCACATTTACTGTCCAAAACCACTGAAAAATGTGTTGTCATTTGCTGCGGGTCACATTCTAGAGTCTGATTTGTATTTGTCTTGGTTTGGCCCTATAAAATCTGCAAATTGTTAATTCTAGTATTATCTTTAATTTCAGCGTGTTATCCAGCGGATTGTGAAGAGGTACATGGAACACCTGAGTACCAAAACGTCCACAGGTATGACTCCATAACACTCCCCCTGATGGAATTTTTTAGGTTGTGCTTTTGTAGCTGTGCTGATGTGTCGCTCAGCTCATGTTTTGCGATGGTCCGTCATTCATATATCAGTTGTCCATCGTGAATTTGTCTGCCATCCATTTGTGTGTCATTCACAATTTAAGAATTAACGACGAACTGTGTAAGCATTGCCAGCTGACTGACACGTCAGGAACACCAAAAATGGCAGGCAGACCATGTCTCTTTTTACCTTGGCGCAAGTGATAGAATTTGGCTTTTTAGTGCTCAGGCCTATATGTTATGGAAAAAAACTAACTTTTTTGTTCAAAAATATTTGTAAGGTTGAGAGGATCGGTTTAAAATCACAAGTTGTCTTCAATGGATTACTCCCTGCCCCAAATCAGGAATGCAATTTGTTTCTTCACAATGTTCTTTAGAGATACATATTGATGTTTTGGTAGTTCTCGAATCTCAGGCTTTTGTTGGATTATTCAACTTAGGTCACATTGTTGCATTGAAATTTATGAACATGGGTAATGTTTCTCTGAATTATTCAAAATGGTTAGAAATACAAAAATAAGCAAACGTTCAGCAAGTGGCAGGTTCTCGGATAAATCTTTCTTTCTTTCTTTCATTCCTTCTGTTTCTTCCTTTCTTTTTCCTCCGTTTGTTCTTTTTGTCTCTACTTCTTACTACCTTTATTTTTTCTTTGCTTTATTCTTCCTTTCCTTCATTTTGTCCTTGGTGGCTTACATGGTTGTTGGTTTGTTGTTTATGTTCACACCCCCTTCCTGCAGAAATACTGGATTTGTCACAATTTCCAAACAGTTAAAAGGTAGGTTCATATTGAGGGAGATAAACATAATATGTGTGGTCGATCCACCTATTTCCGACATGCTCCTATTTCCAATAATTCATTTAAGAATTAAACTTCCTCTCTAGTGTATTTACGGGCGCATGGTTGCAGTTTGTGTGACAAGCATTTCTGATGACGCGCGGTAGCGAGTCATCAAAGAAATGCCTGTCACACAAACTGCAACCATGCGCCCGTAATTATACTAGAGAGGAAGTTTAATTCTTATATTTACATTTAACATCAATTTCTATTGACATAAGAGTAAGTATTATCATTGATAGTTGATTTAAAATCGTTTTTAGCTTGTTAATTTACAAAAAATCGCCTTTTTGTTTACTGGTGGGAGGAGCCAAGTAGGCGGGGCTACTACATCAGCCATCAGTTGTCAAGACAACTGCTGGAACACAAAACTAGGAAAAAAATAGTTCCGAATAACACAACAACTTTATTTCAATAAAGCTTGAAAAACCGGTAAAAGAAAACATTTAGGCAAGTTTTGACGAGTAGATATGCAATTTTTGATCATCTGATACCGTCTTCCCATTATGCTTAGGCCTATGAATCAAACGCTTCGGCAGTACTTTCGGCGGAAGCTTAAATAATGACAAAGTGCGTTAAGAGGATATTATTGCACAGCACGTTGGTTGCACGAGATTCTCTAGTGTAACCATTGCCTCATGAACTACACTACCGTTAGTATTCCTTCAATGCTAACAAAAATAACAAATGTAAATATTTTAGTTTCGTCACAAATTTAAATCCTGCTAAATGGAAGCTAATCACAATACCTTTATTTCATGATTTGTAGTATTTGAGGCTGTAATTAGTTAAATACCTGATTTTGGGGGTCCTCAATTGCAAAGTTTTGCCGAAGGTTTTCCCGAAACAATGCAAATTCCCAACGACAAAGAAATTTACACTGCCAGTGTTTTTAAAACAGATGAAAAGTGTACAACTTAAAAAAAATATTTTAACTGCATTTTAAGAGAAATTTTTCACCTTTACAGCATCTAAATAAAGGAATGTCGGAAATAGGAGAAGTTAAGTGTTATATTGTTATTAGTGAATCCGGGGTAGCTAATGAACTGAGCGTCCGCGCTGTGAAATAATGAAGGAATTTGATCATTTTCTGTGTTAGGTTTTATGAGTTTTTCCTATCTTTAGAATTATTAACTTTTTAATTTGCTTCATCTCGTCTTCTATAACAATGGGAAACAGCTGCCTAGTTTGCTCCGCCCACCTGAAGTAGTGAGATCGTGCATATATTAATTGTAAGAATGTTGTTGTTGTTTTTTTTCCAGTGCGTAATGAAGAAATCAAACAAGACTTGTCTAGTTTCCGGTTTGAAGTTCTCAACTATATGAAATCACAAAACAAATTTGCCGATGAAGCCTCAGCTCTTATCACTACAGTGCAGACCGATCAAATGGCAGTACAAAGAAAGATAGCTGCGGTGCAGAAGCAGCTATGTGAAATAAAGGAATTAATGACTCAGAACGATTGTCATATGGAAGAAAAAAGAACCACACAACGCTGGCCCTTTTATAAAAGGAAAACCTGAGGGCATTCACTGATTAATGTGGATGAAAAAAGGAGCTGTAAAATAATCAATCATTAATGAAAAAGATGCACCGTATTTGTTTTTCTTTGGTGCGTAAACTGTGGATCCCATACACCCCCTTTTGTAAGTCCCCACTATTTAACTCTTTACGTGCCAAACGTTGGACTGAGTGAGCAGCCTTTCTCTGGAAGTAGAGACATGCTGGTACTTAAATGAAAGGTCTTTTTACGAGGAATACGAATCTCAGATCCTTATGAAAATTCAGACTAGTTTGACTTCAGCAGATCGACTTTAGACGTGACTGGCACTGAAAGAGTAAATTTTAATAACAATGCATAGATATTTATCTGTGTACCATTCTTCTGAGGAAAGGTAAGGTTTGCTCACCTGAGCATCATATAGCCTTGTATACTAAGATTGCATTCCATATGCAATTCAACATTACGTTATTTTTCTATAGTAGAATAAAAATGCGTAGAACCTATATTTAGAGGATCTTTGGTTTAAATGAAGCTGATCTCATAAAATTCACGTCACCGAGTACGTACACCCAAAACAGAATTGAATTTTTATATAGTACAAATAATATTGTTTTTTTCTACTGATTCATTTCCGCCTAGAAATAGATGAAATAGCAACATTCCTCCATAAAAGATGCTAAGTGCCCCGTTAAATTCCAAGTTTAACAAGTCCATAATATTATATTGTCGCTGTCATAGACAATTGCGTGGCGTCAACTAAAAGATATGATTTGTATGTAATGCTGGCACGATATGAGTAGGAATAGTGCTCACGAGCTTCCATCATATGTCTAACACCTTTCAGGTCAATGGAATTTCATATAATATGGCAACTCAAAACAGATGTAGTTTGCCACCAGGGGACATCTTACTACAATCCAGCAAACCAATATATCTCCGACATTAGGGAGCCAAGATGACAATACATACAAAAACAAGATGCTATATTATACAGTGCATGTATGGGAAGTGGGAAGTATGAAATAAGTGTCAAAAATGAATATAGGCAAAGTAATGACAAATAAGTGTCTAAGTAAACTACAAGATTTGTGTTTAAGAGCACAAAGGCATAAGGTGTGTGCCGGCGCAAAGAAAGAATATAAAATTAGTGACTGCTGCAGGCAATGTTTAATAGCAGAGGGGGAGGCGAATATTGTAACAAATGCTGAGGTCTCAACGAATAATTGGTCGGTCAGAAGAGTAATTTGTAAATACACATGCACTAAAATAGTGTCCGCAATGCATAAATAGATGTCAAAAATTAAAATTGGGATCATGTTGCTACTTGTATTTGGATTACCATGATCATTTTTCGCAGAAAATTTTTAGCCATATGTATATGAGGCTACACGTTTTTGTGAAAGCCCTACCTTCAAGAACATAAATATACTCGTCCTGGAACAGCTTTAGATAACTCGGGCACCCATACCCACCCCCCACACACGTGTACATACATACATACATACATACATACATACATACATACATGCGTTAATGTATTTTAATCTGTCACTTAGTCATAGAGCATACATACATACAGACACACACACACACACACACACACACACACACACACACACACATAAATAAAGCTATACTGCCCTGCTGATATGTTTGTGGCTCATCTCATATTTTTCCTTATTTCGTAGATGGCACAAAATCATGAAAATAAAAACACGACGAAATGGTATTTTATACGTTTCGTAGGAAAATGCTCAAGAGGTGAAATTAAAACTTACATTACATGTACATGCCTAAAATGCAAAAATCTATAAAAATAAGTATATTTGCAATCTTACATGAAAACCATTGTTTCAAGTGAAGTTTATTTTGGATTGAGGATCATTCAGCACAATCATACACATTTCCCGTTAAGGACCTACTTCATTTCTTGTAACTGCATGTATGGCATATGTCGTGTATTGTTTGTGAAGAAGGCAAGAGTGGCGCAAGATGACAATGCTGAATTTTTGTACATGTCGCGTTTTGGGATTGGGTCGTTGTGCTTTATAAAGTCCTTTCCCAAACTTCTCATTAATTCCATTGAAAATATGATTTACCTCTTGAAAATCCATGTCATGTGTAATGTTTATTTGCCTGCGGTCTGGGAGGGAGGTGAAATGTCTGTTTATAGTTGCTCTCATGTCTGAGTAGGCGCCTTTTCAATACTCTGTTCCTTGCTTGGTACGTGCTCCACCATGAATTCGCTTTAGGATACTACAGATTTCATCAGATGGAAGGCGTTCTGTATTCACAGCAATTCCTGCTTCCTTTAACCAGCCTACATTAAGAGACAAATTAATTGCACTTTTTTCTGCTGCATTATTCTACATATTTTTTTTGTATTTTCTATATTTAAAATTATCATCATCATCATCATCATCATCATCATCATCATCATCATCATCATCATTATCATTATTATTATTATTATTATTATTATTATTATTATTATTATTATTATTATAACATACACAGTGCCTCAGGGTGGCCAGTATCAGTTTCGTTATGTGACATTGAGGCATAATAGGCCTGTTAATATCCATTGACAACCTTCGACAGATTCTGTAAATCCTCATCATTAATTCTTGTAAATAAGGCATGATTTACATGTGAAAATTACAATACCTTTCCTGTTTAATAATTGTCCTCGGCCAAAACTTTCAAAGCAAAATTTTCTCAACTAGGTTCTATTGTCCGATTATTATTATTATCATCATCATCATCATCATCATCATCATCATCATCATCATCATCATCATCATCATCATCATCATCATTGTTATTATTATTATTATTATTTTTATTGACCCATGCTCAACCGTGACAAGGCCTGCTGGGCTTGGCTCCTTTGGCCCTGTCCTGAATTACGTTTAGCACCAGGGTGCAATGTTACAAGAATTTTACTTTTGGGGATCTTAATTTCTTACAAATATGTCGAACATGGTTGAAAACATCTGAAAAACTGGTTTCAAGTGTGTTTTTGTGCGCTGAACTGATGGCAAAGTGACATGTGCCAGTGCAGTAGGCCAGTTGCTCTTACATGATCCGGCTTCAAACAGGATTTTAAGTTAACTTTTCACAAAATTGCTGCAGTTGAAGGTCATTAAGCAACTGCATTTGATATACATCATTTGTCATATGGCTGGTAGGAATTAGCCAATCATAAGGCTCAAAAAGTGTTGATTATATCCCATAACCATTGATTATGAAAAAGAATGTATTATGAAACTTGATAATGCATCTTTTTTGGGCTGACCTTCACCCTCAATAATCGCAAAAAGGGCCCGCAAAAAGAGTGAATTAAGTAAAACCTATAACTCACTCTTTCCGAATTAACCCTTTCAATGTCTAACAATAAAATTTGAAATGATTTACCTGTTTTCCATGATAAAAACTTTCCATTCAAGTACCAGCACGCATTATACCATCAGCCACAAAACTTCTCCGGGTCAGTAGACTTGATGCAGTAGCATATCATGAACGCAAAGCAAACTTTGATTGTGAAATTGTAAAAACACTACAAATAAAAACCAACATACCTGCCAGTACGTCCGGTGCCGTCATTTCTTTGGAAAAAATAATTGCTGAGTTGCAATATTATCAAGTTCAATTAGAGGCACGTCATCTTCCATTTTGTGGCAGCCAGCAGATTCACGAACTACCTGAACGCCTGAGCGAAATCACGAATGAAGTGACTCATAAGTGAAATGACACTGTCACACGTGTGTGTACGAATTTGATTACATAACTGACAGATAATACGCTTTCAATCATGAAATCTCTGATCCGACCTTAACACAAATGACCATTCCTACTAGCCAATGACAAATGTGTTATAACATGAAAGGAGACGATTATGGCAATTACAACTGTCTCGTGTTGTAAGCCATAATCGTCTCCTTTCATGTTATAACTCTCACGTGATCTTTGGGTATTCTACATAATGCATAGGGCAATTTATAGCACTGAAAGAATAAGTGATGAATGGCAAAGATTTTCCAAACAGTAAGTGCCCATAAACTGACAGCACCATAATATGACACATCGATTGCATCATTTTGATTTTTGGCCGCGTTCTAAATGTCAACATGGACTACTGAGAGAACGACCTTTTTTCCCGTCGCTCCCAAAGCAGCATTACACATATTGTAGTATCGTGTTTGGTGTAAAGGTTAATAGAAACCGAAATAAACTCGTAGACTTTGAAGAGTGGGTCCTTTAAGATTTGTGTGTGTATTTATGAAGTACATGTACGAACTTTTACCATTGAGTTACGAACTCCCCAGGTTGCCTGTTCATCTGTGTTTTTGACAGGTTTGCTGCAGCATTCTCACTAAATTCATCATCCGACAAGTGGACATGCCTCTTTTTGAGGTCGCTTGCGAGCGGCCTCTTATCTGGCGTGAGATGGGGTGCCGCTTACCACATGGCAAATTTGTGTCACCATGTACCTGAAAAAATAGTACGTGGAATCTTGATTCTCTTTGTTGTACTATAATCATATTCACATACCGTAAGATCAAAAAAATTTGCACGATGTGCCAGCAGGTCTATATATGCAGTAAGTGCATCCTAGATGTGTCTGAACAAAATCTCCTTGATATAGTGACTTGTGATACAGAAACCCTAGTACCAGGGTGACCTTGAACATCGTGGATGTGCACACATTATGCTGTACATTAATACTTTTGACCCATGAAATTTAAATGTCAGTCTAACCTGTTATGCAAGTCAGTGCATGTTGTGATCTGATAACCGATTAAGGTCGACTCGATGACTTGTATACACTGGACCATGCAGAGCTGTCAATCATTTGTCTGCCGTCATGGAGAATCTTGTGACACAGGCAAGTGGCAAGGTGTCAAAATTACCACACTGCACCATTTGGTTTGGGGACCGTTTGAAGTGGCGTCGGTTGAAAAGAACTGGCTTCAAACTTTCCCTTTTATACGCGTGTCTTTGACACAACAAAAGCTGGTCATTACGATATGCCGACAGGTATCAACTGGCTGACACACTTCGATGCCGAAATACAACGACAAATTGAAATATGGCCGACAAGTGATCGACCCATTCAAGCACCAGTCCGGAGACTTACTAGTGCCGGGATGATAACCACTGCCTGATAATCGACATACTCACAATTTCTTGCTTTTACACTTTAACAAAGTTTTAGATCTTGCGAGTTATGTAACCAGAATTTTGGCAGTATATGGTGACGGCCATTTGAAGTGCCGGCATCATTCAGAACTTGAATTGTCATGTGGGCAGTAAATATATTGACAATACAATGTATCCATCCTTGATTTCCCATTTAATTACAATTTTTTCTTTTTCTTTTTTTTTGGGGGGGGGTCTTAAGCTCTGCCTTTCCTGGTGACTGCGATTGTAAAAAGATACGGCGACTCGGAAATGTATTCAATTTTGGCCCCATGTGTATCTACGTGCCTGAATCAATGGTTCCAAACCTGATACAGTCATCAAAATCAAATGCAGGCAAATGAAAAATGCCAGTTCGTTGTTATCATTTTGCTCACGGAGGGGATACAGTGTCAGTAGGCTTCCTGGTAGGCCCGAAACAGTTACATGGAACTCTTATCAAAATCAACCGGAAGAAGAGAGCTTTCGAATGTTAAATAAAATTTAGTTTCATGCAAAGTTATGTCCAAGTTAATATTAATTCTTCTGTATACACATTGTCGAAGAAAATGCTAGCCATGATGCCATGTGGATATGGATGGACTCGTCCGTTGTCATGGGTGACCACAGCATGACCACGATGAGTTTTTTTTTGGGGGGGGGAGGGAAGGTTGGTCTCGTGATCGAAATTTTCCAGAAAATAAGAAACGAAAGCCTGCGTGCCTGGCGTGCCTGGCGTGCCACAGGCAAACAAGTCGAAACATTTGTTATTATCTTTGCAATAGTCGTGGAAGTTTTCTGTATGTTTTTTAATACAATTCAGAGTGCAGGTAATCTGTTCTACGCTTTGTGATGCACAAGCTCACCGTTAGCAAGGAGGGTAGTCTTCCCTCCTTGCTGTTAGTAACCCCTGGAAATGAGTGTGAAAGTGCATCCTGACCAGGGATGCAGCTCAAGCATACGGCCTCATTCCACCACACCCACAGCCACAGAGCACAAAGTTACAATTGTCTTTCCGTTGTGTTTCCTCTTTAAATACAACACCTTGATGTAAGAGTTGAATCATGTAAGCTGTACTGTGTTATACATCTCTCAGGAAACACATTGCATCAAGTAGATATTTTACTTTTTTTCAAATAACAATGCATAGAATATTCATAGTTGTAGAACAGAAAATTTTGTTCTATATCACTTGTGATATGCGCAATTATGTGCTTGAACTCATGCTCACATGCAGGATATGTTACTGTTACATGCTTTGCTTCACTAGTTAAATTGTTACTTAAACAGATTGTACTTGTATATACAACATCCTACTTGATTACTTGGTCAACATATGCATTTGCAATTCTACTTAACAGTTGTATTGTTATCATTTAGTAGGTAGCTAGGCAGAAAATCCAAGTAATTGTAGCTTAAACAAAGTGCATTGTCCAACTTTGAAGAACTGATGCCATTCCCATTGATTATAGCATTTTTTTAGTATTGGAAAAAGTGCATGTAGTGGATAAATGTGGACATTCTTAATGAATGTAACAGGCCAAACAAAGTACAGTGTCAAGTTATTTGAACATTGTAGTCCTGGGTTTATGATCGTAGTTGACGTATCTACTCCAATGTGCACTCATTGTGCTATTCTTGTTCTATTGTCATTTTGCATTGCCTAGCTGCAAGTATTTCTATTACACTAATCATTATATTTATGGAAAGGAAAAAACAATTGTGTCCTATAAGTTGCGATATGTTATACATAACTCAGAAAACGCATTTATCAAATACATAGCTCACCTTTTTCCAAGTTCATTGTATTTGTAGCATAGAAAAACTGAATTTTGTTCCATTTTACTTTTGATAGGTTTACAGTTATGTGCTTGAACATAGACATGTATGATTACATAGAAAGCATTTGACCTGTATACTGTTTGTCAGACAAAGTTTGTAGTCATAGGTACCACATCTAAATTGACCTAGCTGGTCAAAATAAGCATTTTGGTGCTATTTAAAAGCTGTATTGTTATCATGTGGTAGTTAACTTTAAAAAATCTGAGTAATTGTAGTATGGAAAAAAATTGTATTGTCAAATATTTGAATGATGAATACAGCAACATCAAACATGATGTATCAATTCCAAATTGCATTTACAATGCTATGTTTGTTGTTATCTTCATGCAGTGCTTAGCAAAGGTCATTTACAATGATTGTAGTTAGAGGGAAAAATCAATGTCAGTTACAGCTATCTAGTTACCTATTTGTATACATGCCAAGTTTATTATCAGACATCCATGTTACATTATACTATTGGAGTAATGACTCATTGAAATGCTGAATATTTGCCACAAGGTTTTTCATGTAAAAGGCTTGATTCTTTTGGGGCATGTACATTCATTGTTGCATAGGATAATACAATGTCAGTTACACATATTTCCATATCTATTTTCATACATAGACTTATGATCAAACTACCATCGAACATTATACAAACAAATATACTAATGCATGAGATTACAGGATTCACAATATCAAAGGGCTTTATAACTAGAAGACCCCAGTACTTGACAATAAAATACATTGTTGCAATGTATTTGCAAAACATTTTACTTATGCACATCAAACCACACAAAACAAATACTCAATTTATGCTATGCTCAATGCCAAATACAATATTCATCTCAACAGGTACTCTCGTTGAAAGGTGTATTCAAACATGTCAACAAATTCATCTCTTTAAAGCAGGCATTTTAATAGTTTCTTCTTGACATAGTATATCCATTGACAATTGTATAATCCTTGTGCATCACATACAGTTATCTTTCTACCCATTTGTCCCATATCAAGCTACCAAGAGAGATCCTGTAAAAGTCCACCTGACATGGAATATTATAAATATTAGCAAGACACATTGCATCATTTATTGGAAATAAAGTGCTACTGTACTGACCAAATAATTTGCATACTGCAGCCGAAATCATATTTGTAGTTGGTTCCAAAATATACAACTGTTTTTCACATTTTGAAAATGACTTTTGCATCAGCAGTGTACTTTGTAACTTATTTACATGTGGCAGTTTTCCCTCAGCAAATTGTACTTTTACATTATCTTTTGTCATTAGTATCTTAGCTTGATAAATGAGTTTCTTATCATACTGTCATTGTCGGCTTTCATATTTAATGCTATCGCAACCTTTTCATATTGATTATCATGTGGCTTTCCTTCCTAATGGGTTTTACCAACAAATAAAATATTGTCAAACAAATACTGTATCACAATAGCATATGAGTTGGTGAAACATGTAAACAAAGAAACCCACAGGTTGCTGGAAACCCTTGAGTTCTACATGTTTGGGGAGAAATTCCTAACTACCACGACTGCTTCTTTTTAGAAGAAGACTTGTTAGCAGGTGGTCCTTAAATCTTTGCACTTGCATCTGGACCCGTTGTCTCTACTAGTAGCCATCTACCACACTGGACATTCGGGCCGGGGAAGTGTTAACTTGCAGTCTATGTGGAAGCTGGTGCGTCTGTCGCCGCCTTCCAGATTGGCCCAAGACCACGGGCTAGCGTTTCAATATACTCAGGCTTATCAATCTGGTGGCTAAATACAATGTGGTATGTCGTATTCACTTCATACTGCAGCTGGTATTCTGGGTATTCAATTTTTAAAGTTACAGCAACAACTCTACAACATCTGCCACGGCATTCAACAACATCATTGCCACCTATCTGCATGGGCCCATCTGGATCGGCTACAATAGAGACGAGAGTGTGAAAACCAGTATTTTTCTTTTATTGTTTTCATAAAGTGTCTTCATATAGCATATAAGAGTAGAATGGAAGACCCATTAACACATCTTTGGGTGTAATTGAGATGGGTACAATCAGATGTGGAGGGAGACACCAACAGGGTATAATGTCTCGGTCCACAAGAACAATGAAAACTGCCCCGGCCCTGGTTACGACAATGCAAACATGCTATAATCAATGATCAGATCAGATTGACCAAACGCACGTCTGCACGTCAATCTGCTCTTCAAAAACAAGTTTCAATTGAAAAGTTGGATGCCCGACAATCAAATAATTCAAAGTTTCTGTACACAGTTCCTGGTGACTTCCGTCCAAAAATGCGTCCAGTTTATTCATGATTCCCATAAATTTAACTTCACTCTTGGCTGCAAAATAGGGAACAGATTTATGCTTAGTTCGGCCCTCAAAATTACAATATTGAGCATGTACAGGTTCAAAAGTTTCCGACGGGACGTGTCTTTGAGCCCCTCAATGTAGCTGTGGGTTTTTGTGGCTCCCATGCGTCTTTCATTCACATTCGAAAACCCTCTAGGGCCTGGGCCCTTGCGATGTGGAACTCGACATTGCTACTTGTCGCCTCGCTTTAAAAACCCAACTGTCAAAAATCAATGAAAGTAAAATCAAACAGGTGGAGAGCTCTAATTTTGTGGGATTTACAATTGACCGCCTTTTGAATTCGAAAGCTCATAGAGCTAAAATGTCAAATAAGATATGAAGGTCTTAAGGCATCTAAACCTATATTACGAATATGTTACCTTTAAGCTCTAAATTAAAATATATAACTCAATAATACTCTTACATATAACATATAATATATTAGTTTGTTGATTTAAACATAGTAAAATTTTAAAATTGCAAAAAAACTGTCCGAATAATTACATGTTCTAAATATAACTCACATACTGACCCCTTATTCAAAACCCTTCGTATGCTGTGAAATAGATTATATTTTTAACATATCCAAATGTACATTCTATTATCAGTATATTAATCATAAGTTACCAATCAATCTTCAACAATTACCATTTAGGACCAAACAAGAACTAGGGCAGACGTGATAGAAGAGAAAATCAAGACTTGTTTATAAACAGATACAAGAATACATATGCAAAATATTGTCGAAGGTTGATCATACCAGGTCAATGAATATGACGCCCATTCAAGTAAAAAAGACATTTTACACTCATAGTTACCGGGGATTTACTAGATATTTCAAGAATATCTTGTTAAATGATCATGAGCAAGAATGTGTTTTTCCCATCTGTTATATTTGTTCACGCCACCAGACAGTTTGTTGATTTAGGTACTTTATATCACTAAATTATAAAATATACAGGTAGGTAGGAAAGTATAAGCCACGATCTGTGCCATGGAGAGCGATTAATATAGGCTTGGCCTGTTGCGCAATCCATGTAAAAGATATGGGTCTATACTTTTTTAATTATAGTTATGAGGGTAGTGCGTTAGCGTGTCATGTCACTTCTGCCAATAACTGTTTTAGATAAATTTAAGTATGTTGCCTGTTTAATGGAAGCAGCCAAAATCAGATTAGGGTGGCCCTTATGAGAGAGACAAATACATGTCTTAATGAGGGTCTTCCAAGAAAAGAGGAAGAGGGAGAGAAAAACAACAACAAAAAAAAAAGAAAAATGTATTGACTGATTTTGTATACAATATATATAACATGGCGGCGATCCTGGGATTAGGACGCCAGTTTTGCCGATCAAAACGTATGACGGACAAGACTGGCCGTGTTATAGAAGCACTCTGTAACAGAAAAAATGTCTAAATATCGAGTATATTTGAAATCGAGTTATTGGAGATAGAGTTATGTAAATGGGCATCTTCCTGGCACTGAAAGCTATTGCACATGTAGAGGACCGAGGGTACGTTTATATATATATATATATATATATATATATATATATATATATATATATATATATATATACATACATATATGGGCAAATAAATAAATATATATATATATATATATATATATATATATATATATATATATATATATATATATATATATATATATACATATATGGGCAAATAAACGTATCCGAGCTGTGCGGTTGCCAAGTCAACAAATCACGTGTCTTCAGCCTATCTCTATGCTGCGTTTTTTTGACCACTCATTCTTCAGTCGGGTATGGGTCTGCTCTATACATATTGTTACATGAGAGTTACACTGTTTTATCTCCACTTTTGGGCAATATGGAGTTATAAGTGCCAAAATTATCGGGGCACTTTGTTTTATCTCCAGATGTAGTTTTGAGTTTCAACTTTATATACAGTTCAGCCCGTCTAAAACGTAACAGCCAAATGCATTTTTTGTGTTGCAAAGTGTTGTGGTGGGATTTGTAAAGGTTGTAAAATGTTTGGAAAGGTAGACAAAGGGTTTGTAAAAGGTTGACAAGGGGTTTCAAGTGGTTGAAACGGTGGCAAACCATTTCAACGTTTTCATCAATAAGGTTTAGAAAGTGTGTGAAATGGTTGTTAACCGTTAGAGAAAGGTTTTAAAGTGTTCAAAGGGATTTAATGCAATAAGAGGAAATGGTTTTCAAATGTTTTGGAAAGTGTTTTAAAAAGGTTTGCCTTTCACTCAAATGGTTGGATAGAACGATTGTATTCCTAATCATTTCAAAAACAATTGACAGAGAATAATGCAAAAAAACATGCTGAAATTGAAAGAAAGTTTGCAAAACAAATATACACAGCATTTACAACACAAGGATGCTACAAAGTCAGAAAGGGATAGAGATAGGAGGGGCACTGAGGCGGCCACTGAGGCAGTTGTCTGTATTGACTTGTAAAATGTCTTAACATTTCCCCAGAGCAAACGTCTCAAACTTCTTTTACAAAAGGAAGCTGAATGTTTACAATTTGACGACACGCTGCTTAATGAACAAAAAACGTATATTGCGCCCTTTGGGGTGAGCATATTACCCGCCAGGGACCAAACGTAATTGCCAGTGTCTTGTTGGCAATTTTAGACAAAGTTCTTGCAGAGTTTCCAGTCATAAAAAGGTTTACTTTATGGTCTGATGTATGT
The DNA here is from genome assembly GCA_964020975.1 of Hermodice carunculata. Lineage (NCBI taxonomy): Eukaryota > Metazoa > Annelida > Polychaeta > Eunicida > Amphinomidae > Hermodice > Hermodice carunculata. The sequence continues at coordinate 42,916,153 of OZ026624.1, read as the reverse complement.
GTTGCTGATATCGAAATTCTGTCATGTCATTGCAATCAAACACTTTTTGACATCACATGAAAACATTGAAAAGGTAGAACAGAAATATCGTGCCCCTGGTCACTCATCAATACAGGAAGTAGACAATCCGCATGGTCATATTTAGAAAACTCTGAAAGTTACCGACGTTTGCAGCCCTCTCAGCTTTGTAGGATTGCTACTAAAAATCAACCACAACAACCCATTCCACATCATCCAAATGAAGTGTGAAAGCTTTTTTTATTTCCAACAACCAGGAAAAGCTTTGAGATTTGCAGCCATCCCGTATACAAGGGTAAAAAGTCTCATTTATGAAAAGGGCAGTCGACTTTTTATAAACCACAAGGTGTCGTTCAAAGAGAATAGCGCAGAGTGGGCGTCACGATTGCCAAAGCTGCGCTGAAGTTCAGGCGAGCAGTTCACATTTCCATCGGGAAAGAGACTAATTAATATCCCCACATTCCCCAGAAAAGATTGAAGATCTCATATGGATAATTAACTTTATGCCTCGGATTGATCAAATCACGTAAGGACTCTAGTTGCCTTTTAAAGCTGCGGACATCGCCTATAGGTAAATACACATTATGTATGCAACGATGCAACTCTTGAGTGTAAAAACATACTACATGACTGATAAAAGTTTTGAATTCTTTTTATGAATATGCCAAAAATTTGACGTACATTTTGTGACTTTAAGGCCAAAAAAAACAGTATTATACACTTCGATACTATTGATGATTGTGTGTTAAGTGTTAAAAGCTGAAATTACTGAGTTGAACATATCATTCTTCTGTGATAATGCTGCAAGAAGCCCAACATTAAAATAATCATATTACAGCTTTATCCTAATTCATAATTATTATGTTTAAATGGATATCATGTTGTAAAAAGCACAACATAATACAATGTTGCATTAAAACATTATAATAAGGTTTAATTACATATTACGTTGCAAGAAACACAACACGGTACGACTTAAGATCAGTTAAGAATCAAAAAAGAACATGGAGAATGGATTTCATTGCATTCTATAAGCAATAGTGATTGTGCATGTTTCCAGCCTTTCTTGTTCATCGATATTTTCTGTTAACTGTGCAAGCTCAGATGATGCAGGGGTGAAAGTATAAATTTTTTCCCATTATAGCGTCAAAAATAAACATTGCAATACAATGTGATATTAATACATTCTGGTCAGGGTAATGCACAGTGAGATTGTAAGTTAGGTTATTTTTTAGCACAGATACAGCAACTGGGAAGTAAAAGCCTTGATTTAATAGCTGTTGTATTGTGTCAGGGAATTGTGATAATTTATTGTTATTTTTTTAAATAAGGATACTGGAGATAAAAATTACTTTCTCTTTCTATATGGGGCTATATATCCAGTGTGTTTGTTTCCAGCCTTCATCATCATCATCATATAAATTCAGCCGACGCTCATACATGAGCATTATGGCCGTGTAGGCTGCTAGAAAAAAGAGAGAAAAATTAGTGAGAAAGTTAGTGATTGGACAAGGCAGGTGTATAATCAAAAGAAAGTGTGTTAGGTGTTAGTGAGGCGGTTAAAATCAGATGTCGAATTTACAGGGAGTGAGCCTGGTGGGCTGCCAATTGAGATTGGAAGCCCATCAGGCTTGGGGCTGTGACAACTGTTAGGGGGAGGTTATTCCATTCTATAATGCTACGCGGGAAAAAGCTGAACTTGTAGTAATCTCTGGATGTTTGGTAGGTTAGAAAGGTAAGGGGGTGTTGGGTACTTGACAGGCGAGGTTTAGGCGTGAGGTAGTTTGAGGGAGGGATAGCAACGATGTGGTGTATGATTTTATAAACCATACACATACGAATGTTATGTCTGCGTTCCTGTAGGGTGGGCCAGTGTAGGAGGGACAGCATGTTGCCAACACTGCTTGTGTTATGATATCTATTTGTTGCAAACCGTGCTGCCCTCCTCTGTACCATTTCTATTTTGTGTGTGTCTTTTTGAGTGTGTGGGTCCCAGACGCTAGTGCAGTATTCTAGGTTGGGTCTGATTAGGGATTTATAGGCTAAGGATTTGGTTTCAACTGGGGCTCTTTTTAGGTTTCTTCGTAGGAGGCCAAGGGTTTTGTATGACTTAGAAGTGATGTTGTCTATGTGGGGGGTCCAAAATAGTTTTGAGGTGATGGTAACTCCGAGGTATTTTGTACTGTCAGCAGATTCCAGGGTGTGGTTATGTAGGGTGTAATTATGGAGGAAGGGTTTATGTTTTCTTGTTACTCTAAGGATGTTACATTTGGCGGGGTGGAATTTCATCAACCAAGTTGTTTCCCAAGTTGATAGTCTGTTTAGGTCCTGCTGTAGAATGTTTGTGTCTTCCTGACAGGATATTTTCCTGTACAGGAGACAGTCGTCGGCAAATAATCTGACTGAAGACTTTATGTTGTTAGGTAGGTCGTTTATATATATAAGAAAGAGGATAGGGCCAAGAACTGTACCTTGGGGGACACCTGATTCTACGGGAAGATGGGAAGAGGATTCGCCATTTACTAAGACTGATTGTGATCTATTGTGCAGGAAGTCTTTAATCCAGGATGTGATTTTGTCAGAGATGCCGTAATATTTAATTTTTTCTAGTAGGTGGCGGTGAGACTTATCTACCTGCGCCTTTGATGCAGGTAGATAAGTTTTCAAAGTTTATTTTGTCGTTTCTGTCCCGATCTTTGGTTTTTGTGGCTTACTACATGTGCAGGTTAGGCACAGGTCGATAATCCAATATCATCTGCTTTTTTTAATATTATGTGGCTCTCTGCTCCTGTTACTATAATGAATAAAAAGAAAGCTGTCCTGTGCAATATTGGTGTGAGGGCTTACATTTTTGTACATAACATTAAGTCCTCCTTAGAAAGCCCACTAATTGTCATTAGCCCAAATGTGGTTACTAAAAAGCAGATGGTGCCTTAGTGCATGTTGACTTGTTTTGTCATTCTACGTGATACTGATTGACCTACACACAAGCATAGGCCTACTTATTTGCTGTGACCAAAATCTTTCCACAAACAGTCATGACATAAAATGTGAGATTTATTGAAAGAAATGCCTCATCAAGCCTCACAAGTTACTCAGTCCAGTGGGCAAATGCCCTAAAGATCATTTCCAGTTTAGAGGAGTTTCATAGTAGACCCAACAGGTCAGTCCAGCATACATAGTGATGTAGAAACTACATGTAGAAATGCACTTTTGTTCTATATAATAACCTGAATCTCTGTTTCGCGACATAGATTCCTTTCTAGATTATTGGGGTCGTAGAAGATTTTAGATCGCCATTCTATTGACTATAAAACCAAGCCTTTTTTTTTAAAAAAAGTAATCAGTGATAACACTAATAAATTGTGTAATGAAGATCTTTACTGTCTTTGTTCGCACCTCCGACACCAATGTTTTCAACGGAAAAGAAGGTAATGAACCCATCCAAGTTCCGTCTGACCAAGCGCATTTAAATTGAAGCTAATTACCCATGCTTAATGATAATTTTGAAGAAAATCTGCTTTAATTGCTAATATTGACATGCAGTAACATCATTTGAACAAAGTCTGTTAAACTGAACTGAAATACCTACTTCTTCGCTGAATGAATTTTTATGTCCATAACTATTTAGCACACATTCCACTGTGGGTTACACTAATGTAAATTTGAATTGCTCGAAACGCCCCTGCAAATGTACTTTAATACGGCCGCTACTCGCACAAAAATGTCGCAAACAATTGCGATGACAAACGCATTTTATGAAGGGAGTAGAGAAACGTATCAACGCCAGTACATATGCTGCGTTTGCTTTGCGAAATCCACTTGCAGCAGCATCTTTGGTAACAATGTGGACGACATCTGCTGAATTTGATGTTTTGAAACTATATTGAGGCAAAGAAATATTTTTTGATAATTAAATTTATATCTGAAACATCAAATGGAATGGCACAAAACAGTGACCTCACACCGACAAGAACGGTTCTCTTATATCGACCGGCTCCATGCCATCGCCACAGTGTCACAAACGAAAGCAAGAAAATATTGTCAACATGACTAGATTGTGATCTGTGGACAGTATAATCTGAACAGCGCATAGTCATAAAACTGGTGTGAAATGTGTAAAAGATAGTTTAGACTCGGATTCTACAAAATACGCATCAAACGTCCGTTCTTTCCTCGTCACTTCTTGTTTCTTCAATTTTATCTTGACACATGGTCTGCGTTCCCTGCTCTATTCTGTTGCAGTTGCAGTTCGGCTTACCCAATTCCTTCAAATTGACAAAATATTTCTCCATAGCTGCTATTCTTGCATCCATAGACACCTGATTCAATCGTATACCGTTCACTAGATTCAGTATTTTTGTAGCAAGTTCATTTTGCGATTTCGTGTTGTTTAGAACCTCAAACCGAAAGCTAGATAAGTCTTGTTTTATTTCCTCGTTGTCCACTGAAACCAGAAGCAACAAACAGTGTCTGAATATTTATAACTTATATGGATGGTGTAACATTAGAGGCAAAATAAACATTTCTATGGTTAGGTCGACCCCCGTAAGATTAATCGCTTCCACATGGCATTTTACAAGCATATTCTAGTGTACAAAACCTCTTCCTGAGGCTTCAAGAATTGCAAAACTCATTAATTTGCGGTCGTTAGTAGATTATAATTAGTGTGCAGAGCGTATAGATGCCTGCTTTTCATAATGCTACTTATCTATAAACTTTATGTTAATGAGAAACCCAAATTTACGATTAATTTGTAAAAGAACATAAATAATTTGAAGTTAAACAAATTTCTCGACAGGATAAATTGACTTCAACAAAGGCAGGTTAAAATACCTATAGTATTATTAGCCGTCTGCTGTTCCACGTAACGCTTCACCACTCGTTTGACAACGCGCTAAAAAAGTTAAAATCCTACTTTTAGCATAACTACATTGAGTTCAATTATCATTTGCGTCATCAGAGTCAATCGGTGCGGCGCATTAACGTATTTGACTTATTTTCCAAGCTAAAAAAAAACAAACAAACTTTCCAGCATGAAAAAAGGTCTGCAGAACACTTCCTATTAGATCGACAGTAAATGGTCTTCTTTATTCCTTCCTTCATAGTTATGTAATATTTTCAGTTAGAAGTGATTATTAATACTTTAGGTGCCAAATGTTTTACGGAGTCAACAGCTTTTCTCGGCGCGCATTGAGCCCTGGGATATCTCTAGAACTAGGGACATGCTGGTACTTGAATGAAAGGTCTTTTCACGAGGAATACGAATAGGAGATCCGAATGATAATTCAGACTAGTTTGACTTTATAAAATCGCCTTTAGATGTGATTGGCACTGAAAAAAAAAAGTTTTTAAAAAAACTGTTAACTCATTTGCCGTATAGATTGAGACGTGCCAAAAAAAAGGCGTGTTCACAAAGGGTACAATGAGGAAAGGTTACAAATGCCAAGAGTCAAAATGTTGACTGAAAGCCTTGTGAGAATACAGAATGATTTTGACCGCAATTAATAGACCTTTTTACTTCTACTTGCGACAGCTTCTCCTATCTTCAAGATAAGGCAAGTGTTGATTAATAATTAGCAACATTAAAATACATTGTATTGCCCATCGCTTTGAACGAGATGCAGAAGACAGAATAAATGTTGCAGTATATTAAGTAAACAGTCAATACATTTTTGCTTCATACATGATTGTCGCTGATTACTCTTAATAATTTCGACTGTTAGAATACGTCTTTGGGAATCTCCAAAGCTATTCTTTGGTCTCTGCGTGGTGGTGACGACTCACTCTGTACGCTTTGTAATCTTCAGTGTCATATGCACGTTCACCAATCTTGTCATCACATTTCAATTTGATTCTGCTCTGGAATGTGTAGATGCCACCCGAACTGCTACTAACGCGTCTTGCAGCATAGTTTGACATCTGGAAATTAACATATGACGACACATTGGTTTCATTTACATCACATTCTTTTTGTCTCAATATAGGAGCGCGTTCCTCATCTTGGGCTTCAGTCTTGTAGCTGTAACCTATGTTCAGGCAAGCGTTACGGCATTTTGTATGTAGGTAATAATTATATATTGCATTTCGTGGATTGTTATTGCCTATAAAATTTTACATTTTACATAAAGGTCGTACCAAAATAAATGGTGCGTTCCCTTCGGATAATTTATCCCTTGTCATGATATGTCTAAGTCTATCGATAATGGAAGATCAAAGTTTGGCCAGTGTCACAAGATTGATTACAGCAAATAAATACGCCAAATGTTACAAATATTACTGCATTCACAACTAAGTGATGGCGTTTTTTACATGTATATTAATAAATTACTGGGGATTTAGGCAACTCGTCGATAATATAAGCACACTCCTGGGAACATAAGGCTAGTCCACTGATTTTGCAAGTCTAAGAAATACAATTTTCTATTCTTGGAAATATAAATGAAGTTCAAGGAACCAAGGGATAAGTTCATGGAAACCACACTAAAAATTCCGGGAACTTTGAATAAATTGTTGGTGACATATCAGGCGCGCAGAAGTACGGTGAACGAAACTAATGTTGCTTCATATTAAATATATTTTCCGAAAAATTACAAGTATGAGAGATGTATAAAACTACTATTTTGAGCTAGAACAACATTACCAAACACGTCGACTAAAACAAAAAAATCAATACGTGTAATCAATGCCTGGTTTCTCAACAATAAAGACGCGCCGGATGGAAAAATCAACTTCACAAATCTAAATATGCCAAGAGTGGAAAATAAGCGATTTTGATTTGTTTCTACAGCGATGACAGGCATCCGTCATTGTACCATAAAATAAGCGACGTCGAAAACAACTGCAGACCCCACGAACCCGCTCATTTTAACCATTTTAAATTATGACATTCTGCTTCGGCAAAATTGGAAGACGAACGTTAGACATAATTATGACGTGGATTAAGTAAGCAAAATAATGTTGGAATTACAACCTCGACCCAAGTTCCGACATAACCTGATCACATTTTATGCAAATTTTAAAAATGATTAGATGACAAAGAGGAAGAAGAAGAAGAAGAAGAAGAAGAAGAAGAAGAAAAAGAAGAAGAAGCAGAAAAAGAAGAAGAAGAAGAAGAAGAGGGGAAGAAGAAGAAGAAAAAAGGAGGAAGAAGAAGAAGAAGAAGAAGAAGAAGAAGAAGAAGAAGCAAAATAATGTTGGAATTACAACCTTGACCCAAGTTCCGACATAAGAAGAAGAAGAAGAAGAAGAAGAAGAAGAAGAAGAAGAAGAAGAAGAAGAAGAAGAAGAAGAAGAAGAAGAAGAAGAAGAAGAAGAAGAAGAAGAAGAAGAAGAAGAAGAAGAAGAAGAAGAAGAAGAAGAAGAAGAAGAAGAAGAAGAAATGTCCTCCAAATTCAAAGACCCAGAAATCAAGTCAAGAGAACGTGGGAAATAAAAATCGAAACAACACCGGAACCAGTAGTCATAGGAGTACCAGAATTTGTGAAGAAAGGACTAGACATATCTATCAATAATGAAACTCTCAATGGCTACCAATTTATTAACGTCCGGCGTATCTTTCTTTGCTTTCCTTAACAAGCTCAATGGTTACTGGTAATCTTGCCTTTCGATTATTTGACATAATTCAAGCAGCGAGAAGTACTTCGTTGCAATTGTTTTACGAATGTTACAAGTACAATCGCATATGCAATTCTTGTGCGCTTTTTTGCTAAATGGGCTTTTAGATGTTCAACCTATCGTTAAATTTGATCATTTAAAATCTTTTTGTTAGATTCTTGTTCCCGCCTGAGCAAAAGTGGTCTCATCAAAAGAATTGATATCTCGTCGGCGGTCTCTCAGAAAAGGTATTTCTGTACTTGCACTAAGTTGAAATTAAGATACCAATTAATTTCATACTTTTGTGTTTACTATGTTTTCTAAATTTATGAGTGAGGTTACTTAATCAGTTTATATATCTCCAAGGTGGCTCCTGTGATAGCAGAAGCTTATTTCCTTAGCAGGAATCATCCTGGCACACTACTTGTAATTTTACTAAATAATGGTAACTGCTGTGATATCATAATTTTGAAACTTGTATTCCACATGTATATATTGTTTTTTGGCATGTCACATAAATGTCATCTGAGTCTGAGTCATATTCTACATGCATATAGTTTGCATCCAAAGCAGACCAAGCCCCACTTGGTCTGCCCCGGGAATGCAAGGTTTTATTTATAGTCAGGGAAATAAATGCACAGTCACTCTTCTCAAGGACTGACAGAACAATCAGGATGTTCACCCTTTTCACCTTGGCCATTGGAAATATATGTGCCTTGTTAATGTAGTCTGCTACAATGGTAACCCAGGTAGATCTATTAGAATTTAAGTAAAATTTCAGCCCTAAAACAACGATCATGTGGCCGAAGGGCAGACAAAGCAGAGCGAAGAAAAGCACGTGCTCACCATGCCTTGGTATTCCAGCGTTTCCGTAAAAGTTTAAGGCTTTTTTAGCGTATATATTGCTACAATACAGCTTAAAAAGCAAAGCTTCCATCATGACCATAAAGCTTTCAAGTCTTCCCATAAACCTGTACTTTGTCCGAGACAAGGTTAAAATGTGCTTTTCAATTCACACCCAGGTTGCCTTGATGGAGCAGCTGCACGCAGCCTACCCTCCAAACAGTGGGGCAGAATTAAAGCTTTCATTTTATACACGCAAAATCTTGGCATTATATCAAGCTCCTATTAAAACTATAAAGAATCAAACCACAATTCTGTGATTGAGTCATACTGTACTCTTTGTGATCATGGCTGAAAATTAACATAGTGAAAGAATGAGGAGTTTGAGTTTGCATCAACACTTTGTAGCTTAAAGTTTATAGTTCTTGCATGTCACATAGAGGTAGTCATGCATTTGGGCTGCTGAGAAGCATACTATTTATGTGCGCTTTATTATTATAGCAGTAGAGAAACAAACAGTAATTCTATGATAGAGTTAAATTAAACTGTTGAGGATCATTGTTGTAATGGTGATTGACTAGAGGGAGTTTGCATATATATATATATATATATATATATATATATATATATATATATATATATATATATATATATATATATATATATATATATTCTGTATTGAAAGTATGTTCTGCATGGCTTGTTCGCTTGATATTTTAGATAGAAAAAGAGTTATTTACTGTCAAACCTAGCCACAGTAAAACTATTGCCTAACATGCATTTGAATATGCGATGAGAAATAAAATATCTTTACTAAAGCAACAACCAATGGCACCACGTGGTTTTAACTATGTGATGGGTACATCTTGCTTTTTAGGCTTTTGCTCTTTGAAGATGAATCATTTTTGAAACAGAAAGTTATGTACTGCAATTTACAAATATGCATATATATATATATATATATATATATATATATATATATATATATATATATATATATATATATATATATATATATACACATATATATATGTGTGTGTATATATATATGTATATATATATATATATATATATATATATATATATATATATATATATATATATATATATATATATATATATATATATATATGTGTGTGTGTGTGTGTGTGTGTGGACTCGCAGCTGACAGAGGAAAAAAACAAAAAGAAAAGGAAAGTATTTTATCCTTACATCACTGGATCCAGATCCCTACAAGAATAAATTAAAATGGTATCTACTGTTTTGTGGTAGCTTAATTCTAAACTTTTTAGTTTGCTTTGTAGATCACAGTTTAATCAAAAATGTGAATTTGTTTCATACGGCGATGATGAAATTTTACGGAAAACATTGATTGCTCACAAACATTGTTAATATTTTTCTAAATATTCCTGCTCTTTTCACATTTTGTAATAGGCTATGGCATGAAGTGTGAAACACATCATTAAAGCATATCACGAATTTTGCAAACTCTTGAATATGTACAAAAAATGGGTGACGTAAAATATTGATGGTAATCCTGGATAATAGATAATACATTATTATGATCAATAGGTTTACACACGCCACTCACTCGGGGTGCATGACTTACATGTTTACGGTAAACGCTCTCTCTGAACATTTCATCATCCTTAATACGACCCGAATAATGCGTAGAATAATTCTTTTCCATGTCCTTTACTTTTTCTCTCTTGAATAAGGATATTAAAAAGTGGATCTGGTATACAAGTGTCTTAGGTGAGGGCAAGATATTCAGTGGTACTGGAAGAGTTGGACTTTCTTGAATGTATTCCATGTAAAGTCTCGTTCTGGCAAATTTCCACTCTACATCTTGGTCACTCTACAAAACCATAAAAAACGGTATGCAAAATGATATCCTGCAATGTGTGCTTTTCAGACAGTGAAACTAAATATCGGTTTCCAATCTCAGAAGATGATAGATTATTTTATTTAACGCTGAGTGACAAGAGACAGTAGATTTTTTTTTTTTTTTTGTGATTTAACTGTGAGTAACAATTAAGTAAAGACAAAAGTAATGAATACGGCAGGACACTACAAGTATATCGGATATGATGATCATAATAATCTGTTGTTGGCCAATACCGTGCTGGCCCTAACAGCCTACATCATATCAAAGTTGGATGCAATTCATATCATGCCGGCACATACATAGGGCTATGCTATTCTCGTATCAAAGTACACTTACGTTTTTAGAAATGTAAGAAACAAAAAACCCAGATATAACCAAATGGCGCTGCCAACACCCCAATGCATCCAAGAAAATACGAGAGAAAAAAACCTGATAACCTATAATATCCAAGCATACAGCATACTGAAGGTGAACACAATAAACAAAAAACACAGCCATTCACCTTCTCTGTGATACATTAGTCCCATGAATGTCATTTTATCCAAATGTGTAAAGTCTAAAACGGATAAATACTCACAGCGATGAGCTCATATGACCTTGACATCATGGCCACCAGCATATTGAGCAAGATGATGACCGTCACCCAACAGTATAGGCCATACAAAAAATATCCTGTGTACTCTGTCACTTTTTTATTGAAAGATCCTAGGGAAGGGCTGTCAGCATCGGAAGTACCAAACAGGGCAAAGTAGCTGGTCTTAAAGGCACCACTTATGCTGCAAATTAGAAGTGAATTTATGTTATATAGATTGTTTTGCAAAATATAAAAAATGAGTGAGGAGATGCGTTTAATATAATTTTGAAAAAGGTGATGGCTGACGTATACTCCTGCAAAAAGGGAGAGAGAGAGAGAGAGAGAGAGAGAGAGAGAGAGAGAGAGAGAGAGAGAGAGAGAGAGAGAGAGAGAGAGAGAGATAGAGAGAACGGCACTGTTGATATAGCATTTGGGCATTATGTAAAGGGAACTTGCCGGAGATTGTGTTCGATCTGTGATACTATTTGATTTAGCCAATATTTTATTAATGGTCCTCCGCCTATCAAACTGTGTCATTTTGAAGCCCTTTTAAACTTCAATGCCAAACAAAAATGATCACCAAATCCTGAGATTTATCCCATTTGTAGGATAATCTTTCTTACTGCACTCAGTCAAGTATGGACTAGAGTTCCTTTACCGCACTACATACACTTATAGTGGTGCTTCAAATTCCATATATAATATCGTATTTGCCATACTCCGTGTTAAACTAAGGATATTCCATTTTTTGCCTCAGTATATGTTAATATTACCATTATGAATGATTGGTCAACTTTTCGTCAATAGCTGACTTGGCATGGTACCGCTTGTCCAAAATTACCAATTGCGAGGTTAAAATACTCTGATACGAGTGTAAGAAGATTGGAAACTATTTTCATGGCGGGTCTGCCTCAGTTCTATACTATACAGCAGTTTTGAAAATGTCATGACAAACAAGAAACGTGCTGGCTTTGATAAGCAGGGGTACGAGTATACCGGACTTCAAATCGTGATCTCGAGTGAGAAATATTCTTGATGCTCGCATCCGCAAAACTAAAAATACACTTTTGCAGGTGAAAGTAATGTTTATTCAAAATTTTACCTTGCAAAGGCATTCACTGCCTTCACATCGGAGAAATTTCGGACAGTGATTTGAGACTTCCTTAAGTTGTCTGGACTGTAGTACCAATACAGGTTATGCAAACCCACGAAGAATGCTATTACTACCATAAGGAAGATACAGCAAAACTTCAGAACGTCCTGTGAATTAAAATGACAAGTGTAAGTGCAAATGAAAGGTTTATCACGAATGCTTATTTTGCAAAGAGATTGAGGTCCTTCAACGAGTCAAAACAAGCACAAGGGACACGTCACCATCAATATGTACTGGTGAGCTTCCTAAGCCCCTGTTTGTAAGTATGAAATCGAATTACTCATTGATTTCAGATTTCACACACACACATACACGCAGATATATATATATATATATATATATATATATATATATATATATATATATATATATATATATATATATATATATATATATATATATATATAATTATGTATATATATAATATACTGGCCTTAAACAGTTAATCAACAGGTTATGTTTTACAGTACATAGAGCAAAATATGAAACGAACGACTTATTTCAGCGTTTCAATATGAACCTTAACTTCTTGATATCACTTCCAAAACGTTAAGCTTGAGTACCGCAAAGACAGAGCAAGTGAACATTCCGTTCTTGTTGTCAAATGACACCCCGCCCCCCAACGATTACAAGTTTAGTTTCTCAGTATGCGAGATTCAGTACGCACACGTACACTAACCTATGTCAGGACCTATACTACAGTATTGGGTAGGAATTGTACTCATGCACATGACGTGTTGATACTAACGTATCATTCGTTTTCATATTTTGCTGTATGCACAGTAGAGCAGGAAATGTTGCTTAACTTTGTCGGGCCAGAATGTATCTGAATTGTGATTTGTTTCGATTTTCGAGGAGATGCGGTGGCATTCCATTTAAAAGATACAATATGCAAGGATTTTATTAGGAAATAAACTATGTTCGTATGTATACCTTGATCATCCTGCCAAGAGTGAGTTGTAGAGGACCCAGTCGTTCGTCTACCGCCAACAAATAGGAAAGTCTCGAAAAACTAAGTACATTAGCCAAAGCAAAAAAACATTCACACAAGTTGTTTGGATCGAACTGCTCCCAAAGTACACGATCTGCAAAAATTGTTAAAAATAAAGTTTATATCATTGGAATGTAGAGGCATAGCACCATAAGGAAAGGAGTCAAACAGGCCACATATTACTTCGTCACGTGAAAGAAATAAAAGTACAAACTCGCGTGTAAATATTTGTACATTTGCTCCCAAATAGGGAAAACGCATTAACAAGAGAAATGTAAGATATGAATTCCTCGTTTACCTTCAATTCTAAACCCCTTCGATCGTCCAACACCGAGGACATTCCCGAGTACACATTGCGCTTTACTAATGTGTTGCTACAATGTATCATCATAGCAACAGACCTGTCCAGCAACACACTGTAACCTGGATCCGGTGCACCCTGTCTTGCATCATTCATCCTGTGTCGTCCGTGCAAATAGCAACTTACCCAACAAAGGTTACACTCCCTAACAAAACACACAATTCATTAGGATATCCTATCCAAAATAAAAACATTACATTTCCAGGGAGACTCTAGTTATTTTAAGTAATTCGTTTACGTCATTATTTATTCAACAAGTGATTATTTGCGAAGCCAAAATTTAAACCTTCATTTTTGTGGGAGGGGGGATTTTTATGGGTTTGTTTTTTGTTTTCGTTTTTTTTTTTTTTTCGTTTTGTTTTTGTTTTTTGGTGGGTTTTTTTTTTTGTTTGTTATTGTTTTGGGGTTTTTTTGTTTGTCACATGCGTGAAGTCCACATAATTCTAATTTGTTGACATACTTTATGACACAATATAAATTACTTACTTTGCATTCCCTAGTTTTATGAACAAAGCGTCGAAAATCTCCAGATATCGTTTCTTTTACATAGAGCGCTATTTATCTTAAATCAGACTGAAAATGTTTAGGGCTTACACGTCGATCTAAATTGAGTTATGTATACTTCGGTGGAATTTTTACACTGTATGCTTACAGCAAAAAAAAAAACATTTTTACAGGTGATGTTTCCTCTGGTTGAACGCCATAACACGAGACAACACACAGCGAATTTGATCTCAAACCTTCATAAGCCCTCAAGCGTAAATACGATCTTTTCTTGAAAATCCTATCGCTAATTCATGCCTTATTTGGTCATGAAATTACTTCTCAAACATTAGTGCTAAAGCACGCCATAGATATTTGTTGGTTCATTCAGTTTTATTTCTGTCTGAAATCAGCTATGTGTGCAAATGACGTTCTGTCAATGTTGATTCAATGTTCGTGACGTTCGCCAACATCAATCCATCGTTTGTGTGCAGGGTTGCCACGTACCTGATGGAAGCAAGGCAAACTGCTGCATAGCGGATGTGTCGCGTTGAATCAGTCTTATCCAATTGCCTTCCGTTGCAAAGTAACTGAGTGCCATATAGACCTACAGCAAAACATATAGGTGATACTCCATCCAAATCATTTGTCGTGCAAAAGATAGAAGGTCAATATCGAAAGACTAGTACTTGTGGAGATGGTGCAGATAAAAGGTTTTTTTTTCAAAGCGTTTGCTTGTTTCAATGAATAGGATTAAAATTGTGTACAACGCATTTTGACAATACGTCTAATAATATGAAATTTATATATCCTGGGATTTGTAGGTGTTGCTTCCCAGAAATCTGCCTCTCCAGCACGTTTAGCCAATATCACCTCTAAATTGAAACGTGCATGTCATAGCGCATGATTTAACGTCCAAATTTATTCATAAATTTGGCGCAAATATTTGAAATTATGTTGCTTTGTTTAAACAGATAGAAACAAAAATCCACTATGATCGAGTCTGGGTCTACTGCACAACATGACAAATGTGTCATTCCCAACGTTTTGTTTTTTTTTAACCAACGCCGGATCCAGCTTTTGGTGCAGGTCCGTTTTCTTTATCTGGCGCTCGGCCCCCGGGGCGCACTCTCAACATGCATATTATGCTAAGACGGTCCGACCATTACACAAAGGAATATGAACAATCTCATTCTGAAGAGGTCTCTTGCTATCCAGGGAAAAGCAATTAACTGTGTCTAAGAACAATGTATTCACTTTGCTTTCCTATTCTGACCTGTGATAATTTGAAAGCATGTCATTTTATATTTTCATAATTATTTCACAATAATGTGCCGGTTGATTGTAAGATGAAATAAATTATCAATACATTTCTCAGAGCATTTCTTTCTGATTTGGACCTCAGAATTTAGCGGGAACTACATTAAAATTATACAAGAAGAAAAAGCAAGCAAGAAAATATTTTATATAATTATTTTGATATGATTCCATGTCATGTTAACTTTGATATAATCTAACGATTACAAGATAGTGCTTTATTGCATAAAAATGTATTAAATATGGCTACATAGGCCCATGACGTAGTAAAAAAAGAGGAATGTGACCTTCCTGTGCTCAGCTGACTTTGCATGAAGGATTAGTGGGGGCCTAATTGCCAACATGTATGTCTGTGCGCAGTTTGTGTATGAGTGGTTGCGTGCGAGCACGTGAGTGTGCACGTTGTTGCGTACTCAAAAACAGGTATGCGTGCTTGCCAGTTAAAAAAACAAAAACAAAACAAAAAACAAAGAATTTCCCTGACAATGATCCAGAAATCGATATTTAAGTGTGGGGACCGACATGCTTCTTCTCTGGCTAGTACTTATAGCCTAGCAATCAAGCAAGCACGTCACGCATCGGCGACAACTGGCGGTAAAATTCAGTTCAGCTATACTGTTCAGTGGACTAGAAGCCAGTATATGATTGACCTTATAAGAGTTACATCAAAGTAGAGTTACGGTGTGTGTACCCGAAACAACGATATCCTGCCCTTAAAATGCCAATGTAACTGACGCAGCATTTGGTTTCTGTTGAATCACAGAACAGAGAGTTGCAACATAGATCAACTCCCTTTAAATAATGAACATAATTATTTGGTCACCCTGGGGTTGACCAAATCTCTCTAGTCCATCAAAGGATGAAACTGGTCAGGCAATCTGGCTCTTTGTATGCCTTCTCTCATCCACACTTACGTCTTTCAATTACATCCATATCAAGTTAACAGAGAATTCAATCAATGTTTTGGACAAAATACCATGTACAATCATTTGCAAAAGTATCCCCACACGAACCACGCACACGTATACACTTAGATTATTAAGGAAACTTTACTGATTATTTTAAATCAGAAAATAAGAACAGCGGCACCCAGTTAGCTGATTTCATAAAGACGGAGTCATCGCAGGTTCGCACCAATAGAAGATAATCCGGACATCAGATTCGAAAAAAATTGTTGTTAATTTGCAATTTGCAATATAATGATAGTAATAATAATCATCATCAGTAGAACAAAAACAGCAACAACGACGACGTCACCTAATGAAGATTATTTGCGCACATAAAGTCAAAATACATTGCTTTGCCGAACGGTTTAACAGGCCTTTTTGAAGTGTTCTAAAAAATAACACGTACAAATATTAGCAAATAAAATGTCTGGCTTATGAAAATTTGCACAAACGTAAGAGAGCTTTCCCAGGTACACCCGACCAAATTTGAAGAGGCCGACGTTTCTGGAAAGGTCTTTAATATCAGTTGTTGATGGATAGAGAGAGGTCGGGTGGGATAGGCAGACATACCCTACACTCAAATAAAATAAACTCCAGAGTATTTCAGTTTTTACAAAATTGTTTCACATTAATGGGCCAGTTTAATGAACACTGCTCTGTGATACCATTTCATTTTCAATGAAACCTCTTCAGACCTTCAGAGCATGCAATTTTTTAAACAAATTTTTTTCAGGTGACAGTACTCCGTACCATTGATCACGTTTGGTATGGACTTATGTCGTTATGTGTGTGTGTGGGAGGGGGGGGAGGGTGCTCAATCTGTCTTTCTCATAATGTATTGCAGATTTTGTTTTCGGTCAAATTATTTCCTTTTATCCAATAGTTAGCTAAAACAATGGAAAGCATCTTGTTTATGTAAAAAAAGTGGTAAGTTTGAATTTTTCATATATAGCAAAATATGCTTGCGTGTCCAAAGGACTACAAATTCATGGCCTCATTAGCTGATAAAAGCACAGACGTTCCCCAAGTAGAATGACGTTGTAGATGGAGGCTGGCGAACTGAAATCCATTTGATAGAAATGGCACCCATAATGCATGACCCAGATGGATGTCATGTATAATAGCATTCTAGTGCAGCCAAACAGTACTACCTATATTCGCTTACCAATAATTCACATGTCTAACTTCCATAAATAGAAACGTATTTTTACTTTTTTTTAACCCGGAGTGTATATAGCACATTTTGTGAAAACATTTCAGAATGCACAACAGGTCCATTCAGTTCCATCGACACGTGGGCAAGGATTTAGGTAAACTACAGACACTCTAAAGGCATAGATATTTTTGAAAGTCGCAAGAATAAAGTATCAATCTAAACCATTTCCTGATCAGAATGAGACTGAGTCAAAAGATGTATGTATGTATGTATGTATGTATGTATGTATGTATGTATGTATGTATGTATGTATGTATGTATGTATGTATGAAGTGTGTAAAACCTTCATTTTAACAATGATTAGTGGTTAGCAAACGTTTATCTGCCCCTGGGCCCTCAATGGAAATATGTGAGGTACTGTCTTAATGTAGATATAATGTATGAAATACCATAGTACCTGCCTCTAAAGTACCCATTGTAAAGACCACCTATGGGACTGAAAAAAGTGGTCTTAACAAATGACACATATCAAAGATAAAGAAAAACCGAAACGGAAAATGCGTGGTTTAGTAGCGAAATGTTTTTTTTTTTAAATAAGGTAACTTAATTGGAGATTCTATTGTGTAAATTAGTGAAATCAACACATGCATTGCTTGATAGAATGGTCAATAGACCATGAAATGTACAAAAAGGCTCCATTTTACATGAATGTCTAGAGGTAGCTTTAAATTTAATAAGTTACGGTATCATTGACAGTCGAAATGCTGAGATATGAAGGAGATTGATTGGCTACCAGCAAGCCTCGGTTGCAAGCTAATTCTTAGGCTGTGATGTCAAGAAAGAGTGACAAAATTCAATATATGGCGGCCATATTATTAACTGGTATCACATAGAAATATGCAATCAAAAAAGTGGTACAAAAGATGTGTTATGATCTTTTACCTTTATATAGCATCTTTCCCCGGATAATAAATCCACATTATGGTATTATTCCGGTCTAAAAACAGGGCCATGTTACTCCAAAATGTTCATTTCATTTCTGACCTGTGAGCCATTGCTGACCCAAATATCCATAAGTCATGCACATATATTTTGATCAAATTTTGTACAAGCAATGTGATGACAAAATTTTTGCCATCTGCTGAAAGAATACTTTCCGGATGCAAGCAATAAGATGTAGGTCCAAATTAGAAAGAAATAATCTTGTGACCCGACTTTGAATTTCAACCTCTTAAATTTGCGATCTTGCAAAAAATCCACGTTTTCTACAAAGTTCCACTTTTACAACATGGGGTCTATTCCCGGCAATTTGCACCTAGAATGCACTGCCATAACATACAGATCCAAAATGCAATGGGGGTGTAGGATAGTAGCAACCCTGTGTCCACCTTCCTGCCAAAAAGAAGGTGCCCCAAAATTCCATATTTAGGGGGTAGGGTCCTTCAAATTTTGATCAAAACTGTACAATTTGCCCTAAAATGCTCAAAAATATTTTTTCACAACTGTAAATATTAATAAGCATGAAACCTGGTATAATCTATGTTATTACAGAAAAAGTTTTATCTTCTCAGTTGTCCTACCCCCCCCCCCCATTACTTCTGACAAAATGGATTGTTCCGTTGTTCAAATTGACTGATATTTAAGTGAACGATCACTTATCACACCCCTTTCATGTGATCCGAAGCTTAGAAATGAATAAACACGGGGCTGGTCATTCTGCATGGTGGCACTGGCCCAAAGGCTCTGTGATTGGCTGTTCACTCAAGATGGCCGACATTCCCATGGTAAAAAGGAACCAAGCATTGACTTTTGCTGGATGCTGAGCCAGTAGTTTATCCATTTTTGCAGCATTATACACAGAATGATGGAACTGCATACAATGCTATTTGAATTAATACAAAACGCATGGAACCAGGATTGGATAGGGTCATAGGAAATAATATGATTCCCTATTTTGTCATTGTTTATTTCTTGTTTCACTGGTAAGCACATCAAAAACTGTTATCAAATGTTGTAATTACAGAGATATCCCTAAACATGATATGTTCGGGTAAACATGCATTTTGAGATGATTACACCTAAACACTTCAAATAGCGGAGACTAAGATGTGCCCATGCTTCTTTTTTTACATAAGCACTGTCTAGCTATGCAACTTAGAACGAGGCTGCTGATTTGACCCCTAATCTCACATCTCAGTAAACCCAGGTCGGCATGTCGACTGTAACTTACAGTCCTTATGTGGTTGGTCTGGAATGAGTTGAAACCGTTTCCGCATTACTGTTGCGTTTAGCGTTGTCTAAATTATTAAATACGGAAGTAGCATGAAGTTTTAGAATTTATGCAGCTGAATTTAATTGGAACCTTGGCGTGGGTTTACCGCTTTTTTGTCTTAAATAGCACAAAGGAAAACATTTGTGCAAGGGCATCTCATCATGTTAGGTTTCATCTACAATTCTGAGAAAAAATTATTTTCTACTGTCGTGGAAATTCAGTGAAACATTGCAGCAGACGACAATTTACATCTGTGCGCTCCTGTGTAATTTAAGCGGGCAAGGGTCAAGGTCAAGCAAAATAGCGAACGCATGTTCCTTGCAAAAGTATCTAGAAACAATTGTAGTTGAGGACTAAAAACCGTTGACATATATGGTGCATGATAATGGCTGCTATTTTTCGTACGTACCTTCCAAATGGCAATAAATCGCAGGGCAAGAAACGCCATGTAGAATGTCAACATAAAAAAGTCGAGCCAGTTGTAGGCAGATTCCATATATCCGTGGATACCGTCGTTATAAACCTGTTTACACTCCTGCCAAAGCAAACCTACAACGATCATTAATCATAAAAATTGCCTTAAGATGATGAAATTGTTTCATTTTTGTCAGAACCGTAATCAAATGTCAGATAAGCAAATTGAAACAGTGAAAGTCATAATATTGCATCTGTGTAATTTGATATTGCGGATAATTTTGGGGTTTTAATACGCAAGGATTGGACGCACAGAGTAGAAATAGCCTCACTTATCAACATATCTTGTGACAAATTGTCTGCTATGTGTTATCACAGATAAGGGAATATTTGATACTAGTATTTGTAAACGTACTTTTGTGTCATTTTGAATTTTATCTGACTTCAGCTAAACAAATCATGGTTACGCTTTTGACAGAGGGAAAGTTAGCTCATATATTAATAAACATGAGCACATATGGCGTAATGGATCAATACAGAACCCAGAGAAGTATTTTCATTACGAATGTTGAATCAATCGTTTAAAAAAATCATTTATAAACAAAAAGCTGTCATCATTGACAAAAACCTTCTCATGTTCACAAGGTACTCCCTTAAACAATTATCATTGCTAGAAACTTTTGAATGTACACAAAGGTTTTGTTGCGGCATTTTATCTTCTGTTACCCAAAACACGTTTATATAAAATACCCATGGGTGTGTGTGCCTGCACACATTACACAAAATTAAATGCAACAATCACACGTCACACACACAAATTATCAATCACATTGACACAAAATAAATCAATCTAACAACACCATGCAGTGAAATGAAATACCATGACATTGTCTTAGATGATGTATTATACCGTATATTTCCCTTTTTCATCATACGCCATAGTTACTGTTTGTTCACATTATGTCATATCTCCAGGCACTCAGCACAAGACCTACAGGGATCGATACCAGCGTCCTTCGGGTCATTCTACGTCTTTATTTAAGTGAAAAATCAAGCATATTCCCATGAAAACCAACACGTAACACACCAGACAAAATGACTCATCTGGATCACACGACCCACGTAACTGTCAATCACACTTTGCTCTAATAGGAGACATTCATTTTTAACTGCGATCCTGCTCACTTCCTGTGTTGCCGGGACAACAGACTGATGCTGCCACCATGATCAGAGCAGATTTGTATTACGAACTACATGAACATACATAAATAACACCTTTTCATCCAAAAGAGAGCTCCTAATCAATTTAGGCATCCTTTATGTTTCAAATATATGGTAAAATATTTTCTTAAGATTATTCTGTGTTCGTGTTGTTTATTTTATTGAGAAACTACTTTTGACCATGCTAAATACATGGATGCAGGTGGCTACCTGTTTTGCTCAATATGTGTTAGAATAGACCTAGAATAGGACCACGTTTAACTATGAATACATCCTATTACGCTGATAAAATATCAGCAAAAAATTATAAAAAGGCTGATCATACGTCAAACAAAATACCATTCACCCTAAATATGATAGAACATGATGCAGCCTTTTCCTTCATCTGGTTTTTTTTTATTTTTTTTTTTATTTTTTTTTATAAATATACATAAACCATTGTTTTTCCAAACTGTTTTTCTGCTATGCAACCACCGGAGCTGTATTGGAATTTGGCACCAGCGCCTTGCCAAGGAAGTCCTGCTTCTCCAATTGTGAGGCAAGGTCCCAATTCTGCATACATGCAGTTGTTCCCGTAAGTTTGGACAATCCGTAGAGTAAACAAATGGCATTCGTATGTCGAGCATGGTACTTAATTAACACACTCTACAACCTCTGGTTAGTATACACATTCAACACTTCATACAAGTCAGCTGAGAATGAGTTCCAAAAGAAAAATAATGCTTTAAAACCGCACATACTTTTTCTTCAGATGAAATTGAAATGTCATTACCTAACACCCAAATGGTTATCAAGGTGAGACTAGAACTGACGACAGACGTTCGTATTGCCAGACAAGCGGGGAATTCCTGTCCCAATACCCCTGTAAGGTTGGGCCTGTAGTTCTGGTAGTATTTCCACGTGTCGGAACTTTTCACCTCCGGTGTCAAATGATCGCGTTCGTTGAAACTGTACGTTATGATAAGTGCCAGAAAGATGAGGTAGGACACGGTTGAACCCACAAACTTGACGAATGGCGTCTGTAAAAACTGACCCACCTGCGGTTGAAAAATTGCTTAAATCTGGGTACAGCACGAAAATTCGACTTGATGATATACCTTCGTTTATGATATGCGTTAGGTTAGCAGTGACTTTCACTAATTGTTACATGTATACCTGGATTCGAAGCTTTAAGTGTGGTAAAGTATACATTTTAGGAATGAAAACAAACTGGCAATTGTTTTTGTGATAATTTTATAACGTTAAATGGTGCCAATGTTTACATACCAATTACACAAAAGCTCACATTTCACCACAAAATATAAATTAAGCCCATTGAACTTTGAGGTCAGAGATCCAAAATCTGCAGCAAACTTAAGTTATGAATCAAAACACGTGTCTGGTATCTTTCAAACTAGGTGCTGTTTTGTTACCAGAGACAGCTGTGAGTAACTTTTTTTTGATGTGCCAGTCACCAGTCCTGTATCTCGGAAACAACAACAAATACTTGAAATCTAAGGCAAGCTTTTTAATTTGCAAAATGTTCCAAAGTTTGCCATACATTTGATTCTGAAATATGAGAAACTTTAGAAGTTGAATAAAAACCAATTATTATAAAAGAACAGCGATCACTTTCTTTAACACTTTTATAATTGCTGTGAAAACACTGTTCTCAACAAACATTACCACAGTGCCCAGCAGGAATCTTTAGTTTGCACGGTTTCTAAAAATGTATACTGTATTGAATATTCAAAGTGGATTTACAATCGTATATACAATAGAATACCAGTCAGCACTCAGATCACTGATACCGGAACGTACATCGTAAATTCTTAGGCCTCGTTAAGTTACCTATCGGTGAATGCAATATGAGTTGCGCTTGCCTCATTAAATTGTGCTATTTGTGTGCTGAGTATATATAATTTGAATGCGTGAACAGAGTTACATGTAGGCACAACATGCAGATAGCTGTTGAGGGCATACGGAAATGCTCGATCCACACAAGATTTCAAGCTCTCTCCTCATGACGAACTGCGATAAAACCAGCTACAGTATGTCTCACAAAAATTGGAACGAATAAGGTTTGAGTCATCATTGTTCCTAAGTGGGTACAAATGTGAGCAAAGATATACTGACATGATACACAGTGCCAATTATTTTGATATTAAAATTTAAATCTAAATACATGTACATATGCATATATATATATATATATATATATATATATATATATATATATATATATATATATATATATATATATATATATATTACACATTACGGATTACATAGCGTATTTTAAAATTTTTATGAAAGATTGATTTCAAAACGTTACTGGCTTTAAAACCTGTTTTGTTTCCAGTATTAAATGAAAGTATACCTCTTAAACCTCGTTGCTTCATAAAATATGTTTTTGCAAATTAAAAACAAACAAACAAACAAACAAACAAACAAAAACTTGCAGAGGCAGGTGTTGCTAAAATACGGCAAAATTAGGGTTAGTATTTCCAATTACCTTTTCTGAAGGCCTCTTATTGATCCATCTGAATGGATTTTACACTTTGCAACAGCTTTCTTTTAAAGGAATTGTCATTTATGGAGAATTTGAATCTGGAAACATAATCATAACGATTCAAATGAACACAATCTCTCTCGTAATGGGAGTGAAAAGCAAATAATGAGTTAACGTTGATTTACGCTTACCCTGCATCGTGGAGCTACTAAATATAAAACACACAAAACTGGGTATGAGATGAGGAAAGCGATGAAGCCGAGGACTATGACAACAGCGTGTTGGGATCGGTACAGTGTCATCCAATCTGAGAACCAGATCGTGGTTAGCTTCTTTTGGCAACCCGGATGGGCTACAAACTAGAAGAGAAAAATACGACATTGGCAGATTTTATCCTCAAGCTTAAGTATAGGCTTGGGCCCAACAATTTTTTCATCAAGGCTACTCTAGCAAAAGATGAGTCAGTGCTGGAGAGGAAGTTTCAATTTCCCACGCTTTTTTTGTTTTTTGTTTTTTTGTTTTTTGTTTTTTGTTTTTTTTTTTTGTTCAAAAAGATGGTCACAGGTGCTGACTTCAAAATCCACCCCATGTCCAAGTGACCCAGATATACGTGTACTGCTTCAAATACTCGACCCTAAACTAAAGATAACCTGTTTTATATCATTAGCGTTGCATTAGCCACCCCCACCCCCTCAGAAAATAGTAAAATGGAATGAAAGAAAGAAAGAAAGAAAGAAAGAAAGAAAGAAAGAAAGAAAGAAAGAAAGAAAGAAAGAAAGAAAGAAAGAAAGAAAGAAAGAAAGAAAGAAAGAAAGAAAATAAATGAATGGGTGTTTTCAAAATCTGGATTCAACAAGTTGGTTTTTTATCTAAAAATGATCCTTTCCCACTCAAATTGCATGAAAGCGCTCTGACGTAAATTTTCGTCCTGCTTATTCTGTTTGCTGAAGTTATTGGTTAGTAAGAAACATATTGTGTGAGAACTGTATGTAAAACCCACTTGACAGCCTGCCCCAAGAAAAGTGGTTTCTTCAGTTTTATTTTAATCAGGAAATGATTAACATGCCTTGTGTAAGTGACCCTCCATTACATCAAGCAATGAAAGCCATCTCCTAACATAGTCAAGTGTGCGGCCGTCGTTGCCGGAGAAAGCCACAATACGAAGCGACTGCAGCTGTACGTACGTACAAATGTCAAATTGTGCGCAGCTGGCTTATTATCCAGGTGTAGAGAGCAGGTGCAATCTGCTCATTGATTTTGCAGATGTTAAGTGAATGATACATCTGAAGAACTACATGTTTACAAAGATCTTTATATTTTGCTGGTTTAATCCAGCATGCTGTCTCACGAAACCTCTATGTTCTCTCCATAGTTTTTACTTCCTCTTTATTTGACAAACAAAACCTGACACCTAATTTCATTCAAAATAATTTTCAGCACTCTGAGCATTAATTAATATGTTCATCACTTTTTCGGAGCATAATTCTTTTAAAGCTAGGACACTGTTTATATTTAGTTTTATAAAATGCCAATGGAAGATTATGGCTATGGAACTAACGCGCATAGACTTTCTGACATTCATTAAACTAATTCAAATGTAAAGTTACGAGTCACATGTTGCCTAGCGGGTGTCTCATTGTGGAATAAAGACATGTAATAAATGCATGATTGCAGCTTTTACTCCTCAAGGAATGTTGAACAGCCGGAACCAGATTTGTTTTTTAAATTAAAGAATACTAAAGAATTCATACAAGATCTCATAAAATCATCATTCAAAAAGAGACCTGATTTGCTGCGTCAATACCTTTGCATCAATCTAGATGTTGATCTGCTAGAAGGTTGACTTTGTACCATCTCTGACGCCTGTGTATGGGCCTACTGTGTACAGTACGATTCCATACAAATAAAAAATTATGTCGCCTACTTGTTGCAATTTATAATATTAGCTTTGGCTGTCAAAGAGTAATAACGCGGTGACTTTATTTCTCCAGGGCCTATCTATACGAAGCATATCGTTAGCAAATTAGAGGTTCCCTCTCGTACCTTTAATAAGAAGCTTCTTACTCCCTACTGAAATCACGTCACCTGACCCCTTCTATTGTAGACACGTCCCTGCAATTTCATTATTTAAGACGATATACTGCCAGTCGTGGCTTCCTAATTCCTTGATTATCTAAGATTTCCGTTTCCGGAATCAAAATCATCGTTATTTTCACTGTTTCGTTATCCCTTGGTTTGGGCAGATCGCAACACTAATTAAATGTATGCCACCGTACAAGTAATTCAGCCCCGAACAACGCAATAAAAGTACCGTATGGGAGGACCTTGGAGATTCAACAGTACAAGGTTAATAGATCACCTTATACGAGGACCAGTCGGTTTTGAAATGTGCTCTGTAACCTTTTCGAGATTTTGATAAGAAAATCAATACCAAATGGGACCCTGTTTGAAGCCAAATCAATGGAGATATATGGCTTCATAAAGCGACATGAGGTCCCTTCATACACGTACATGTACATAGTAGGGAGGGAAACTCTACTTGTACACATTCTCTGACATATTGCATTTTTCTGACCGTTTTAGCCACAAGCCTTCCATGGAACCGTGTAATACCGTACAAATAGCATATACAGTAATGCATTGAAACCCTTTTTGACACATATTTTCTAAAACACCATCTACGTTTCAATCCAAAAGAAAAAATATAATAACGAGATTGATATAGGAACGGTTGAACGTTTATATGAAGGCTTTTCTGTCGTTAGGTAGTCAAGTGCACTCCCGCTAAACATACAGAGCTGTGCACATACAAAACGTTTCAATGTAATAGCTAAGAATGGAGTTTAAGCCTAATTTATGAAACTCAACTTAATAATATTCTCGATTCGCCAAAATGTATTTGTCTTAAATACCAGTAAAGATTGCGTAATGAATGCTATATATACACGTAGTTCATAACCCCTAACCTGATAGAGAGAATGACGTTACCCTTTTTTGCTTATAATGTATGGCAAGTTTTAAACGTGCCAGTTTTCCAGGTTGTTCGTATTCCTCAGAATTAGATGAAGAGGCAGCATTGAGTATAACATCCAGTTCCTCGTTACCACGGACATTGTCTAACAGTTTGACCACATATTTGCTCACTTGTTCAATCAAGTTCTCGTATTCTGTCTGGAAAAAAAGAATATGCGCCGAGTTAGAACAGACATCACAAGAGTAAATGTATATTACGTATGTGAATGGTTTAGGGGACCAAGCAAATATTATACAGAAACACGTCATATAATAAATGAAGTGTGAACAGGACCACCTTTTCACCACCCACCCCCATGTTCTTCGAATCGAATATGAAAAGTGACATGTAATCCTTGAAGCATTTGCACGAATTGAAGCATTACTATTTGCCTTTTTTTTCAATTAACGCTGAAAATGTCATGTCTGTTTGAGATTCATTTCATCATGCTCAGACAGTAAAAATGTGCCCTTTGATTCAACACGGGCATAGGAGGTTCTGATAAATTTTTTCCCTTAAATCGAAATATGCTGCATCAATCACAAAAGAACACAGTCAAAAGCAAGATACTGGACAATAGATTGTAAAAACTTGAAATCTTTTCACAAATTATTTTCTGTTGGTACATGTATTCAAGCACAAAAGACATAGTCGGGTAGTGATGCCGTTGGTCAGGCAAGGATGTGTTTTACCCCAAATTCTATCGGTAAATTCGCACTTGTTTATTTACAACGTAACGCATTTACTGCTGCTTTTCTGTCGTTTAATGAAACAAATCTTTTCCGCGCAAATGCACTTTTGAATTGTCCGCCATAATCAACAAAGGAGCTGTGTAAACAGCCAATGATCACCCAAAATAAGTCACAAACTAGCTGATTTACGCTGCAACTGAAGCAGTGTTTGAAACTTAGCCAAAACTAGAAGCGAGTTTTTCGTGCGAAAAACGTGCATCCCCCGAACAGGCACCTCTCACCAGAGACCACGCCTCTAAGAGGGCCACCATTCTTCTGCAGAAAGTTTGATCTTGGCCTTTGACCTAAAAGTCACCTCTCGGCCAATTTAAGGGAAGTCTCACCTGTGTACATAATAATAAAGTCTGATACACTTTAATCATACGCATTTGGAGATGTGGCGGGGAAACCATTTTATATCGCAAGTTTTTTGGGGGGAATTGATGATTCGTATTGCCGTTTTCCAGAAAACAATGCTGCTTTTTATACGTGTGCACACATGTACACTGGTAATCAAAACTAACCATTCCAGTAAGTACTTATACTCATCATTCGGCAACTGCAAAATTCGTTCGAAATAAGGAAAACACCGCCTCAGCTCACAGTCGGGAATACTTTTAATGGAGAGCCAGTCAAGGGCTCATTCCACCACGTCTGGAAAAACGGATGGTTACGAAAACTAGCTAAATATCACAGATACATACAAACTTAATTTTTTAACAAATACAAATACCACAGCCCCACCTTTTGAACAAATTAAGGGCATACACGTGAAGACGCGTACTGCAGACAACTGAAGATTTGGCCCCCCTATAACCTCATTTGACTGACAAGTCTGCCCAGGTAAAACACATGTCAAAATGGCACCACTTTTGAATGCAAACATAATTACAGACAGACAGTGACTGGTACGAACACGGTCCACAGGGTTTTTGATCGAGGGATGTTATGCAATGTTGTTGCAGTGCACTGGACTTTGTACGATACATTATTATTCTAAATGGATGGATAAATTATAGTTGTCTATGTACAATTTTACAATATACATATAAGACCTCACGTCATGGTATTCCCTATAAAACTTTAACTACATTAAAGGGACCTTTCACAGGAAGTTTATAAATTAACCTGGACTTACAACTGAGAAACCCGTTCAAGATATACTTGATATCCTTAAAAGAAAACCATGGAGCATTTTATCTGCGTTAATATGAACTGTGAATATAAAGATCACTATTTGTTGTGAGTGTTTCATTGGCAGAACTGGTTATCTCTGCCAATACACTCATTTGCAAAGAAGATATAAACGTTGTGTTCGATGGGCTCCAAAATCAAAATGCAAGGTCATAACATGTACAATGTTATTTGGATATATTTGTGGCTCTGTCATGTTGTATCACATGTGATCCCACTTTCGTAAATGGGTCAGTGATCTGATATAACAGTAACATTTAATAATAGAGTTTTTGGAAAATTTATTATCATGGCCTTAAGTCACTTTGTATTTACTGAACATTTATGCATAAGGATGCAATTATTATCAGTGACAAATAGCTGCGCTTCCGTCGAATAATATAAAAAGATGATGGTATTGCAAACCTGCTGCTACATTTATCGTAGGCGTCTTTGAGTGCTTTATCGTGGATGGAGTTCAATTTCATATTAACGTGATTCCGTGACCCATTCGATGAACGTGAAATGAGTTGACTAATAGTGCGTGGTTAACATTGGGCAAGTGTATGACCTTCGCGAACCTTACGGTACCACATCACGGTGGCAAGTGACGTTGCAGCAATTTATAAGAGCATGAAAGTAACGCCTGACAAAGCAGTTGTGAGACTTGTGCGTGCCATTTGGTCGTTATATCTAGTTTTGATATTAGCTGTTTGGTACAAGTATATGCAAAATGCGGTCATCTCTACAGATGTCAGGAGGTTACACCCTTGATATACCCCCCCCCCCAAAAAAAAAATATGCCAGAAAAGCCTAGGAATTTATTGAACCTGGTGGGTCTCCAATAATTTTCCTGTCAACATGTACTCTATAGCCCAGCAGTGCAATTATATTAATAAATCCCCTAGAAGAAGTATCTTGTGTATGGCTCATCTATTAAACTGCAAAACTCCTTTATTTTCTCGCCTCATAAACTTTCTTCATTTAATTTATTCCAGTACCCATAATAAGCCTAAATTTAAATTTTAAAACTTTTAAAATCTAAAACGTTTGTTTGTGGCCATTGGATGAACCTTTAGCACAAACCGGTGAATAAAAGTTAAAATTGCACCTCTATCTTTAATAGCTTTGAAGATATTTAACGTTTAAACTTATCAAGCGCCCCTAATTTGGATTAATTAAAATCATAAAACTGTGGGCTGTGGTTCATTGGATGCGCCTACAACAAAAAGCTATGAAACGTTGCGACAGTACCTCTGCCTTTAATAATTTTGAAGGTGTTAGTTATCCAAATTTTAAAATGGCCCTAATTCGACTTAATTAAAATTCTATAACTTTAGTGCATGGTTCATTGGACGAGGGCATGTGACAAGCGCATAAATTGAAGTTGGGGTGGCACGTCTATCTACAGCAGTTTTTAAACTATTCAAGATATATTTTTTGCGCATTCGCCTAGTTTGCATAATTTAAAATCCTGCAACTTTGGTTCATGATTCTTTAAATGCGGATAAAATTATGTTACAAACTTGTAAATTGAAATTGGAACGGCACCTGTATCTATTACAGTTTGGCAGATATTCAACTTATAAATGTCCAGGGCCCCTAACTAGCATAATCTAAGATTCCACAACTTACAAAATATTGAAAACACGTTTTTCCAATTCCTGAGATGGAAGAGGCCTGCACATATTAACTCTTTCAGTGCCAAATTTTGGACTGAGTCAACAGCTTTTCTCGGCGCGAATTGAGCGCAATGCGCCCAATGCGCGCTGGGAAAAGTTGTTGACCTGGGGTATTCTCTCTGGAACTATGGACAGACTGGTACTTGAATGAAATGTCTTTTTACGAGGAATACGATTCTGGGATTCTAAAGATAATTCAGACTACTGTGACTTAAGTAGATCGACTTTCGCCGGGATTGGCCCTGAAGGAATGTATTCTGTTTTTGCAAACCTCGTCTGTCTATTTCTATTTCATTTCATTGGTTTTGCTCAGTGTACACTTTAAGGAATTTTATAGTCGTTTCAGCAGTATTAGATGACGATGTTTCGTGCTCAGTTAATCTTGCTCCAGCCACATGGTCAGGCAGCCTCCCGGAAGCCTGTCTGATCAAGCGACTTATCTGTGGTTTGTCTGGTCCACTTTATTTGTCTTATACTTCACAAGAGGAATAATATTGCTTGCTCCGGGCCTTCATCACTTGGGCACACATGCAATGGTTAACTAATCTAAAAATCCAAATATTAGTGCGCACGCACCGATTGAACAAGAAAACTTTAGCTGAGGCTCTGATAAAACGCTACAACACACGTGGATCTGATCTACAAAGTTGACTGTCAGTTACACAGTTGGTATTATATGTTGTACAGGCTCTTGGGAATTGCTCTTTTGCTACCATTTTTATCGTCAGCCCTTGACAACCAAAAGTAAGTGGTTCCAGTCTGAGTTCTCCCGCCGTACCTGACTGTTAACAAATTAAAGAGCCCTTACACCATAATCAACAAAGACAAGGGCACAGTGACCCGAACCAGCGGAAATATGCACAATTCAGATGATCGAGACAAAGAGTAAAAAATCCTTCCAAATTTGTATTAAGTAGTCTTTCAAATGTGTGTAAAGAAGACTCTGTGGGTCTTGTGACACGCAACATGGAAAATATTATCACGTACAACTTCTAAGATATAAAAGAGTCCTTACAAAACACCGACATGGGTTCCGGAGGGTCACAGTACCCTGCAAAAAGTGATCGGATCCTATCTTTATTAAAGCAGTTATATGATCGGTGACTGATCAATGGCGAAGTAAAACACAAGATACTGGCAGATATATGTTATATGGAGTTTATCTGGTTAATAAACAGCCCCTAAAACAGCTTGACAAAGTATTCGTCCCCAGAGATACCTCAAAGACTAAGACAGTAAGTGACAAAACTGAGAAGGTCGAGTCTTTTGTGGACTCGGTGAGCGAACTTCGGGAATTAATTGAATGCGTGAGTGCTATGAAAGATCAGATTATAGTCATCAGGAGAAATATTGCAAGTTAAAGAGGATAATGAGCATCTTACTTATTTGTTATAGTTGGAGCGCATAACGCCGCCCTACACCAAGATATTAAAACACTAACTAAATCAGGCAAATTCTATTGACTGTCATGTGGTGTCGGACGATCAGGATGACAATGGTGATGACCTGGAAAACGACGCCACGTTTGTCAAAGTACCAACTCAGAAACGCCCCAAGCATATTGTATTCCGCCAGAAGTCTAAGAGACCTCGCTTTGACTTATGTGATGCTGAAGCTAGAGCCACCACGAATTCTAAATACAGATCGAAACAACAGGAAATTATCATGAAACTCCCTGAAGGACACAGGACGCGCCGAGCGTGTCATTAAAAGAACCACCAAGGAAGTACTATGGCAAAAACTATGTCAGGCTCAAATCAATTTTCTCAGATTTATATTGGCCGGCTGGATAAATCTCACATTTGGGATGACATTGTGAAATTCATACAAAGAATCGTTCGAAGTGTAAGAGCTGCCATCCAGGCAATTTTCTTGGAAACTCTTCGGCGTGAAGGCTCCGTCCAACAACTATGTCCAAGTAATCAATTCTGTATTATGGCTCGAATGAGCACGCGTCAGGCCATTTAACATCGAAAGATAAACAGCAAAGGGTTCATCTTAAGTCCTCCAAGGACCCCTCGTCTCTGAGCCCTGCAGTGAGGCAACCGGAAGCGCCAACACAACTATTGGCTTAGGAACAGCCCCTGCTTTGTCACGGTACGGTGTGGCACAGCTTAATAGCTACGGTCCATTCTATGGTGGACAACGCATTCACCCCTGGTCTGTCACCGCAAGACCAGCTGAATGCCATCACTGGAGCAGTACACAGTACGGCAGTGCCCAATAAAGTGGCCCGGTATAAGAACCAATAAGAATATACAGAACGCCAAGCAACGAAGTGCCACTCAACAATCAATCAATGTAAACATCAATGGACGTAATAAAGTCTTTCTTCAATAACAGGGGTGGTAACAATAAAAACTGCAAAAAAAGCCCCCAACTCAAGAACAGGCGATTCTCATAGCTGATCAATGTAGGGTGGCACTCGTAAAGGTGTGCACTCCCGACAGTACCAACAAAACGTTTCCAGGCACGGTGTGTTGGCAAAAAAAACCCCAAAGCCCTACGTGTTTCTTCTGTGGGTTACCCGGCCATACCAAATCTGTTTGCAGGTTTCGGACTAAGGATGCAGAGGATGCGGACGCAAAGGCCATAAGATTAAATACTGCAGGTCTACATAGAGTGCAGCAATGATGTAACTGCCAGAAAAAAGTCATGCCAAAACAAAACGTCATCATAGATTTGGTAAAAAAATGTACATCTAGTTTAAATAGTTTTTCGATTGCATATTACAATGTGGAGAACGCTAGTGCTGCAAAAGGAAGTAAGCTCAGTTATCTTTTACATGAAAAAAAATTTGTCTATTTTCTACATGTGAGAGACATCATATCAAGATGATGGTATATTCCATGATTTACACCCTGATTACGAGTGGATCGGTACAGCTAGGCATAGTGACAATAAAAAATCAGGTGGAGATCTTGGGTTTTTATCGAATATTAAATAATAAAATTAATTTCAATTTGGACTTACAAATAAACAATATTTTAATTTCTAAAATTTAAGAATTTGATTTTCTAGAATTAGTAATCCAAGAAAATTTAAATTGGAGAGCCCATATTAACAAAATCGGCAATAAACTCTCCAAAGTAGTTGGTATTTTTAAGAGATTATATAAATATATTCCGACAACCACGCTATTATTAATTTACAATTCTCTTTTTCTATCCCATCTGAATTATTCAATTCTTGCTTGGGGCTTCTCATGTGATCGTATAAACACCCTACAGAAAAAAGTTACACGTCTTATTTGTTCTGAAAAATTCAATGCTCATACAGATCCACTTTTCAAAAAGCTTAATATTTTAAAGGTAAAAGACATTTTTAGATTAAGAGCGATCAAGGTTTTATTTTCAATATATCCAGGATCAATTGCCTTCATATTTCAATGATATATTTGCAACTCCGCTACAACATACCCACTCCTACGAAACTAGAAATAGAGAAAATATCCATCTTGCCAAGCTGGACAAAGTTACTTCAGAACACTGCGTTCGATACTAAATCCCTTCCCTTATTAGAGACCTCCCTTCCTGCATCACCGAAAAATTGTATACACACTCATATCATGGCTGATCAAATTCTACTATATCTCATTTCCTACGTCAATACCAAGATGTGTGTAGTATGCCAAATTGTTATGTATGTAATAGTTGAATAACTTGTCTCTGTTTATGCTTAATTATATGTCTACTAATTCAATATCCTGTGTGTATCTTCTTGTCATCTCTCTTCGTATATTTAGTACATGAAATCCAGGACTTCATTTGCAGTATAAATATTTTGTAATTGTGTCTCTCTTGATCCAAGGTGGCCCCACTGTTAGCGGACAAGCTGTCCTTAACTGGGGTCATCCTGAAAGTTCTGTTAACATTTCTACAAACAATAGCATGAACTTATATCTATCGATTATTACATACTGTTTGTAATGTTTATTAACCTGTACTTTCTGTCAAATAAAAGAATTCTGACTCTGACTCTGACTCTGACTCTAATCTTTTGTAAAGTATTGGGAAGTTACCCTGATGAATGGTTTCGGGGATACGCGAAGCCTATTTACAAAGATGGTAATAAAAATCAGTTTCCAATTACCGTGGTATTACCATTACCTCTACACGGAGCATATAGAAAAGACAGAAGATTGGAAGATCAGCATTCCATTTTGAAGGGACTCTTTGGTCTTAGAAAGCACCATACATTAAAGACATGGTTGGCATTTTAGATATATCTAAAGCATTCAATACTGTTCATAGAGATAAACTATTTTTAAAATTATGGGAAAATGGGCATCCAAGGTAAAGCCTGGCGTCAAGACCTTTACAGTAAAGACCTGTTCTCTTTGGTAATGACTGATTTGGTAGACATGTTCATGAATAAAAAACCTGGGTGAATGTTGTAAACACTTACGTATTCTATTCCTACTTTATAATGACGACATAGCTCTCATTCCAGAGGACGAAAAACAATTGCAAAGCATGTTAAATGTTGCTACTAATTTTGTGCAAAGATGAAATATGTCTTTCAACCAGAATAAATCTTAATGTTATGAGTATAGGCAAACGTACTAATTCTATCAGAAAATGGATGCTTGGTGATTTACCTATTGAAGAAAACAGTATGTATAAATATCTTGGAATTACGTTTTGTAAATCGCTATTAGGTTGTGCACATGTTAATACTTATATTACCACCAAACTTCTCGTATGAGAGGATATTTGTGCAGCAATCTGTCTGCCCATGATAATGTTAATAGGGTAAACTTCGGAAAAGTGAAAAATTTGGAAAAGTGTTATCTTGCCGTCTATCACACATGATTGTGCTGTGTGGCTAAACAATGCAAAGAAAGCAGTTAACGCAATGAGGTCAAGTCCATGTACAATGGCTAAAGCTACTTTACAGTTACGCTCGTCCCCGGCAGCTGTAGCTACTTTGGGAGAGCGTGGCTGGCTACCCCTTCAGCTGACTCTAGAGAAAGCAAGAATCAAGCATTTCCATCGGTTGAAATTTGATGTCCCCGAAACAAGATAATGTAAGTTGATTTTTAATTATATGTGTGAAGTATATACATGTAACAATACAGGTTTATGTACTATTTGACCCTATGTGATTTAAATCCAATTTTTAATAACGCTGGAATTGACCTATGGTGATAGGTGGCTTGATAGTTTCAACAAACGTGCAATCGAAAGTTACACGATGGAATTTTTCCAGGAAATTGATGCAAAAAATTTCTTTCCTGGTTTAAGGCCCTGAAAAGATCTAGATGGCGGCGATTTGTTCATAACAGACAACTTTGGTAGAGCCCGCCTAAAATTCATGGCGCGTACAGGGTGTTTGGGCTTGGGACAGGATAGAGAAAGTTGGGGCATGTCTGAAATTCCATGTAACACATGTCAATGCATTAATGACGATCTGGTTCACTTGATGTTTTTATCCCAAAGTTTAAGCTCAATAAGACTAAAGTCATTCAATCAATTAGAACAGCTATGGAAAGATAAGGTTTTTAGTTATTTGTGGCAAAGTTTTATGGCGTCATCTCTGTACCGTAAGTTAAACGTCCTTCTTGGTGACCAAGGTTTTAGTTTCGGCCGTGAAGTAGGATTTTTATTTGATCACATAATGTGAAAGGTTTTTAGTTGTAGCATGGCGTTTTAGGAGGGTATCATCCAATTCCTGACTGTTTTTAATATGTAACCAAGATTTTAATTCTTTTGAAGACTGTATGCATATATATATATATATATATATATATATATATATATATATATATATATATATATATGTATGTATGTATGTGTGTGTGTGTGTGTGTGTGTGTATGTATGTATGTATGTATGTATGTAAGTGTGTGTGTGTGTGTGTGTGTGTGTGTGTGTGTGGACGCACTGTGGGTTTGCCCCTAACCACTGATGCCCCGATGTAAAGGGGTAGTTTCCTCAATCTAGCTTAGTTCCGAGATAGGGACAATTTTTGCCACCGGTGGCGCTGACTACTATGTTCCCGCGATGTCACAGACGTTTCTGCAGGTCTCGGGGGACACTTTCAAGTCTCGCCATTTTGCCCCATTGTGTTAACACGGGAAAGTTGGTGTCATTTTTTTAACGTCGGTTATTTTAATAACCTACAAGTGTAACTCCAAGAAAGCATGCCAGTGTACAACTGTAAGATACCAGGGTGTACCTCAGATAGCAGAAAACACGGTCACTATGAAAAATACTGACACAAAACCTGAGACAAAACCTACACAAATCGGGGCCTGCATTGTGGCACAACTAACCATGCATTAAGTCACCCTTGATTGACTCGGTGAGTTCTGAGGGATTAGCCTGGGGCGCACTTCTGCCAGTGCTTTGAAGATCCTCGCGCTTGGCTGACCACTAACCAGATTAGCGCTTGACGGGTGCAATCAGAAATTAACAGTAAAGCACTTGACCTAAATTCGCAATACACTGTCTGCAAACTTTGTTACCTGATCACTGGCACACTGTAGGCCTTCAAGCATTTTCAGATCAGCTATTATTATTTGGTTAAGATTGGCGACATTAAACAATGAATAAATAAATATCAAATAATTAATATTAAAGCCCTCTTACGCTGTACACTGGCACCCTCCCGTATGGATGACCCCTTCTTCCGTGACTTTTCCCCAGACCTGGTACGGTGCCTCGCCTTGCGAGGTTTGTCTTGTACAAAGTGCCTTCAGTTACAAAAGTTTGCATGAAACAAAGTTCGACAGCGCGTGTAACTTAACCCTATGGATGTGCCCCTGTTCCGCAAGTTGGTAGCCCCTGAATTCGCGGCACTTCTGAACACTGTTGGGTGTCCAGTCACATTTGCTTATTAGGTAGGCGATGACATGGGGCATCTCAACCACTGGCATTGCTTTCAGGTCTTCTGTCCAGGAGGTTATCGAAGATATGTATGGCAAAGCCACCTTCTTCTTCCCATCGGGAAACTCCAATCGAGCTCTCCGCACGTCCATGGTATCATCTTTCTCCTCAACTAGGCCTTTCTTCACATATTTGTACCCCTTGCACTCCGCGAATCTTTAGAAATTTCCTAAGGTCAACCACTTTCATCTTTGAAAATTTGTCGTATAGTTCATTTCCCGTCTGTTCAATCACGTTAATCGCCGCTCCTCCGTCGTCCGTATTTCCCGCCATGTTCACTGAAACTGAACGATCACTGTTGCACGTCGATTCTCGCATGGGTTTCGCTGTCACGCTGTGTTGGTCACGGCCTACTATTACCCCGGGAAAGCTTGACCGCGGAATTGCGTTACCAGGCATGTCGGGCATGCGCGGAGGGAAAAAATCTACCATGCGAAGCCTGGTGTTAAAAAAAATCCCTAACTCGGAACGCCCGTAATTATTGTTGTTGTTGGTGGTGGTGGTGGTGGTGGTGGTAGTAGTAGTTGTAGTAGTAGTAGTAGTAGTAGTAGTAGTAGTAGTAGTAGTAGAAGTAGTAGTAGTAGTAGTAGTAGTAGAAGTGGTAGTATACCACCAAGGAAGCAACGGATTGTTGGGCAAACGGGCAAGGTTACCTTAGTTTTTGCGCAAATTTATTATTTAATTCAAATTCCCACAAAAACGGGTGGTTGTTCGAATTTTAGCCTTGGTTGTGCTGTGTGGCTAAACAAGGGAAATGCTTAAACAGAAAATGAAAATAGCCAGTCGCAAGTATTGAAGTTTGTCAACAATAAAATGTACCCGCTTGCAGGTAAATACGCAATACGGGTGAATGGTGAGCTGATGAATGTTGGCTTACGGTGCGGGCCAGTACACTCGCAAATGGTGGCAAATGGTGGCAAATGGTATTTAGAGTGTGTACAATACAATACTTATCGAGCGTATCTCGCTTACCGTGTGCTCACGTATAGGGTAAAGTGCTGCTGAGAAATATGATATTCAAATCCACTGAATCATGTGGTTTAAACATATTTATTCATTCAGGAAAAAAAAGCAATTGGGAAAAAGGGCGCAGCCTTTATATGAATCCCTTTCGCAAGAAAAAGAGAAAGGGAAGTGGAGACAAGACACAACAGTGAAACGCCACCATCAGAATAAACACCACTGCATGCAGAGATATTGAACGGCAATGCCATATGATAAGACCTGATTCATTTAAACATAAATTGAAATATGTTCCTCAGGTTTCAAGGCTGGTACATAATTTGGTCATGTTGTAAAGCACAGTTGTCATTTATGTCCCTGTTCCCCCGCTCTCTGCTTATCAGATTTCTATCAACTAATCCAGTTACCGCAAAGATGATCGACCTGGCGAAAAAGCATGGTAGTGTGGGGGCATATGGAGTCCCTTGGGCTTTTGATGAAGGTTTTAGAAAACCTACTCAGCAATGTTAAACACATCGGAAATAACAGAAAAAAACATTTTGGCACTTTGCCAACCTGTTAGATTCAAAATGGCCGCCATTTTTCAAAATGGCTGCCAAATTTCTAATTTTTGTCCAATTACAGGTCCCTTAAAGGTCCTTGCAGTGTAAAGCACCTTATTTGGGTATTTATTTTCATAGCTCCCGGCTATAAAGTTGGATTTTTATCTTCAAATTGAATCTTAGTTAATTTAGGCTCATATTTGTCTTAAAATTATCAAATCATTGGATCAAAAGAATGTAAACCGAACTGAGATAAATGACTTTATTTTGAAACAATATTATGACACCAGTATATTACTACAATAAAGGGCATCATCCCCTCCCTTACCAAGTTCATACCTGTGTGACTGGGGGACCTATTTTAAAGTATTATCATTCTTACCTTCATCATTGTCACCCTCATATTGCGAGTTTACATTGGAACAGTATTATGAAACAAGCTTATTGCTACAATAAATGGCATCATCACCTCCATTATATAGTTCATATTTGTATGATTAGGAAAATTATTTAAACTATCATCATTCTCATCTTCATCATTGTCACTCTCATATTGTGAATTAACATTGAAACAATATTATGTATGACACATTAAAAGTGTATTGCTACAATAAATGACATCATCACCTTCATTACCCAGTTCATATTTGTATGATTAGGATAACTATTATAGCTATCATCGTTCTCTTCTTCATCA
Organism: Hermodice carunculata; assembly: GCA_964020975.1. Taxonomy (NCBI): domain Eukaryota; kingdom Metazoa; phylum Annelida; class Polychaeta; order Eunicida; family Amphinomidae; genus Hermodice; species Hermodice carunculata. The sequence continues at coordinate 42,876,737 of OZ026624.1, read as the reverse complement.
TTGTCACACTCGTGTTGTGAGTAAACATTGCAACAACATTATGACTAATGAAAGTGTATTGCTACATTCAATGACATCGTCATCTCCATTAAGATAGCTATTTCAACCATCATCCTTTACATTTTCATCATTGCCACTCTCATATTGTGAGTTGTGGTGTCCGGCAGGTGACTGTCATACACAGTGGAAGCTGGCCGTATCTGGAGATTGCGATATACAGTGGCAGTTTGCCATAGCAGTTGGCTTGTTCATTTGGACGATGAAGATGAAAGCAGTTCATCATAATTCCAGAGTCATCAATATGTTGGATCTACTTTTGGCACTTCATCCAAAATCTATCATTTATGCCAGTTGAGCCACAGGCAAGAAGTTCACCAAGATCAAACTGTAGTACACAAGTTATGTGTGAACTGTTCTACAAGTGCTGTACATGGCAATGACCAGCTAGTAGGATAAGCTGAGATACACCTTGCATTAATATTAGGTGGGATGAATGTACTGGGTTGAGGGTGGGGGAAGGAAACCTTACGACCAAATTTAGTAGCTTTCATTTTTTTAACACATAAATTCTGACTACAAAAGTTTCCATTCTGTAAGATACTGCCCAGATTTGATATTTTTCTAGTGGTTACCTGGGTGTTTAACCCACTCTGGCTGAGAATAGGCTAATAGAGTTGGTATGTTTTTACATTCGGCACATAAAGTGCTGGAGGGCATTGTCATCCCCTATATCGTCAGTCCATCGGTTCATCCGTCTTGTCAATGTTACCTTGATATTTCAAAAAATATTCACCGTAGTTGTACCAAATTTTTATCGGAGATTTTTAAGAATTTATTTCAAGGCCGTCTGAGTGGCGCACAAGGGGACGATGTTACCATATTATCTCCAAAAATATTCACCTTAGCTTTACTAAACATTTGTCACAAAAGAATCTTATGATGGACCAGGTTCCTATCGAAAACAGGCTTCCTCTGATTATTTCTTAACTTTTTATGAAACTTTTAAAGTACTTATTTGAAGGCCGTCTGAGTGGCGTCAACCTTGACGATGCTACCACGATATCTCAAACAATTTTGATTGCACCTTTACCAAATTTTTGTCAGAGATGCATCTTCTGATGGATCAGGTTCCTATAAAAAACTAGTAACCTCTTGGTATTTATAAACTTTGTATGAAACTTTAAAGTATTTATTTCAAGGCCGTCTGAGTGGCATATAAGGAGACAATGTTACCATAATACCTCAACAAGGATCTATCGCAGCTTCATCAAATTTTCATCAGAGATTGCTAGAAATAATGATAAATTGAATATTCACAGAATAAATTGTTGGTGATAGGTTTGGGGAGAGAAGATAATTAATGTATGTTTAGTTCTATGGTTAGATTTTTAATCCTTGACCGAGAGCGTGAAATGAATCAAGGCAGATTCAGATAATGTACAAAACCAGTGTATTTATGAACATTATAATTTTCAGTTGTCAATAAAAAAATTATGAAAAAAGAGAAGCAAATTTCATTAGAGATGCACATTATAAAAGATTATGTTCCTATTGAAAACCAGCTTCCTCTCATTATTTTGAAACTTGTTATAAAACTTTTGAAGTATTTATTTGACGCTCTCTGATCATGATTCAGATTCAGATTCAGATTCCTTTATTCAACAATAAATTCAATACATTTCAATTGTTAGGTAATAATGACAGAAATATATATAAACAAATGCAAAACAAAAAATAGGAAAAACAGTACATTATTACCACATGGAACAGATAGTCGGGACGACCCAGCTAAGGATGAAAACATCCGCTCTCGCATTGGCCACCTAAATAAATTTACTTGGTAAGTTAACACATTGCTTCAGAACAAAGCACCACATGTGTGCTAGGACAGTTGAACTGACTGAGACAAAGATAACATAATTACATACAAATATACTTTATGAATCCTCATTACAAACAAAACAATTTGGAATAGTTCAGGTTTCAGAGTATTGCTCTATGTAGAGTCTTTTAACACATTGAGAGAGAGAGAGAGAGAGAGAGAGAGAGAGAGAGAGAGAGAGAGAGAGAAGTGAACAATGTTACCATAATATCTCAAGAAGGATTCATCACAGCTTCATCAAATTTTTGGTGCAATTACACCGTATTATGACACCTGCAAAGTCTAAAAAAATGCAGAATTGGGGAAAAAAAAAACGTTCTGGGCGCCGAGGGTAATCCTTATCTAAACGCTATTTTCTTATTATGAGATGGGCATTAAACACCTATTCATGCTTTGAAAAGCTGTAAATTGATGGGGCATGTTTCTCTGTTTAGCTCTCATCTATCATTGTTATTCAAAATGTTTTCTGTGGACAAAAGTTAATTGAAGACATGAAAGGAGATGACTTTCTATATAGTTGGCCACTTTTAGGGCAATTAGAGGACTAAACCCCAGAATTAATGGGGTTAATTAAGAATATCTAGAGGCCTTGCTACAGTCATTGTGCAAAAAAGTCTTTGCAAATAAATGTACTTGGATTATGGCAAGAATGTGTTCAGTCTTTCAATGTAAATGAAGACTCAGCAAGTAATCTAAAAGCACATGGGACACTATTTCTCCAAGCAGTTAACTCATGCAGATCTACCCATCAGCATGCCAGCACCATGCATTAGTCCTGGACCACCACTTTAGATACTACACAGGGAATCATTCTATCAGCACACCAATACTACCATACAGACTTGCAAAATACATTCACACAAAGGGTAAGTTATAATAGGGAACAAAGATTTGAAATGATGATCTTGGATCAGATGAGGAAAAAGTTTTGATCTAGACTAAAAGGGTAATGAGAGATATGGTTAAATATCAACAAGTTTTGATGCATAGATTATATGCATGCATTTTTTAGCATATCAGCCATCTTGAAATTTGGTTGGTAACAACTGGTGTTCATTTTCAAGATTGCAAATCATGACACAATGTTGTTACTCGGCTCATGACACAATGCTGTTACATGCTTGGAGTATGATTTATAACTCTTAGATAATGTTAGTTGGAGAATAATGGTTCTTAATAAGGTAAAATAACATAGTGGCTTGTGGGGGTGGGGGTGAGTGGCGGTGGGGCAGCCATTTCGAGGAAATTGTGGCTACCTTGCATTGTGATACAGTGCAATACATTCCCTACATTCCCTCATTGATGCCAGTAACAACCAAAATAAAGGCCAAATTTTAATCAACTATTTTAACGCTAAATATTTATAAGAAACATGGAAAATATGCATACAATTTTTCAGATATTTTAAATTTTGGTGTCTAATAATGTTCAGGTTTAAGGTAAAGGCCATGAATAATGTTGCTGGATGACAAAAGGTTAAAATTTGATTCTTAGATCTATTAAATCGAACATTTCGGACACATAATGTGATATAAAATATCATTATGTTTTGGAGTTTGGTGGCCATTTTGAATATAACAGGTTGGCAAAGTGCCAACATGGTTTTTATGTTCTTTAGAGTATAAATAACATTTCTGAATAGGTGGCATAAAAGCTTCATCAAAATCCCACGGGGCTTAAAATCATGACATATGCTCCCACACTATGAGTGGAGTATGCTTTCGTGTAGCCTCCTTGGTGGTACAAGAGCAGGTTAGAATGTACATATTAAGCTGCTGTATGACTTTCTTAAATACAAGAGTACAGTTCCACACCATATGCTGCTCGATCAAGCAGTACACTACACATACTTTAGCGATAGTAACAACATGCAGTTACACATGGTTGGATCATATTTTAGTATTCTCCCGTGATCTTGACAAGGTCGAATCCTGCAATATTATACCACTGGCTGACGGCAATGTAAGTGATCACTTGCCAGTATGTATGCAGACGAGATCACATTTACCTCTTTCACCTCATAAGCCATAATGGTCGTCCCAGATCGGGGGCAGTGGATGAACTTTGGACTTTATTAACTGTATCATGTACATACATAAATCATGACATCCTAGTAAAGAAAAATAACACAAACATAATTAGAGGAGGCAAGTATTTCATTAACACGATACAAGAAAGAACAAATACATTGAGTGTTACAACAGTACAATCACAAGTGACTTGAATTGGTGTCCCCCACAGCCTCATTGTGGTTTCTGCCACCAGAGGTCAGTAGTGCTCCAACTATGGCAGGGACTTTTGAATAGGGTGTATTGGCGTCGTTGTACTCGGCTATGGCCTGTGCCTATTTTCATGATCTAATTACCTATTTCCATCAAACTGATTCGCCTGTGTACATTTGCTTGTTTCATGCTGAAAAGTGTTTTCATACTCAATGGCACCCGGGCCTGGTTTGTAAACTTTTAAACGTTCTGCCCAGCCGCCATTGGATGCTTTGGTTCAGATGGTACTCAAATGTACAAGCTATTGTAAAGTGACAAGGTCGATATAGTGATGTTTTTTTCGGTGATAAAGGGCACCAGGCAAGGTAGTATGTTGGCCCCGAAGTTGTTTAATACATTTATTAATGATATGCTTCTTGAGGTACAAGCTACAGAACATGGGGTCAAGATAGGTAACGATAAACATAACTTGTGTGCATACGCAGATAATATTACTGTCTTTCCTGCTGGCGCAACTGGGTGACAAGTGTTAATAGATGTATGTCACAACTTTGCCAAGAGATGGCGCTTTCACTTTAGCACCAAGAAAACGAAGTGTATGTCTCTTAATTGGTAAACCTGTTTTCCCAAATGATCCTGCCTGGGAACTCGGTGCTGATAATATAATGGTTGATAGTAATTTAGATATATTAAACATCACCTGTACTAATAACCATTCATATGAAAAACATGTTTCAAACCGTAGTTGTTCGCCTGGGTGGGCTATATGTTTGGGATGTCTACCTCAGGGTTACATACCCTGGGCTTGATACCGCCGGGAAATTTCATCTATGGAATAGTATAAGTCTTAAATGCCTCTCTTATAGTATGGAATATATTGCTCTACAGCCAGACTAGTCTGTTGTCTTTACTCTGTGCCTGGGTGCTCCATTAAGGCTGTGCTGGACATACTCAGCAAGAGGTTCTGCCATAGTTATTTGTTAAGTGTGTCCCTAATGCAAAGGGTTGCTATAGTAGACTTTCCGTATAAATCGTTATGTGCAATTTTTTCTCTCCACTTACATCATGAGGGCACAACCAATAGTCATACGTTAGAGGGTCCTGTTTTATCTCTTGATGACCCCGTCATAAGATTTATTTTCCAAAGAGGTAACTACTATGTCCCTACAGATAATGATGAGTCCTCTGGACTAGTTGACTCTCTACGGTACCTTGTGCACCTTCCGAATTATAATAAATCTGGCATAAACCTCTGACTGGCACAACTTCTTCCTAGACCATACTGAATTTTGCTGGTATGCTTTGATTTTACATTTTAGGTACAAGCTGGTTTAACGTTCAAGATCAGAGCATGTGCTTTTCAGAGGAATGATTGAACTGTGTGTTATTTTATCTTAATGTGTGTTTTATATTATTTATGTGTTTTTGTTTGTACTGTAATGTCATGTATATGTGATTTTCCCATTTTAGTAGTAGTGGTAGTAGTAATAGTTGGGTTTGTTTTTTTTTGTTTTTTTTTGTTTGTTTTTGTTTTTTGGTTTTTTTTTGTAATTTTTTTCGTTGTAGCGGTACCAAAGGTGGTAGTATACAGTCGAAATGCAGAGACATGAAGGAGATAAATTGCCTACCAGCAAGCCTCGGTTGCAAGCTAAGGCTTAGGCTGTAACGTCACCAAGACAGGCAAATTCAATATGGCAGACATGTTGTTACTGGTATCACATACAAATAAGAAATCAAAAAATAATCATACAAAATATGTGTTATGATATCTTACCTTTATATACCATCTTTCTGCAGATATAAATCCAAATTAAGGCATTATTCCGGTCTTATAATAGGGCCATGGCCATCAAATATGTCCATTTTATTTCTGACCTGTCAGCAATTGATGACCCAAATAATCATGACTCATGCACATATATTTTTATGAAATTTTGTACAAGCAATGTGACGACAAAATATTTTGCCATCTACTCCAAGAACAATTTCCTGATACAAGCAATAAGATGTAGGTTCAAATTAGAAGGAAATAATCTTGTGACCCGACTTTCAATTTCAACCTAAAAAATCTGACGTCTTGCAAAAAAATCCATGCTTCATTCAAAGCCTTACTTTTGTAACATGGGGTCTATTCCGGGACATGTGCACCTAGTATACACTGCCAAAGTATACAGAACCATGATACAATGGGGGTGGTTTGATAGTAGCAACAATGTGTCCACCTTCCATCCAAAAAGAAAGGAGCTCCAAAATTCCACATTAAGGGGGTAGGGCCTTTGTAATTGTGCTAAAAGGTGTACAATTTGCTCTGCTCGAAAATATTTTTTCACAACTTAAAAAATAATAAGTATGGAACTTGGCATAATCTATGTTATTAAAGAAAAAAAAATTATTTCATCAGTTGTCCTACCCCCATTACTTCTGATAAAATGGACTACTCCATCATTCAAATTTAACCAACCCGAGTCCCAATTTTTACCCTCTTGAAAGCATGGACACTTGTTGATAAACTTAGAGCATGGACGTGTCCTTGGTCTGCTTTAAATCAAAATCCCAGAGCAGCATCTGGTCAGTGGGTGTTACAAACAGGCATCTCTTGTATCTTCAGTGAGGTGTTGGGAGACAGAACACTTGTAAAGTAACCATTAATTTGGACCCAACAAATGCACCGACTGTGATATGAGTGAGTAATAACTTATCACACTCCTTTCGTGTGATCCTAAGCTTAGAGATGAATAAACACAGGGCTGGTGATTTTGTGTGGTGCCATAGGCACAAGGGCTCTATGATTGGCTGTTCACTCAAGATTGCCGCCATTCCCATAGTAACAAGAACCAAACATTCACTTTTTCTGGATGCTGAGCAAATATTTTACCCAGTTTTGCACCATTATACACGGAACAATTGAATAGCATGCAATACAATTTGAATTGATACAAAATTCATGAAACCAGGATTTGGCAGGGTCACCGGGAATAAAATTATGTCCTATATTGTCATTGTTTATCTCTAATTTAACTGGTAAGCACATTAGAAACTGTTATTCAATGTTGTAACTACAGATAAATACCCAAACATGATATGTTCGGGTAAATATCCATGCATTTTGAGATGATTGCACCTCAATACTCCCCAATAGCAGGGACTACGATGTACCCATGTTTCTTTGTTTCCAAAGGCACTGGCCAGCTATGCAACTGAGAATGAGGCTGCTGATTTGACCCCTGATCTCGAATCTCATTAAACCCAGGTCAGAATCTCGATGATAGGGTAATATCTTCCTCCCATTTGTTCCACACAGTTGAGTTTCATTTATTTGCACAGTTGTCAATTATAATGTGCTGAAACCAATAACGTTCTCAAAAATTAGAATAGGAATTGTAAAGATCTTTAGCCGTGTTTCACAAGTGCTAGTCTACATTACTAAATAATACCGGCCGTAGGTGTCGAACAAAAAATTCATCAGGAAAAGGTACAAACACACATCAGTCTCTTTTTCATTGTTGCATTATCCACCACAATAAAGTAACTTTTTATTTAAGCATGACCAGCTGCCCAAGCGGTCTAAGGTCTTGTTTCGATCTGTCCATATTTTACAGAGTTTGATTTACAATTCTTTGCCTGTCTTTAAAAATGCTACTTGTTTAATGAAAACTTATGTACTCATTGCTGGGAATTTAGTTGTCATCAGATATTTTGACGAAGTGAAAAAAGAGCTTTATGAAAAAACTGAAACCATTGAATCCAGGGTCGACATGATAGAAAACCCAGGCACGTAACGTATCCAGCAGGGTCGGGGAGGTGTAGACATCTCGAAGAATACTGTCACAAGGAACTCCCAAATGGTTTTCATGAAAGCGTTCAAAGTGAAGTTTACGCCATTGTGAAAGAAGTCTTAAAATTACAGGACACTACCTATCTGTGTGCTGAAAGAACATGCTCGTTTAATCGCCGACCTGCTTTGATCACAGCAAAGAGCGTTAGGAAACAGGGACTGGCTGAAAGTCGCCGGGGAAAGTCGAGAGCAAACAGATGTGATAATAACCCACGACAAAAGTAGAGAACTGAGATTAAGTGACAGCAAATCAAGGACAACTGTCAGTTTAGTCTCTTTTCTGAGAGAAACAAACAGTTCTAAACTGGTCGAGAAAGAGAACTACGAACGTACAAATAACATTGACCACAAGCGTGACCGTGATCACGTGCTTGAAACCGGCCAGAGCACATGCCGTGGCATACGATCACATGCACGGAGTTAGTGCCCTGCAAATAATAATGTCAGTGATAAGCAGCAGGGGACGCCACTCAGACTTCATGAAAGTGGTCGTCGACGGGGTGGCACTAGACAAGCGAATAATACATCTGTTGATGGTCAATCAGTGTCCCTCCAGGTATTGTGATGATAACTAAGCCTGTCCACGGCGAAGGCGTCTCCGAACCATACACAGTGAGAGCCCAAGTAACTGTATGCTTAACCATGTCCTATTATGCTTGAATCTCCATATTGGGGGCCAAGGATTTCATGGTCAACTCAGTGAAAATCGTTACACAACATAAATGTCTGGATTATATGTGGGGTTCTAAATGGGTCCCCCCGGTCGCTTTTTTCAGATGTCTAGGTCACAAGTCATGCATATTTCAGGTCGCAGGTCATCCACATTTCCTTTCTGGTGGAAGTTCTTTTAATATCCATTTCCATCAGCATATATAACTCTGAACATTGTCCGTGTTTAAAGCAGAAACTCGTACAACGAGTGCTATTTTTGTCTTTAAACTAATATATACATTGCATTTGCACGGTTGGTTCAGCTGCAACACGCTCGCTTTTCACCTCTGCGGCCCGTGTTCCATTCATGGCCGGACAAACAAACGGAAAGAGTATTGTAGCTGCTTTGCTTTTTCCCCCCAGCCCAAGTTAACCGTCCAGGCAATTTGAAATAAAACGCTGCGTTTGAGTTGACATTACAGCATAATAACGCCACACATTGGGTAGCTTTTCTGTTAACTAAATACTTGGTTTCGGTTGATCAGAATCACGGGGGGGGGGGGGTTACGGGTTGTCATTTGCGGGGTGATTTTGCTGGTCATTGGTCGCGTTTTGCTGCTGTTCTAAGGCAGTCCGACTGGAGCATTGTAGCAAAATTTGATTCACAGCTCTCTGAAGATACTACAGAATTTATCCAAAATAATTGTTTCTAATGTGAAGAAGTTTATTGAGAAAATGCTCCAGGGAATGTAAATTTGCTGCTGCAATTAGACAGCACCGTGGTCATGCGATCAGGTCATTTAACATTGCAAAAGCGCTGGTGCCAAGGAAATCTGGTCGTTTTGACCGGGTGGGAACTTGGGTCGGTAATTGCAGCAGGGACGTGTTATAGATGGACTACCAACGGCGGGGCCCCCTTTGTACCATCTATGTTGCCGCTGCTCAAGTGATCGGGTGTTCGAGCGAGCACCTTAAGTGCTGAACAAATACAGCTCCACGGTCCGCACTGGCCGCTGGCAGTCTCTTGGGCCAGGTCACGCGATGAAAGGCGAGAATAATCGCGTCACCGACTGAAATGTGCAAAATTATTCACCGTGTTCCACATTTTAAAGTCAAAATTTAGCGTTACGCCGGACTCAGCTACAAGAAATGAAACCACCATCATGATCCTACTGGCATACACTATCCATCTAAAACTACATTTTTATTGCTAATTACGGCGTAAGGAGTTATTACGCACGCAAGTTGTCTAACTTTGCATCATTTTGGACAGAAAAAATGCAAAAACTAGCCCTTTTATCGGCCGATTTCAACGAAAAACACATCGATGGACTCGCACGGTTCTGATTCAAACGATGAGACTGGTTGCGCATGCATAAAACTCTCCGTTTTTGAACTTGGTACAATAGCACACCCGATGTAAGCCTGATGTATGTAACCCGATACAACCGAACGCGGAAACATAAATGGAACAACAAACGGACTGAGCAGGGGGGATTAACTTGAGCGGCGCTAGTGAACACGCTTTGTAGTCGTCGCGCCCAGTTGACCACTAAAGGGATTAGCGCTCCCATTGGTGGTCCATCTATAACACGTCCCTGATTGCAGGTACTACTGTACCATGATTAGACCTATTATCATGCAGAACCTGCCAGGGTATATCAAAGAGTGAATATAAGAACATTTTCAAAAAAATGGGGAAACCATTGTTGATGCATGAGATGGGAGTACTAGAGGGACTGCTTTATCATTTCATTATCTTGGTGTTATGAAAGTTACACCTTTGCTGCTTATATTTCTTTATATATCAATTTATTGCAAATTTAAATCTATCTTTTAACTCATAAATTATCAAAGCATTTCAGCTACAAACCGGTGCAAAGCACCTTAATATTTTTCTGATTTCATACATCCATTTCCGCTATTTTTACGTTGTGGTCCACCATGGATATAAGCCAAGGCAAGATATCCTAGGCATTTGGTGCTCCCATTTTATGCTTCATAGTTTGGTGTGCTTTTAGCAATTATAATGCACCATCCTGGCATATGTGTGCATAAAATATTATCAATCAACATTCAGTGATAAAAGTTAAGTACATTCAGCCTACTCCTAATATAAATATGTAAGTGGCAAGGTAGACAAACTTCTTAATTATGAAAATACAGTCATAATCATACATAACACATCTTATCATTATTTGCTCTTTGGCCACCTCAAATTTGCACTGAACATCTGCATGCATGCATAAGGATTTTTAATGAAATACAATAGAATATACAGCAACGAAATATGGAATATTGAATGAAGCCAGGTAAGCAGACTTAAAGCCATGTGCAGGTCTTGTGTGTGTGTGTTTGTGTGTGTTTGTGTGTGTGTGTGTGTGTGTGTGTGTGTGTGTGTGTGTGTGTGTGTGTGTGTGTGTGTACACTGAGGTCATAGACTGCAGAAATTGTTAGATATGTAAAGTATGACAATATATGCATGTCCAATCTGGCCAAAGCCAGTCAAGCTTACCATTTTATTACCTCCAGCTGACTAGAGAGGTCATTGCAGATGTGAACACTTGTGACCATAGGGTAATCCATGCCGGTAACACACGCTACTGATTAACTTCAGCAATTACGGAGGCATTAACATCATATATCCAAAGCTTTTGGAACGTAGATTTACCAACACACAGTATTTTATTCTAAATACTTTGAATTCTAAAATCCAGGAGATTGAGCCCACAAAAATAAATGCAGTTCTCATGTGAATGGAAGCTGTCAAAACAGAATGAAGTTGGAAAATTGGATGAAAAGATACTTGAAACAAAGACAAAGTACTTTTTAAAAATGATGGCCTTTTCTGAAAATATTAAATGACATTAATAGCCATTTGTTGTGCAAAAATAAAACTCGCATTGCCATATAACTGCTTGTGAAAACATGAAGAAGAAAAAAAGAAACACAGTTGAGGCAGCGTAGAGACTTCCAACATAATTTCACTATAATCACATATATTTACTGACGACGTGACTGTTCTCTTCTTGCAAAATCACGAGAATCTCATCAGCACAGGATATTTAGATTTGGCAAATCTTAGGCGCGGTTGTTAGATTTAGTACAATAAATTTAGCCCACACTGTCGTTCGTTAGCATTGCGTAAGAGTTTTTTTCAGGTCGATAATATCACAGAAAGTAAGGTCACGAGTCGTTTATTGTTTATGTCGTTGGTCGCCTAAATTTATGTCATATTAACAGGTCTCGTCTAAACCCACTCCAAGTCGCAGGTCGCAAATATCAACTGGGCTCTTTACGGTAACTACAAAGTGCTTCACCGACCACAGGACTTCCTGGTCAGTGATGACACACAAAGAAAAGTAAATAGCCACATGGAATTAGCTCAACGAGAAATAGACGATATTTAGAGTGACTTTTGTGTCACAATGACAGCGGAAATCGACGCTGAGCTGGAGAAACACTCGATCCTACTACACCCGTGCTAAAGAAACAAAAGGAGACGTTTCAAAAAGCCATGGTGGTCAGAAGAACTGTCAATCCTGTTTAATACATTATGTCTCGCGGAGATACAATGGCCATAGCATCAAGCATTAAGTGGAGACAAAGGGCGCCTGAAAATGTCTTAAAAACGGACCTTAAGAATTTTGACCGGAAAGCCGAATCCCGCAAAAAAAAACTTACAGGTCAAATTGGAGCTGGCTGAGAAAGGAGTAAGTGCATACAACAAGATGTACTACTAGAAGATGGATCGATAAGTAATCCTGCTGTCGTCCTCAATAAATAGAGGCAGGACTACCAAGATCTCCTGGATTCACAATCTGCCACTGTACTAAGAGAAGACGTTCAACAAAAAAGCCTGAACGTTAACCTCCACAATTACGCGTGTACCAGCGTCACTGTACACTCAGCTGAGTGCACTAAACACCAATACGAATATCAGAAACATAAAAGGAGTCAATAGTGTTAGACCAGGGAAAGCTTCTAGACCGGACGGTTTACCGGCGGAAGTAATCAAAAATCCTGTCAAATTTCTTACATAGACACTTATGTCCAGGCCGGCAAGATATGAAATATGATAACAGGGAATGGGAAATCCCATCCCGAAGAATAATACCTCTGATAGATTCATCCCCCAGAATAGCAGGGCAATAGCACAGTCGCCCCTATTGTAGCAAAGTTATGCACCTCCACTATGAACAGGAGGATATCATGAGAGGATCAAAATAATGACACAACAATCGGAACGACCTGCAGACCCCCTCGGCCAGGGTAGAAATATGATAACCTCTGTTGACCTTGAATATAGATTACGCTCGTTGAATGTCAAACTCGAGCAAGCTTCCAATCAGATACTCCTACAGTACAAGTTAAATGATAGAAGCTCAATTGTACAAAAGTGATTGCGTCTGCAAGGGTAAAAGTATGATGATCCCTGGTGACCTAAAAAACAGGACAAGAGCGCTAAACGTCGAACTCAGCTAATCTTCCATAGAGACGATTTTACATCTCAAAATTTCTGAGAGTAACTGATTTTTTTTAAAACGTTAATTATTGTGTCCAGAATGGTAAGATGTTATGAACCCCTAGTGATCTTGGAATGGGTCAACGTCAAGTTCCATGTTCTGATGAACTGCTTCAACAGTAAAAGTTTCCTGATAGTAGCTCAAATTGTTCAAAAGTTATTGCATCTGCAAGGGTAGCGACCAGACAGACAGAGGCCCACACTCACGCACAGACATGACAACGTACAATTCCTCGTCGACTGATATGGCCGGGTGCAGGTGTGTGTGTGTGTGGGGGGGGGATCGTTGATGAACAAAACGGTTTTCAATCGGATCGTAACTATGCGGACCACATTAGGCTTTGACCAATATTTTGGAAACGAGAATTAAATAGAGTAAAAAGTATACTCGATGGTTTCGTGGATTTTAGCCAAGTCTACGATCGGATAAATAGACATGTTCATTTACTCTAGGCAAAATGAAGGATGGTTCACTTACGAACGCATGCTCTATGCACTGAAAGCCTTATATGCTAATGTCTAGTACTGTGGGAGACTGAACACGACTTGTTCTCATTGCTTTCAAATCAATTGCCCCCTTAAACCGGTTTGCAACTTGTCTCTTTGTTCAACTTGTTATTGAATACCCTGGCAGCGGACATTAAACCATTGAATAGTGGAGTTGATTTTACTGATGAAAACGCGTGTTCGAGGGTGATAACATATTCATGACCGAGACAAATGATCACTTACAGAGGCGCTGGAATGTGCTAAGCAAATGGTGTAAATCTTGGGACACGAATATAAATGCTGATAAAAACAAAAACCGTTCACTTCAATAAACCCATCGGTACCGTTAACAGAGTACATGTTCAAATGTGGTAGCCAGGTGATGACTACCGCTAATCAATATCTTTACGAAAGTCCGCCAGACTCTGCGTTGCATAATTCCTGGAATGCGCATATATGGCCAAACAGGTTGCAAAGTACAGAGCTTTAGGCTGCTTATCCTGATTGACAGAGCTTATGGCGTCATGCCCTTTTAGACGTATACGCTCCTGTACAAAACCTTGGTGCTTGCAATCATAGTGTGTGGCAGCAATCTAAAGTCAAAAGAGCTTCATTTGTGTAGATGCTACATATGCATAACTCTGCATGCGATTTTTTTTTTTTTTTTTTTTTTTTTTTTTTTTTTTTGATGGGCGTAAGGAAGAGGACCCAAACTTCAGCTATGGGAGATGTTAAATATTAAATGGGATCCTAAGCTGCCAACTGGCCTGCAGCAAGGAACTTGACAAGTCGGATGGCAGATTCAATGAGCTGCCCAATGATAAAATTAAATGCTCGAGAAAGCAGAACGTTAAAGAGAAGGCGTTCACTAAAATTCTAAACATACAGGATACTAAACATATTCACTAAATTGTAAACAGACAGGATGCTAAACATATTCACTGAAATTCTAAACATACAGGATGCTAAACATATTCACTGAAATTATAAACATACAGGATGCTAAACATTCAATGAAATTCTAAACATACAGGATGCTAAACATATTCACTGAAATTCTAAACATACAGGATGCTAAACATATTCATTGAAATTCTAAACATACAGAATGCTAAACATTTTCACTGAAATTCTAAACATACAGGATGCTAAACATATTCATTGAAATTCTAAGCAGACAGGATGCTGAACATATTCATTGAAATTCTAAACAGACAGGATGCTAAACATATTCATTGAAATTCTAAACAGACAGGATGCTAAACATATTCACTGAAATTCTAAACACACAGGATGCTAAACATATTCATTGAAATTCTAAACAGACAGGATGCTAAACATATTCACTGAAATTCTAAACATACAGGATGCTAAACATATTCACTGAAATTCCAAATATACAGGATGCTAAACATATTCATTGAAATTCTAAACATACAGGATGCTAAACATTTTCACTGAAATTCTAAACAGACAGGATGCTAAACATATTCATTGAAATTCTAAACAGACAGGATGCTAAACATATTCAGTGAAATTCTAAACATACAGGGTGCTGAACATATTCATTGAAATTCTAAACAGACAGGATGCTAAACATATTCATTGAAATTCTAAACAGACAGGATGCTAAACATATTCACTGAAATTCTAAACAGACAGGATGCTGAACATATTCATTGAAATTCTTAACAGAGAGGATGCTGAACATATTCATTGAAATTCTAAACAGACAGGATGCTAAACATATTCACTGAAATTCTAAACATACAGGATGCTGAACATATTCATTGAAATTCTAAACAGACAGGATGCTGAACATATTCATTGAAATTCTTAACAGAGAGGATGCTGAACATATTTAGAAAATTTGTCTGTTAGAAAAAGTGTTTTAGCAACATAACTCGTACAAGTGCGCTCATCATGCAGAGCCATAGTTCTGTTGCTTGCCCAGGAACATGCAATACGTGGCCCTGGCTAGATAAGGCTGAGGACATACAGATTGTTGAAAGAGCCATTTCAAACAGAAGCATATGTTACCTTACCGGTGCTACCTCAACAAAAGTGGGTGCTCTCCTTTTCAGCTGCGTTGTGGTGCCTTTGCGCATTAAAACTAGACGATATTGGAGCAAACAGCCTACCTGTACAAGAGTTCACATGTTATTACGGTCGGGTTCTCCCGACCGTAAGTTTGTTTACGTCTCGGACCAGTAACCTCTCTATGTCGGGTCTAATGATCCACAACTTTTGATCGAGTACTGAATACTGTTCCTGTGTCTATTGGATGTCAATATCGCGGGAGCAGACCATCTAAAATTAAGTCCCATCATAATTTTGGACATGAAAATACTCATCAACTTGGACTTTCAGAAAGGCACTGCTACTCTAGAAATAGTTTAAATCATTTGATAACTTTGTCTTTTTGGAAACATGTTTGGCGCGGAACAGTCAATCATGGATGTAAGGTATACAAATGCACGTGTAAAAAAAATCTAATCACATGAGCCCCCATTTTATTGGTTTTTAACTTGTTGCTATCAGTATAAACTTGAAGTAGAATGCAAAGGAAGATGTTATTTTACGTTTCAAAAAGTAGAAATAAGCAATCGAATGTCACTATTTTAACATGGAAATGCTTTAGGCCTAGGTTACTGGTCCAAGGCCTATACCCCAATATACAGGCTTTTGAGTCTGCATGATTGTATATACATGTTTTTCTGTGCATCATTTGATAACTTTGTGTGTTTCTGGAGACATATTTGGCGCGGAACAGTCAATCGTGAAGGTAAGGTTCAAAAATGCACCTGCAAAAAAAAAATAAAATAAAATAAAAAAGAAATAAAAAAAAAAAAAAGAAATACCCCTAATCAAATGACACCCCGCCCCATTCTTGATTTTAACTTGTACCTATTAGTATGAACTTGATGTAGAATGCAAAGGAAGCCGTGATTTTACGTTTTAAATGAGAGAAATAAGCCAGCGAATGATGATATTTTAACGTGTAAATGCATTAGGCCTAGGTTACTGATCGAAGACATTTAAGGGGCTGCAAGGTCAAAGGTTCAAAGTACCTATTTCTGATATGTGTTAATAGTTTAGCTGGATTCCTGCATTATCAGTTCTTTGTGCAGGAACCATATTATTCTGCACCTGAAAACTTTGTTCATTTATAAATATATTTTACTCGTTAAAAGCCTTCGTTACAAAACATCTGATATGTTGTAAAAGTTAAGCCTGGATTTCTGTACTATCAGATCCTCAGCGGGAACCATATTATTCTGCAGATACACCTTGAATCAAGGATCTTTACTGACATGAACCGTTATATACAGTACACCTTGTAAGGCATCCGATACCACTACCCCCATACACCTTGAATTATGGAGTGTCACCAAACAGGATCTGGTCAAACAGCAAGTGAATAGAGAAGTGTTGCAACAGTGGACATCAGTGGCATGCTTGCCTGTGCAGACAGCGACTGCCTTTAAATGGCCCATTTACAGAAATCCTGCCTGTGTAATCATATTGCAACTGCATCAGGACTTACTTTATCTTAAACTCCTTCAATACCGTCATAACTACATATGTCTACCTCCTACCGGCTACGCAGTCGTATGAAAATAAACTACCCTTTTAGTTAGAGCACAGATTCACTTCATCACGAAAAAATCGCTGAAATAACATTAAGAAGTTCATGCTTCGGGGGTATTTTCCCCAGACGTCACTCAGTGCTCAATATAGGCCATGCAGCATGATATGATGCCGCTTGTTGTAAAAGTGACTTGACTGACAAAAACTGAGCCTACGCAACACAATTATCCTTGAAACAGACATAAAAAGTGTAACACAGCTCACCTTTTATACATGATTCAAATGAGCAACAGACAAGCTTAAGGACTCAAAGAACTGGTCCCAGGAATGTACACAAAGCATGTTCTGGTGGTATATGCACAAGAGGTTGGCCAGGGAAGGCCCATATACCTTGAAAATGACACCACTTGTTCCTGAACCAAGCAGAAAACAACCACAGCTGTGTATGCTTACACTGCCTTTAGATAGGCATAACCTAGAGCCTCCACATACAAATACATATTCACAAACAGACAATCAAAGGCAAAATACATTTGCATAGAAGAATATAGGCCTATGTAGCTGGGTAGCACCCACATATCGAATCAAAACCAAAGAATATATGTCTAAATTAATGTTGCACAACAGGCCTACTGGCTTTATATGAAATTTAACTCACAATAACTGTGTTACTTCTTTCCATAAAATACGGGTATACATTAAAAATGTGATTAATTTCTTAACAGGAATAACTTATATATTTATGATAATATGATTTTCAGTGCATGATTATATACCGGTTCTTACTACCATGTGTTCATTGTTGTTGAATACAATTACTTTCTTACATAAAACATTGGGTTCATCCTCATCCTCTTTTCTTCATCATTATCCTGTATTTTCTGCCACATGAATCTACCCGGAAGGCCATAACCAATAATTTTTACATTTTACAGGATTTTCTGTTCAATATCCCTTTCCGAACTTTCACGACCATTTCTTTTCAGAAGACGACTTTTGTATAATAATGAAACAAAGTACGAGCATCATGCACTATTCATTCGCAACATTTACGAGGACAAGGGAGCTGTGATAGATCTGTTGTCACATAATATACCCAGCTTTGATATATTGTATCTTGACGACAGAGGAAAATAGTATTTACAAACGGAAGATCCAGTGACAGCCTGAGTTAAATTGTTAGCCCAAGCACTTTCTGTATCTTCAGTGTATGCTTTACAAAAAGCAGATCCCTTTTCCTTGATATGTTGCAAATATTGGCAGACTTTTATCTCTTTTTACGTCTCCTTGTAACGCAGTGGGGAGCGGCTGCTTTTTAATGGTGTACTTTATTATTCCTTTTCTTAGATATTTTTAAAGCTAGTTACACTAGAAAAAGATACTACTTTTTGCACACTGATGCTTCAGTCATTTAAGTGTCATTTTTCTTCATTTTTGCCTGTTTTCTTTGTGGGCGTTATAACAACACTTCCCATTATTAAAAAGTATATTAATTCCAAGAATGCGACCCACATCAGATTCTTTGAACTCCTGTTGGTGTCACATTATGCATGTTTGAGTGGGTACGTATTGAAAGATTGACTGGTTTATCATATCAGTGTTTTATGCGTTTCGTCAAAAATAATTTAGTGGCCTGGAAGAGGGCTTGTTTTGTTTGTTTGTTTGTTTGTTTGTTTGTTTGTTTGTTTTTATTTTAGAAGGCCGTGTCCATCAGTAGCGATTGCGCCCTCAACGCTCCTGAAAGCAGATTTGGCTAATGTGAACTGGTCATGTGTGGATGATAGGTCATTCAATGGTCGCTATATTCGAGGAACCAACATGTTCGACATGCGTTCTATCCTAGACAGGCCTGGAGAACGACCGAACATTGTTACCCCCAGATACTGCAGTATGAAATTGGAGGTGTGTAGCATTCTCTTGCTGAAACAACAAACTTTTATCATGATGACGGGGTTAGTGTAGTCAACTTCTGTAGGGCTGAATCTCGAACGCATAGCTAAGGTTTGTGAGTTTGCCATTTACAGTCACTGTGGTAACTGTTCTACGTGTTGACGAAATCCACCCTGCCTCGTCCCCTAAAAAAGGTAGGTTCGGGCTTACAAAGTTGGTAACAAGGAAATAAAATGGGTCTAAAACACTAAAAACTCAAATATATTCAAGCCCCCCTCCCCCCCCCCAAAGACAAAGAGAAAATAATAATTGTTAACAGTAAAATTATGTCAGTTGTAGTAAATCAGGGTTAGGCACCGCGTGTGAGTCAAACAGTGGGCAACTCTCGGTTCTTTTTTGGCAGTGTTAAAATCTGCTTAACATACACATATATTTATTCCATACTTTTGTCAGAAATGTGTTTCACTCACAACACTCTGTCTAGGATAAACACAATAAAATATACTCACTCTATAGTATTTTTCTTTTTTGGCAACTCTTCGTAATTCGTCGGACAAATGAAAGGCGGCCAGGATAGGATCTCTGCTGGCCAATGAAATGTACGATTCACTACACAGGCCTTCATATGCAAGCAGCCTCGATTTGGCGAAACGCAATTCGTCAAATCTCATTTTGTTCATGCACTCTGAGCAGGAGCATCGATGACTATGTGGATGTGGAATTGTTTCTCCCATACTAAGCAACATCATCACAGTTTCCAGTCTATTATATTTTGAGGCCAAAATTAAAGGAGTTGTTTCTGAAGGAAATTCTGATTCATCATTTATGGGAACAAAAAAGTAATCCTTGTCCCCAAGTCTCTTCCTACTTTCATCATTAAGTTCTTTAAAGTTGGGATGCTGCAAAATAGTAGTAGCAATTTCCTCGTGGTTGCACTTGATTGCCTGTAGTAGTGCTCTGTATATATGGTTGTGCTCTGATCGGTCCAACAATAACCGTACAATCTGAAAATCAAATCAAATCACGAAGTGAGACTGTCGAATTAGACGCTATTGAAACGGTAAACTACAATGAAGACATCGATGGTTCAATGAATCCATACATCAAATATATGTTACTGTTCGTACCTCACTATACTAAATAGTATTGACATTTAGGTACAGGGCCACCTAATGTTGTATGGCATACTTTGGTGATAATATATGCAGAATGGCAACAGTGTCATAAGAATAAAATCTATACGTAATATGGAATTACCGACCGGTCTTCTGTTGCCCTCTCCTGCTAGCAAACAATAGCATGCATACGTAAATGCGCTTTTTAGCCTCAATAGTTCGGCCAATTACCAAGAAAATATATATCTAATTGATGTTGCTGATACACTTGTGCGATATGATGGTGCAAGTGTGTATCAAGAGCTAACTCCTCAAAACACAACCTAGTTTGTATCTGAAATACAATAACATCAATTTGATGTACCACACCAATCTCTACCTAAAATCGTAAGAGGCTATATCTTATACCTTATGCCGTATTTGTCCATCAAGGTACATTCGGTGCCAGGAAACAACTTTCTACTAGAGTTTATATGAATTTCGATATGTAAATTCCGTTTCCCCATTTTCATTTTCTATCAGGTGCTCAGTGCACCCTGGGTCAAATGATTTTTATTTGCACATCGTTACAAGTGGGAAAGCATTGTCAAGGATAGGCAGATAATAAAAATAATAATAATAATAATAATAATAATGATAATAATAATAATAATAATAATAATAATAATAATAGCCAATGGCGAATACAAATTTCCCTACTCGGTAAATACAGAATAAATCGAGATGAGTATATGTTACATAATACCAAAGGCAGATTGTTTTGAATTTATCGAAACATGCGAATCATAACTGCTGGAAGCATTAGAAGTGAACTTTGTTTTCTTGTTTATTTATAGCGATTTGACCTCTGTGACCTCAAAGGCACTCTTCAGCGAAAAATTTGCTGAAGTGAGTAAAAAACAGTCACTCACTCACATTATTTGGTTATTGTTTGGCACAGGGTCCGGCAATGAATATGAGTATCATTTTGTGTGGAAAGTGGTCTTACCAGCGAGAATTGCTTAAAGCCAGATGAACACATTTGAAACAAAAGTTCATTTTCAGGGAAGCGTTATGAGCAAAGGTCAAAAAAACTGCTAGACTTCAATCATTGTAACTACATGTGCTATAGGACTATACAAGAGCACCATAGTGTAGGACCTAGAAAAATTGTTTTGAGGGTTAAAATGATAAATAACCTTTCATGATTTAAAATATTTCCGAGACCCATTTATTTATTTTATGGTTTTTCATTTTAAGATTTGGTTTTATAACAGCACTTGTAATTATGAACCTGACAAAGAATAAAGAATGGACATGTTGACATCAACAGTGAATAGGGTGGCACAAGTTAAAAACTTCATGTGACTCTTTCTGAGAGTTAACACGGGATATTTGCAGTAGTATCAGTACTAGTAAGTACACTTACCTCTCGACCACAATTGCATAACGCCCAAAAATCGAGTTGAGTTGCTTACTCACTTGATCCTGAAACCTTATGGTCCCATGGTGCCATCTCTCAGTCCTTATGGAACTGATGGTGATGTCAAGTGCACATGCACCCAGTATCATCCTACCCACAAATGCATACATGCCATCTTTGAGCACTATGATGTCCTGCAAGTAGTGCTCGGTGAAAGTCGTAGACGATCGCCAGGAGCAGGCCTGCAGAATGTTGACAACTGCAACATTCTGCAGGGTGCACCAGGAGGCATTGAAGGCTCGCATCTCGTGAGCTCTGGCAGAGACAAGCTGTGAGGCCTCTGGCCTTTCTTGCAAGGTCTCATAGGCCTGCTTAATCCACGATAAAGTTGTGTTTCTGTAAACTTACTCCTTTCACAGGTTACTGAGTGGTAGATGAAGGGCGGGCCTCCGGCCTCTGAGTCCATCCATGCGAGAAAAGTACCTGTGAAGTGCTCTCACTGGGCGCAGGGGTCTCTCTCCGAGAGGAAGAGTGGCATACATTGCACAGAGGGTAAAGCTCTCAAAGGCCATAGCCAGAGCTCGACCCACTTGCTTCTTTGCAATGAAGCCCAAATGAGGCCTCAGGGTCACCTGGGATTGATCAGGTGACTATTAGAGACAGTCGTGAGCCAGAGCGTGAATCTCAGTTATCCTAGCTCCCGAAGCAAGTGTTCGTAGGAAACAAATTTTCTACGTTCACTACTTGATGGAAACCTGCCTGGGGTCCTTAAGGCACGCAAAGGGTACTTGTTCAACATGACTAAAACCAGTGGTAGGTCCCCCCTGGGCAGAACCTGTTGCATCCCTGACCTGTCTGTGTAGAAGGATGCAATGAGGCCAGACAGATAGGGATTGCTACAGATGTACACGTCTATGAAGTTGGCAAGGTTTAAAAAGATGGCTGATCAAAACCCCTCCGCTGTTCTCGAGCTCTTGCCTAGGACTTCCCATTGAATAACAGGAAGTTGGCAATGTCCACAATACGCAGAGCCCAAGAGTGAATTTACCTACTGGTGCACCAGTTGGAAAACTCCTTCCATCTACCCGAGTAAACAAGTAGGGAAGAACATTGAAGCCCCCTCCGGCAATTGTCTCTGAGACCAACTCTGAGAAGCCTTTGTCACAGATGTGCTGTGAGATAACAGCCAAGCATGGAGGTTGAGCACTTGATGGAACACGATCATCTGCAGTTGAACCAGAAGTTTGGCCATGCCTCTAATCCTAATGGAGGTTCGACGCTTAGTTCCAGTAGGTCTACCAAGCAATTGCTCTTGGGCCACCACGAGGTGACCAGGATCAGATTACAATGGTGGGATTGAACCTTGCGCAGAACCCTGGCAAGGATCTGAAAAGTCATATGCTCACAGGTTGCTCAAGTCCATGGCTAGAGCATCCACCACTAGGGCTTGTGGGTCTGGAACAGTTGAGATGTAAACCAGCAGTTTGGTGTTCTAGCGAGTCACAAACAGATCCATGTGTGGAGTCCCTCATCGTGCCCCTATGGCCTGAACAGCCCTGGGGTGGAATGACCATTCCATTCCTACCGGCTGACCTCTCCTCAAGAGTTGGTTGCCCATGACATTCACATGTCCTGGGACTTGCAATGCATGCATGTGAAAGTCGTAGTCGTTACACCATCTAATGGTGCATCCAGCCAACTTTGCCAGCCATTGGGACCATGAGGATTAGTGCCTGGATGTGATAGCATTGGTCTCTTGTCCATCTGCCCAGCAGAGCTTGCTACAAGGGGCAACAGTGGAGCCGGCCTAACTGCACCTGGGAGTCCAGTGAGGCCAGGGAGCCCAGAAGGGCGAGCCATTGTTGCCAGTCAGAAAGGGCTTGAGCAGAGACTACAGTCTGTCCTCTCTGTCCTCTGAAGATGTAGGCTACCAGGTCGAACTTGAAGCCAAGGAAGACTAAGATCTGCTCTGGCTGAAGACTGGACTTGGGTAGGTTCACTATCAGGCCCAAGACTTGGCAGACTTCCAAAATGGTCTGTGTGTGATGCTGCGAATCCAGGCACCAAAGCCCCCAGATAAGCCAATCTTCCAGGTACACATGAATGTGAATGGCTGAGCAACTGTCTGCGTGAACTTGGCAAACACCAGTGGTGCCATGGCCAGACCAAACAGAAGCACCCTAAAGTGGTATATTTGGCCCACAAAAGCGAACCGCAGATACGTCCATGAAGTCTCTGTGTTTGGCATGCGGAAGAACGATTCCTTGAAGTCCAGGTACATCAGCCACTTCAGGGGCTGCAAGGATGCTGCCACTGACTGGGGTGTCACCATCTGAACAGGCGGGACTTCCAGGCAGTTTTTCAGCATCAACAGGTCTATGCCTGGCACCATCCTCCATCCCTCTTGGGGACCAGGAAGAGTAGGTTGTAGAAGCTGGGAGAACCTCTGCTAGCTTTATGGCACATTTGCTCTGGAGCATCTGAACTGCCTCCAGGAATGCTGATGCTTTGAATTCAAAGGCGAGTGGAGTGAACAACCTTGGTTCTTGGCTTAAGGTAGGGCTCTCTTCACCAAAAGGCAGCGTGTACCCTTGTCTCAGTATGTTGAGGACCAACAAATCCTCTATGATAGACTCCAATTGCACGCTATATGTGGTGAGGCAGCAGCCTACCAAGCACTGTGCGGAGTCTGACAAGTCTACCCTGGAGGTAGGCATCCCTAAATAACAAAGGAAGGTTTGGCTCCAGCTAACCAGTCTCGCACTGCCTCCGTGATCTGAACGGAACCCTTGAGGTCCTCAAGGAGAGACCCCAAAGCAGCCTATGACACATCAAAGAAGGACAAAACAAGCTCTTAGCCTCAGGCATCTTCTTCCAATCCCTTGAAGGCCTCTGCGGATGCTGAAATGGTTCTCCACTGTTGACCATCAAACTCCTCCCAGTCTAAGTCCACTGCCAGTGGACTCCGATGGGAAGATCTGCTCTGGCGCAGAGTACCACCTCCCCTGGACATCCTGCTTAGGGAGGAGTCTGCCCCGCCTCAGGTATCCAGATAAACCTGTGTGCCGCGAGTCTTGGTGTGAGCTGGTCATAGAACTCCGCTAAAAAGAGGAAAAAAAGTATGGGCATACGTTGACTCGTGTCGTCCAGAGACAAGTCCCAGCACAACAGCCCAACAGCACCCAACCTCTCCTCTGCCGGTGGGACCACAGCTTGGTCACCAACCAGGCTCCAAATAAGAGCTTTGATGCAGTCAAAGCCCTTAGCAGGAGCTGGTGCCATGTCCTTGGGGGCTGGCGCCTAAACCTCTGCAGAGCCCATGGTTGCCAGCTCTCTGTGCCTGTCAGAGCATGAACTGCATGAACATCGAGCCATCGACCTAGGTTGAGATCTGGTGTTGGACAAATTCAACATCAGCAGCTCATCCTCTGCCTCCATGTCCTCCGGACTCGCGAGAGGGGTGCAAATGCCCAAAGCCTTGTCAAACAACATATTGTCCAAGGGTGATGGAGCAGCCACCTGTGACAGCAGGGGACCTGTCACCATGCCACGCATAGGGGTAGCGAGCACTTCCATAGAAGTAGTCACAGCCACAGATGCCGCCTCTACTAGCTCTTCCCACGAGGGGGGAGAGGGAGACATATATGCCAAGATCTTGGTGGCCACAGGCCGAGAAGTTTCCACTCTGAATGCACCCGTTTGCAAGGTTGCTGTCTGTCTGAGTGCTCAGACCCGGAGGACTAAGGTCTCGACAGCTGCAACTGTTGCTTGGCAAAGTTCTTCAGGGCAGAGTCCAAAGAAGAAACAGTCTGCTGAGAGGAGGCAAACAATGCACACAACCTCTCAGCCTGCTGTATAATCCTCTGTGGCATCGCCTCCAAAGCATTGACAACCTTTGGATCGATGCCAAGAGCAGATTTTGTAGTCTGTTGGGGCAAAGTCTTTGGCACGGGATCTCTGAGAGGAGGTCTCTTGTTACTGGACTTTTGACTCTGACATCTTAACCTTCTCCCAAGGGGTATCCGGAGAAGAAACATCGGCCTTTTGGGACTGTAGATAAGCCGGGACTGTAGCTTGGCATTTGGTGGCTCTTGCGACCTGCCACCTATGCCTAGCATGAGCAGACTTCCTCCGTCACTGCTGACAGAGCAGCCATTTGCCCTCTCCCCAGTCCTGACTGTATTTGCAAGTGCACTCGAAATAGCAAACTCGACCCAGCTGCAGGCTACAACCATAGCTGTGTGGATGATTGTCTCAAGCCACCATGTAGTAGTTCTTGGAATCCAACTTTTGTCTGTGATCCAACAAGGACCAGGATGCAGATAAAGTGGTATCTGGATCAACACCCATGAACTGCCTCTGAAAGGAAGCAATAGCCTGGTGTGCACTGCTTTCCCTCTCTCTCTCTGCGTTCTGTTTGCTAGGACGCCATTTTGAAAAATCTAGTTATAAGTGAAACGGTCAACTTTTTACTTACTATTTCAGTTGTATCTGATCACAGAAATCAGCCTTCTAGGTATCCGAAGATTCCTGGACTGCTGAGAAAGGATTTTCCGCAGAATAGAGTGTGCATAGGCACAAAAAACAGTAAGCATGAACAAAAGTGCATGGAGCTTCAACTCACAAAGCAAGCCAGTAAAGGCACCCAAAGGAGGAACGATGAGACGGGGCACATGTGCACTTGATGTCACCATCAGTACCACACGGACCAAGAGATAGCGCCAGGGGACCATCAGGTTTCACGATCAAGTGAGTAAGCAACTCAACTGGATTTCTTGGGCATTATACCCAGACACAAAGATCTTGGAAATGGTGGTCGAGAGGTGACGTTCCATAACTAATGGAATAGTTAAGTAAACAAATATAAGTAATGCCCTACAAGTGGCATTTTATTGTTATTCTGTTTAATACTAATCCCGAGAGGTTTTATTGTTTCATTCTGTACCATCAATCACGAATGTATTCCTGGGGAAAAGTCTGTGGAATCACTGCTATTAGAAAAGTCTTTGTCTGTCACAAAATTAAGATGTATATCCTGGCGTAAAATTGTATGGCTTATTTAATTTTTGATAATCCTGCTTTGTTGCACATTTTCCTTTCCTTTAATATTTTATTCCAAAACAAATTAAAATATCTTTATTCTTGTTTGAAACGAAACGCCAAACCAACATGGTACCAACAAAGCAGCCACACAGTATTGTATGTACCAATGAAGCAGCCACACAATATTGTATGTTAAGATTTTGACTATTTTTTACGATAGCGGGTGGTGTGTTTGGTCAAATCCGGTAGCCATTATGGGTCGCAATGTTATATATACCAGCAGTGACCGGCCAGAAGATATTTCGCCACAAACGAAATACAGGCTGGCATAGATTTGACAATTGTACAATTGGCACTAGTTTTTTCCTCAACATGCCATTTAGAGGACACGATATAATATACGCAATAATACAGTGCCCAGGTTCCAATGAGAGCCGCTGCCCACCCCAACTCTTTCTTCCCATCTATTATACGTTTCTGACATCACCTTCCGCTAGGTATTAGTATAACTGAACATATTTCGATATTTAAAAGCCACATGAAACATTGTGTGAAGTGCAAAAGAAGAACAGGCTTTAAAGATTGGGCACGGGAAGCAGCCAAGTGAACAAATATTTACAAGAATTTATGTCCGCGATTCTGGAAACCTATTTAATCTAAATCTATTTAATTTTAATCTTATTTTTCCTTCCTGTTTGCAGGCTATTTTTTCAATAATGCTTCATTTCTTCAGTCGAAGATCTCATATTACTGTATAATTTGTGTTATATATATATATATATATATATATATATATATATATATATATATTCATGAGAACCATGCTTCATCAGGGGTCTGTCCTCACATCCCATGTTTCATACATAAAATTTCATGTTTGAAGCTCAAACTTTACCTCTAAGTGTTCGTTTTTTACCGCCAGATGTAGTGGCATTCGTCCAAGCATGTCAGAACAGGCAACATTCACATCCGGGTACTCCGTCAGCAGGCGCTGAACCGTTGGGACATCACCCACCTCCGATGCGTAAATAAGTTCTCTCTGTGGTGGATTCATCTGCAACGAAAGTCATCAGTTGGTAGAATTTTACTTTAACATTACTATTGTAAATGAAGGGATAGTTTCATTGTATTAAATCAGCCATTTATTTTTTATGCCCGCACAAGAGGATATCAGTTTGATACATCTTCTATGTTAATACCCACGGGAGATATGTAAGTGTATATAGGATTTAGTATGTTTGAGAGTGTGTATATTTATCTATCTATCTATCTATATGTATATATATATATATATATATATATATATATATATATATATATATATATATATATATATATATATATATATATATATATATATATATGTATGTATATATATATATATATTTGTTCATTTATATATTTTGGCCAGCAGGCCATAAAAACTGTTTTTTCCACTGGGGCCCTGTACATTCATACATATAACAAATAGGCCTACCTACATTCATCATACCACGTTATGAAATAAGTCAAAAGTTAATGAAGTAAAAAGTACCAGTACGTACACAGCACATTAAAAATATTACATCGGTCAAAATAGGTCCATATACTTAAATCAGCGATTGGTAATAAGTAGGTAAGGTAATAAGTAAAACTGCCTTTGATAGCAGCTGATTTGCAACCGTGTTGAGTGAGGCAGTTGCGTATCTTCAACGAAGTACAATGTGTGACATTTTGCTTTACCTGTGCAAACTGAAGATGACCCTCGGGAGGTTATTGGCGAGGCTTAGCAAGAAAGCTACGATCTACAATAATGGCACCAGCTGAGGCATTCCTGGAATACTACCCAACTACAGAAATACAGTTCACCACCGTTTTAATGTCTGAATGTAGTGGGCTGAATCGCGAACAACTTTACGATGATGCCATAAGGCAGCTCGAATTGATTTTTTGAGGTTTCTTTTTTGTTCATAAATTGAAGCAACGCTCTTCATGGGTGTGAAACCTGTCAAGGAAAGATGAGTACCCGTCTGTCCATCGACCATGTTCTGTCTTAATAGATGTGTTACTGTATGCAGTTTTGTATGTGTTGGAGGGGGGGTGTATGTGCGTGTGTGCTTTTTCATTTGAGGAATTTTGCAATTATTTATGCTAAAATTTTATATGGTCAACATGTTTACCACACAGGTACCTAGTATAATTGGTATAATCCTAACAGGTAAACTTAAAAACAAACATTTTTGTGTCCCATCAACTGAGTATCAGATATATGTAAGCATATTTTTTCTCAGTATTAGGGTGACCACACACACACACATACATACATACATATAAGCATATATATATATATACATATATATATATATATATATATATATATATATATATATATATATATATATATATATATATATATATATATATATATATATATATATATATATATAAGCATAGCAATCACCAGATTTAGAGGGATCCGTGTTTGGTCCCATTAAGTCTGCTGTCTGCCTAAGTCTGTCTTTTATGTATATATGGACCTCCCATTGCTGAAGTATTATTATTATTATTATTATTATTATTATTATTATTATTATTATTATTATTATTATTATTATTATTATTATTATTATTATTATTATTATATCAGTGTGACGAATAATTGTGAGGTATATCATAGAGACAGGAGAAAACGAAAAAGGGTTGAAGCACACATCTGCAGAGACGGCGGTTTGCCATGCCAAAGCCAGACTGCGCAATGTCAGGAGGATATTCCACTTGCAGCCCAGGATTTAAAAGAGTCCATCAGCCAGTGAAAGGCTCCAATGATCCAGTTGGTATTGAGGCAGTTTGTTCCCACGGTTGCGTTTATGTTCGTTAGAGAATACTTTTTCCATGGAGTGTCTTGTCCAGGTTGTTCGACCAGAAAACCAGACACACGCAACAATATCATAAGGCCGCAACACATGCATCAGAAGAAAGCATCACTGTCGACATCGCTAGTATACAGGCTCTCTGGTGAACCGTACCGGGTGGCATACTACTACTATAGAGGTTTAGTTATACGTTTTCATGTTACGTGTGCGAATGGCGGTGTCAATTACCATACGATCTGTGCACATTGCCTAAAACAAGGTTTAGTTACACGCGCATCAGGCAGCCACAGAACTGCCCGGATGTTGGTACCTTGAAGCTCGTTCAATATACCAAATCTCTTCTCATATCGTCAATATTAGTTGTGTTCATGCTGTATGTTGGGTTATAGCCACAATATACATGATGTAAATGTGTATTCTCTGAGCTGATCAAACACGCAATGCGCTGAAAATCGGCAGAAACCACTCGATCGCTTCCAAGATGAAAGGGACCAGTCTATTTTTTTCCACACAAAGATGGATACAACTGCATCGTTTCCCAGTGTGAACATTCAGATAATTGGTCATTCATATTGATATTTATTATTAAAAATTTAACTCAATTCAAAAATTAAATCCAACTTTGGCTAGGCATATTATTTGCACTGATGTAGGTGCATCGTATTAAACTAACAGTTGTTAATTTAATACCATAATGTGCTAATAAATTACTAGGACTTAAATAATTTGAATAGGTTTACTCTTAATACTGAGGACCTAACTCAATGGATAAATATAAAAAAGCATTAAAACACAATCCCGAAGAGTCAGATCAGATCTATACATGTATTAGGCGGGGCCTACCATATAATTATAAACTAAGCCAACAAACTGTCTTTAAAAACTAAGGATATATAGGCTTTTGAAAGTAAACTTTTTCAGATTTGGGTGGTTCTTTGCTATATCAGAAAAGAAATGGTTGAAGGTTTGTAGCCTATGCTTCAGTTTTAAAAAGGAAAATTGTAGAGGCCGTTATGAAAGGTAGGCTTAAAACACATGGGCTGTTTGTGTACAAATTCCCATAGGCCTCTGGGCCTAAAGTCATATTGCTCAGTAGAGTCTTAATCTTGCCTATGGGCTGACATTTGTTTTTAATTCTCAGGGGCAAGTAGGCCACACATTTTTTCAGAGTGTAAAAAAATTGAGGTAGATGAATTTTACACAGGGTTGGTAGGGAAAGCGGAACAACTACCCTCCCCCCTCCCACACACACACACACACACACACGTGTCCAGCCCAAAGGCCTATAAGCCTAGGTTATTAATTTTTTTGGAATATTTATTATAAAATGTAAGGTATTGAGATCGTGTTAATTTAAGGAATTTTTCGAGACGCGAGAGAGACTTTACAAGCTACAGTTTAGCGTGTCTGTCCTCTCCACTTCTAACAAGGTTTATATGTGTATACATATATGTATGTGTGCATATATATATATATATATATGTATGTATATGGTGTATTGTGGATTATATGTTGAGTGAGTTTAATATGATCGGTGTCAATTCGTGTTTGAATTAATCTTATATGTATTATAAAAGTTAAACGATGTACGAAAATTGCATTGGAAACAAATTGCCATTTTAAGTTGGTAGGCCTATCTTGATTGAACCTTTTTTGTAGACATTAAACAAGTGCGGATGTGTGCAAACGGGGCCTTGCAGCTGACAACAGGCAGTATACATGCGTAGACACTAGACACATTTCCAATTTCCATGACCTATTCCTTCCCTCTGGACTCATTTGGGTATTCCTCTGGCATCTGAATGTACAAAGCAATAAATGGAAGTAAATTACTAGGTTAAGTTCTTGTTTCAATTCCACGAAATTAAAAGAATTACAAAATATAAGTTTTACTGGGGGGGTCCTTCTGAATCTATCTAGTAAAGTCAGCATGAATAGGCCTCCTCTATGCACAGGGCCAATTATATAATATGGTAACCAGCGATCCCAAACTTAATTAAATCTTTCGCTACTATAAGAGACTTGAGTAGAAATGAGATGGATTATACCTGTTATGAACTAACATTATAAAGCTGACTGAATACTGTGTGAACTTCTGAAAGTACACCAAGGTCCATGCTGTTCTGGCCACCATAATAGGGCCATAATAGGCCTGAATAAATTAACTAGCTTAAAACGGTTAAATGGAAATGGACTGTGTTAGGTAATATAAAGTAAAGGAAAGAAGGGATTCATTTTTTAAGTAAAAGTATCAAGAAAAATTTTGACAACATAAGATAATCGGTCAAAAAGGGGACTTCAAATTACGTGGCTGGCCGACTACGTGCAATTAGGCCGTATCAACATTATTGGTCTACTGTATGAAACGAGGCAGTATTCAGCTGTTAGCATCACATGGAAAAACCAACTGCTGCCTCGTCAAATTTAGCTGTTTTGACATCACCTCGAACTAGTGCAAAATCCAGTCAAATTACGGTACCATAGGCACTCATATGTGTACAATCGCTTTGAAAGAGCTTTCATAATAATAATATATATATATCAGTAATTCACGACGATGTTGTTTTAAAGGTCAGAAAAAACGGGCGGGAATAGTCGATACGGGCAGTGCGGTGTCTACTCGTTGTGCACCGAGGAAGCATGCAACAGTGAGCATAGACATGCAGTATCACGTGACTAACTGAACTGGTGACTTAGCACACACACACTTCTCTTCCCGCCGTGGGGAGGAACGTGTAACTAAACTTTTATAGCCATGGGATAACCTCGAAAAAACACTGCATAATAAAATGCATTACGCTGTGGCGTATTCATGCGGTTGTGAAAAATGTATCTTTTTTTCATCACAGGCATCGAGTGATTATGTTCGATTAAGATCTATACAAAACCGACTGCGATTGAAGTCGAACACTCAGTTCTACGTAACAATTCCCTGTTACACGTGCCGTCACAAAGTTTAATGGTGTGAATTAAAAGGATTAGTAGTAGAATATTTAATGGGCAAAGCTCTGAAACAGGTGTTATATTGCGTGCTGCTGAACGATAAATATTAAAACTGACTGCACATGGCCTTTTTGGCAGCACTAGACACCAAATAAGATCTTGCCATGGTCTAACAGGACCAGCTCAGCTGTCGAAATGTACTTTTTGTCATTTAGACAGTGAATGCGTCAACATGATACATCTCTTCCCATCCAATCCATCATATCTTATTTGGAGAATGGGCTAACCGGGGTGACCTTGCAAAACCAACCAGACAAAATTTACCAACCCAAGTGGGCTGGGCCTGGTAAATAAATCCACATAATTTTTATAAACATTGTAATTGTACATGAATGGGTCCAAGCGCCTGCAATTGATTCCATGGATTATCATGTATGTACTCACCGGCCCCAGATTTGCCTACGTTCTTTGCTGCAGTCACATCTCTCTGCGTAAAGCTCAGTTTGCTTGGCTCAAGTAAATTTGAAAGATCAACCCACTGTACTCACGTCAGATCAAAGCTGGCTCAACAAGCAAGAACACGAATACATCACGAGCAGCTTAGAATTCACTTGCAGCAAATCACGCTTTTATTCAAAAGCCTCGTTTTGATGTGTTTCTTAGTGATTTCTTTCTAATAACTGGAAATTGAATATATTTCTGCTTAAAATAAAATATATATTAAATTACACCAGATACGGTTTTTAGACGAGGGACGTTCCACATATGGACATTGAAGCTTATCTTTCTGTCGGTAAATTGTGCTTTTCCTTTCGATTGGATTGGAAATGCAGTGGCATGTGCTCAACATTTACAACATTTGCCAATGGTAAACATATTCTGGACTCGACTAAACCACTCAAACCAAAACTGAACATTTTCTTGAACGACGAAAGCTTCAGGAAACTGGCAAAAGGGTCAGTTCTAGTGGAATCGGTATGAAATACACAGCTTTCTAGCACTATAGGCAAAATCGATTTATTTTGAGAAGCAGAGAAAACTGGACTCGTGAAATTAGGTATGAATAGTATATAAATCATTGCAAACGTTTTGAAAGGGCTGTTGTGTTGAGGAATGGTATTTTGCTTGAAGGTTTGAATGTGGAGGTTCTGCTTTACATATTTACCTGTCTATCAGCGTCCTCCATATTTGCCAAGACTAAGAGTGCTCCACATTTGTCAATACCATTCTGCCTCAGCACCTGTCTCCTTTCAAACATAGAGGTACCTGATTTATTTGACAAGGTTTGTTAGACAATAGACCTGCCACTGGGTACATGACTGGATTACAACAGCAGTACCGCTGCCTTTCTGTCTTGCAAGCACACTGTACTAAGAGAGGTAACTTGCAGTGAAAGGATTTTCCAATGCTTAAAATTTGAGGTTCAGTGGGAGCAGAGAGTTATTATTAATTAAAAATCACATGGCACAAAGTCGTGTATTTTCGTGTCCAGCATGTCAGGTAATGGTGGAATACAATTGATGAAAGTGATGAATTATACATATATACCTATGTATGGACGTCACACACAACATGATTTTGCTCTCTTCCTGTACAGTTGGAAAACAACACAATCTTTTTCATCTTTGCGGAAACAGTGCTGGCTTTCAAAGGCAAATAGGAAAAATAGCTTCACACAATCTTTTGGTGTTCACCCATAAATTGATTATACCCAGCATATACAAGTGTACACTTTAGAAGCTCTGTATGTTCAGGAGTTTTACAAAGGACTATTTGCTTATTTCCTTGAGTGGTCAAAGAATCATTTTTCCGAGGTACCACATTAACGTGATTATCTTGTATGACAAATTGCTGCCGTCAAAGTTCCTCCTGATTTAACCCATGCTCAGAAGTAACGAACATTATGTAAACAGTTTTCTGTCATTTGCCACTGTACAAATATTGAAAGGACCCTTGGTGAGATAAAATGTACCAGCGACAAAGTTTTGGTCCTAAGATAAATTTTTGTGTAACTTTGACCAAACATGACACTTTTCTAGTGTGAGTTAAGCTGCAAATCCTTTCTGACTAGCAAGCACAGAAGTGTGTGTAAGTCCCGCATGTTTTTTCGTTTTCGTCAGAACATACAGTTTCAAAAATGAAAAACTTTCTGAAAGTCACTAACTTACAGGCAACTTTTACGATTTTTAAAAACGTCATTTCATAAACGTAATATATAAACCAATATTGTTATTCTTGTGGGGGGGGGGGTTGGGGGGGAGGTTTTTTTATTTGTTTGTTTTTTGTTGTTTGTTTTTTTTGGGGGGGGGGGTATTTTTTATTGTTTTGGGGGGGTGGTTTTTTTTATTTATTTTCACATGAAACCTAGTACAGCATCAGAACTATCAATGTTCCGGTAAAACGTCCGCATTTTTCTTCTGATTCCACGTGAAGAGTCCTTTGGGACAGTACTTAACACATGTGACAACGCATAGCAGTTAACCAAAACGACTGGGGTTATCTCGTTAAAATACCTCATAAGTGTGTGAAGATCATCTTTTAAGATACCAGAGACGTCTCTGAGGATAATAAGAGAATATTTAAAGATTGTGATATTCTAAATTAATATTATTATCCAAATTTACATACTGTCTGATTGTGTCTATGTATAGACGAATACTGCAAACATTGAAAAATTAGCTTGGAAAGAGTTTGTCGCTTTGTATTGAACGATCCCACATGAAACTTCGCCTTTTTTGTAATCCATGTTCTGTGAGCTATCTAGGGGTCCAAGGTGTAACTATTCGCCCATCTCATCTCAATGAAGTTGAGATTTCATCATAATTCTCCTGCAAATATTACTCGACACTTCGTATGCATGTTCTTAATGTTCCCTAACTTGTAGCACAATCTAAAGCCGGTTTCTTAATTGGTTTAAAAAATAACTTCACAGAACGTTACATAATTTCACGACAGGGTCATTGCACATTTCATTAAGTGTATGTAGAAATATACTGCGTTGATGCTACAAATTTTCCGCTGGTTGTATATGGATATACGCTATTGTCTCTCGCCTGTTGTACATGTATGTCGAAATATACAGCGTCATTCTTACAGTCTCCCACTTGTAGCGTGTCTTGGGGCTTCTTCTATGTTGAAATATAGTGCCTTGCGTTGTAATCTCCCGCTTGATTTATGTCCACTTCAAATAAGTAAAGAAATGCTGGTAGCTACCGTTGAATATTACTCTCTCCGAATCCCACATGTTAGGACAATATAAGCCAATACTTCGTTGACTGAATTTTCAGCTTCTTTTGCGTGATTCAAATATTTGTAGAAAAATAGGAATAATATATTTGTTCTCCACCCAGGTTGTCATCTGTGAAAAAGTGGGGCCATGAACGTGGGGCTCAATTGATAATGGAGCAGGGCTTTTGAATCGATCTGCAGGGCATTTAGGCAGTTCATTTAAGATGACAAGCAGGATGAGATGCCTGTGTGTATGTAACCATGTTTATATGTCCCCCAAGGTATTCGGCTGTGGTATAACCTTCCATTGAATGCCACCTATTAAACACGTTCACATGGGCAAAGTTAGCATGCACTAATGATTAAACAAAATGGTCCAAATCTTACAACCAGCAACAGGGACATCCCCATTTGTATTGGCCAGCTCTTGACAAGCCTTTACTCCGGCATCCAACAAAAATCTAATGCCCTTTCTGTATGATGGATGCAAGACCTCACAGTAGGTGTTTCGCTTACTGGCCTTATAGGATACTACGGACAGACATGAACACAAAAATCGATGCTTAGAAGTTCATTTTGTGCTGCCAGTATTTGCTTGCTGAATTGAAGGTCACAGACACGTAACTGATGAAAACATTCCGTCAAAGTGTGTTCTCAGACTCGGTTAGTTATAGTCATGCGCAAAAGACGAAATTTGGTCTCTTAACGTTTGATTTACTTAAA
The DNA here is from genome assembly GCA_964020975.1 of Hermodice carunculata. Classification (NCBI taxonomy): domain Eukaryota; kingdom Metazoa; phylum Annelida; class Polychaeta; order Eunicida; family Amphinomidae; genus Hermodice; species Hermodice carunculata. Next base: position 42,840,346 of record OZ026624.1, on the reverse strand, counting down.
TGAAAAAAATGAAGATTTATACACTGACACGTATGTAATCACAAAGATCAATATTGTCTAACGGCAAAAATTGATGTACAATCGAGTAAAGAGCTCAGAGTAGGGTTTATTGCTGTGGGGGCTTATCATAAAAAAACGCACGACAAACTGCATCAGTCAAAGTGTAGTGTGGTAGAGATTCATTCCAAGATTCATACCGTCCGAGGTAGCACAAGTGCGGCGCTAAACAAATAATACCTTATGGGCCTATGCAATGCTTAAATTTAAGTTTTGGTGCCACCTAAAATGCCACGTCGACCGTGGTTTGGATGGTTGTAAATTAGCCCTTGTTTCGCCAACTGAAATTGCGACACCCTAACAATACTACGTGCAGCTAGAATCAATTGAAATTTTCGTTTAAAATGGACGTTAAAATTTTACACCATGTACAACTGCCCAAAATTGTGTGAACTCAAATTGGCAAATAATATCAATAAATAAATAGCAAATGAGGCTTTCTTGTAAGATATTGGTTATTTTTACGCGCTTTATATATTGCTGCTGTGACGGAACTTCAGTGGTATGAATTTCCAAATGTTGCCTGCTAAAATTTTCGGTCTTGAAGCTGAAATGAAATACTGTCATTGAACTTTAAGACAAACTTAAGTACCATTGGCTCCCAAAAAACAAGCTTTTTCCCAAAATTCTCCATGGGAAGCCGTGGCATACCCTGTTATTACTATCAACCAAGTATAAAGACAACCTCTTGTTCCAAAAGTGTCGTTCTTGTTTTGATAATGTATTTCAGCAAGAAAAATCCGTTATTTGTTGCTTGTATTTTGATGATGATGGAGTTGTTCTCATACACAGTCTGATTCCACTCTCTTGGTAAGGTGGATAATATGGAAAGATTTGTTTGCGTTTAATGTGCCACAAACATTCATTTTTTAAGTATATTTGTTCTTAAAGAAGCTACTTCGTCACCTGGTATGCCATGTGGCATAATGACACTGGTCATGCGTTGGGGCACTGACAAAACAGGGAGTAAAGTTGTAATGGTTCCGTCTGTTTTACACTTTACCCCCTACTTTGTCAGCGCATCCAAGCTGTATCAGCAGCTAGGCCAGGGTCATTATGCTACTTGACATTCTTGACTGTGCAATAGACACAAGAACAAAGATCATAGGTATTGAGGACACTTCACATACTATATTGGCCTAGGTCTAAACTTTTTTGCAAACAAATGCAAGCTTTGTCAAACTTCACGAGTATGAAATAAGAAACAATCAGCAAAAACGATATCTTGTTTCATAACATCTTTTTAAGCACATGTTAAGAGGCACCGAATGGTCATAAATGTTGGTAATTAAAAAGGGTCACTAAATTGTGATGCCGCTTATGTTGCCGTCTGCAGCCTCCTCCGTAGCGAATGGAATCTGTGTGCAGCAAGGCACACATTTAGACACATTAAATGTTTGTAGCTCGATGGTTTGATCACTGGTAAACCTTTACAGGAACGGTAATCTAGTCGTGACTGCTCTTTACATTGTACTTTATCACGGCACTGTAGAGTTCTGCTTAAAAGTCATTTTCCCGCCCGAAAACGCACAAATGTAAAGTGTTGTCTGCTTATATGTTACTGGCATACACACACACATACACACAAACATACATACATACATACATACATACATACATACATACATATATACATACATTAGGTTCGGAACGAGCGAGACTCGAACTTGCAACTTTTGGCACCAGTCGCATACAACACACACACACACACACATACATACATACATATATATATATATATATATATATATATATATATATATATATATAATTTGCTTCAGAATTGCACACGGGACGAATTGCACAAGAGATATATCAGGATAGTGCCGTCCAGATAAACGTTTTTCAACAATACACGGATAGGAAAGCTGTTGATACATCTTCAGTCTGATCAGGAGGGTGTTCAAGAAGTACGTGTGCCAAAAAGACAATTTCGCGAAGAATTTGAACATAGAAGCTGCCCGGCATTTGCATTTATACATTGCAATTGAGATGCGCCTTGCACAAACGCTGTCGGTTTTTCAGTGTGGTGCTGTTGTTTGTTACACACATTATTGACACTGATCCTCTCAATGCATAAAATATCTGGATGGAATTCAGAATTAGAGTCTCATTCAATCTCTTTTACCTGGTGTCTTAGTCGTTAAAGCATGATACATTGCATGGTAAAGGTTATCAAAAGGTGTAAGGTTGCAAACTATTTTGTAAACCAGGAGCAAAATAATCACATGAATCCTTAAGTTGATCTTGCCCATCTACTCTAACATTGTGGGCTGGGTGGCTGGCTGGGTTGTCAGTGGATGGTTGAGACCGGTTAACTTGTATTTTGATAATCTTCTTCTGGACGATATTTTGATAGTCTACTTCTGGACAGTTTCTTAATAACCCTGAAGATAATACAAATCATACTTGGGTTATGTGACCACAATTTTTCATTAACGGGTTTCAAATTATGAAGTCGCTTCAGATCGCTGGGAGCACATTGAAATTGGACACATGCAGCAGAGTTTGAATGCCTATTTTTTAACACAGGTTTTTTTTTACATATCTTGTAATTCCAAACTTGGAACTTGTGAGAATATATATGCACAACTCGTCACAAGAGGAAAAAACACTCATGGGGCAGCCACTTGTCTTCTGTTCAGGGGTATAGAAAATGATATATCTAGCCACCTCATGCGTCAGCACTGTAGAACATTTGGGCACATTTATGCCGGGCAATGAAGCGGTAGTTCATGTCCAACAAAACACATACACACACAAAGAAAGAAATTTGTTCAATTTTTGAAACGTAAACACATACTGTTAACGTCTCTAGTGCACACATACCTTCAACATAACATACTTTACCGTGTCTGTCACATAGCAAGCATATCAAATATTAACGCAGACCTTTTATCACATTTAAAGGTCGAGGGGGTTTCAGAATAGAAAGGCATCAGAAGCAAACCCTCAACGAGAGCGGGTCCAAGATCATCTTCGACCAGATGTCTTATTGAGAAGGAGAGTGGAAATCGTGAAGGCATTTCTAGCTCATTCTACACGTATGTCTTGGTATCTGTATGCTGATTTCCATTCTAAAATTTATGGTGTTGAGTACACATTGCCCCAGAGGACATTACTTTCTTATTTCTTTTCGAAACTTTAGACAATGCTCACCACCAGTTATTGTGTCCGACATATAGGCTGAAGACAAAAACGTAACCATAACCAAACTACAATCATGCGCAGTATTTAGGGGTTTTAAAATGTTGACTTGATGCAGAAACCTCCATCATGTCAGGTCTGAGACTAGACGACCGATAGACCACCACGTTTTAAAAAATCTATGAGGCCTTGCTGCTTCTGTTCTTGAAAATGGATACTTGCACCCACTTTGCAGGGTCGTGTTCTGTTTGACTTTTTATGTCTTTTAAGGATCAGGCAATACACAGTTTCAGGCAGTTACAACACCTATATACCCCCTTGGAAAAGATCCCTATACCTACGCTCTCATGTCCAAAGATCGAAAAAAATTTCAGAGCATACAAACACTCAGAAGGTGCAAGACAAAGGATGTCCATTACATCATCTCAAAATTATAAAGGCACTGTCATAATCAGAATCTACCTGTCTTAGATGCATGCAACCTTGAGATGGTGTGATGTTGTAGCCTATAAATGCACGCTCCTTTCGAATTTGAGAAGATGGTATGGCACTCATATTCAACACATGGTGCAATAGAAATCTCAAGCATTTGTACATTCTATTAGAGTCAGTGAGGCAGTATTTATGTACTTGCACTTCTTCTTTCTATCTTTGGCGGTGGGAGCACTGGCCCGTGGCTGTGGCAGGCATGCCCAACCCCAGGAAAAAAAACATGCCAAGGCTTATATCATGATATTATTACCAAAACCCAGTAAGGTCAGCTTCATTAACGCAGTCCATGAGGCGGGATAAAGGACTGAGGGTAACCTTCCAGTCAATTTTCTGGGGATCCTGTGATCTGTCGTGCTCACCTCAGTCAGCTTGTTATAGTAACACTTTAACACAGGCATTGGGTCCCCCTTTTTGCCCGCTAGCTGGTGGCAGACCCCTCCCTGATAAATTATCATATAGGTCACCAACTAGTCGTTGATTAATCTGAACTTTTTAGAAATTGTGAACCTGCAATCAACAAGCAGCAGAAATTTATGGCGTGCAGAGGCTATACACTATCATCTATCTGATCTGCGAGCAGTTAGCCAAGGTGATGCAAAATGGTGTTGAGGCACAGACGGCAGGTTATGCCTTTTGGCGTTAATTTGCTGACAGAACTGGTTGATTGTTATTTTATTATTGTACCACGTATGTTGAGTTATATGTATCAACATTTTGCCTGATCCTACAGCAAAGTTGTTCGAGAAATATATGTTAGCGTATGGATAAAAGAACGTATCTCCCCCATTGATTTGTAATCAAAAGGGAAAAAAGTGAAACGATTTTCAATATTGTTACTAAATTGTGAACACATATCTTATCATAAGCAGTTCCTCATCTCTATACAAGGCAATAAATGAAAAAAGCAAAAGCGTTTCAATTTTATTATGTGAACCATATTAGGAACATAGAGAAGTAAAGTCAGTTAAGACAAAGTAGATATGGTTTAAAATATTACATCATTGGCATTGTACGGATTAATGTTCGTAAGATATTTACAGAAATGTACACATGCAATGATAATCACATAAAAGATCTTAGCACCAACAAAGATCACTTGATAAGAGTGAAAATAGCAATTTATCGAAACAGTAAGACTTAAAAAGCTTACCAGTTCTCGTATGGACAAGCTTCTCTTCCTGCCTTGTGAAAAATACCAGAAGTATTTAATAGTTAGGGTTTCGCTTCTTAACAATGTAACTCTCGATTCTTGCATTCACAAAATATTTCAGATCACGTCTGACTCCTCAGTCACTAGTATTTCTGTATCAAAACTTCTGGCTACCAGGAATAATTTGGTATGTGAGTGTGCTTACTCCTCCAAGGAGAGTTTTCTGTACACAAATGGCAACGTTTTACGAGTTACAATAATGTAAGAATGTAGTGCCAAGAAAACAGGGGTGTTTTAAGTAGAATACATACTGCCATTCCAACAATGCTGTAAACGTCTGTGTTTGTCATATTTAGACTGCCTTCCCCTGATTACATATTGGTGACTTTGGGCTACTAAATGTTTACATCACTTTCGAATGGCGATTGTTTTATGGTTAGAGGAACGGTCCAGCACAAGAACTTGGTGAGCTGTTCATTTGCAAGGAACTTGATCACGTATGCCTCTGTTTCAGTGATTAGGTTTCGTGGACACGAAAACACCTAAGTCCGGGTTTAACACCCACTACTACATGCAAAGATAGCTAGGGGGATGTATCTGTAGTCTACAACTTCCAACTACATGGGGAGACTTTGACTTTATAGTCATGCGCATTTATCAAACATTCAGCATGTCACGTTCGTTTCCATCAGAAACCTGTGAATGTAACGTCCGATAGCGAATTGTTCTGGAGGAAAATTAGCTGTGTGATCCAAAATACAGGTTAGTCCATAAAAATACAGTTTACTGCCAAATTCGTTAACACCCAAAAGTCGAACTCCTAACTTTAGCCATTTGTCTCAAAAAGAATCCAACAATGACTAACACATGATCTGATCTAATTTAATCTCATCAAAAGTCGAACTCCCAACTGTAAACATTTGCTTCAAAAAGAATCCACCAACTCGTGACCAATACAACACATGATCTGATCTAATCCAATCTAATCTAATCTTATCTAATCTAATGCCATCTAAACCCACATCATGGATCTTCTGCATATCAGTGCTTGCAGACAATTTTAAAATCTTGAAACTAATGTCACTAATCAGCTTCCGTCTGCGCTACATGTAGCTGCATTATTTCCAGTTATTTTCTTGCACCATTAAAACAAAATTGACTGTCGTTAAAACGCAAATAAGAGCAAGGTAGACCAGGGTATTTTTGTGGAAATCCTATCTATCAAAATCTTTCAAAACTAACATGTACCAATGGAAACGTATCAAGTCAAGCGTGCCCTCGTGACACTTGATTGTTGGTAATGAAATTGTTCCTTTGTTTTTGTGAGTACTTTATTCTTTCTTATGTCATTTACAGTTCTGTAATTTACTTCATTTTACACTTCATAGTTAATCAGTTCAGATCTGTGGTTTCAGCCTTAGTACATTATATTACATTTTTTTGACTCGGAGTTTCATTTCCCGTGATAAAACATTGATCATAGCACGAATACACAAAACAATGATCTCCCCTTTCTCTTGGGAGCTCTTCTGACGTTTTTAATTTCTTTTTTGACTCCTTTCTGATGTGTTTTTACACTGACATTAACTGCGACGCACAGGTTAGCGACTCCGATGGGCAAGGTAAAGGACATAAACTTCAGCCTGATCCTGGGGTTGAAGACCTCATTTGGGGGGGGGTGTTTTTTTGTGTGTGGTTTTTTTTTTTTTTTTTTTTTTTTTTTTTTTTTTTTTTGTCTTTTTTTTTTTTTAATTCCTTAAACCATGGACATCAAACAAGTATGAACTTGCTTGACGCCAGTGCTTCAAGGAATTCATTGGAACCAATTCAGCTTTATTATTTCTGATCAACGTCCTGTTTGTATCATATATCAGCCCAGTTTACCTTTAGTCTACGCTTGTGTGAAACTCTGTCCCCCCCCTCCCCCCACGTGCACAGTTGCCAGTTTGATGTCCGTCTCAATGTGTGACCTGAATTGGAACCAGTGGAAGTGGACCAGGGTGGGGTATGGCATAGGCACTACGCTTGTTGGATATGAAGCAACCAAGTTTTTCATGGCATCGATGCTTTATGGTCTGTGAGGTAGGGTCATGTCAGAAGAGTATATTATTTTATCATCATAATCAATTATTTTTGGTCTGAAGTTCGTATTGTACCCAGCTAAAACACAAGCTGTATTTCAGGTGTGGAATATTCTTCTTACTCAAAATGAGAGAAGATCGATGCCTGATAAACCATGTGTCACGTCGATACACATGAAAGCACTTGCACTTGTGGTGGTGGCTCTTCTTCTCTGTTAATTGCAATAAAGAGAGGACACAGAAGCCGCCTAAACAAGTATAGACTTTTGCCATAAATAACACTTTATTGCAGAAATAATGGTTGAAATGTGCATACAAAAAACATCTGCTGCATTGTTCAGAAATTTTCATGACTTGCTTGCCATCGTCAACACAGTTCTATACCCAACAAAGCATTAAACTCATTTACCTGTGCGTGGATGTGGGTGTGGCCGTGTAACTTAAGTGCTTATCAAGCGGATAGATTTGCTAGGAGTTTCTATTCTCCAATAAATACATACATACATACATACATACATACATACATACATACATACATACATACATACATACATACATACAAACAAACAAACTAGGTATGCACGATCCCCCTATTTCCCACAGGATAAGCAAACTAAGCAACATGTACCCGTTATTATGGAAGATGAGATGAAGCCAATAAGAAGTAAAGGTGATAAATTTAAGAATAGGATAAATTCATAAAATCTTACATAGAAAATGATCAAATTCTTTCACTATTTATTCCATTTTGTTGAAAAGTCTCACAAAGTTGACAGAAAGCTCTGCAAAGCTTTGCAACTGAAAACGAAAAAACAAAACTTAAGTCATTTTATGGATTAGTTTTTTTAAATATTACAAATAATGAAAAAGACGTATTCTGATGATTGTCGATTTAGCAGTCTTAAAATTTGTACCGAAAATTTACTTATGAGTGGGGTAAATTATCGGAAATAGGAGCATAGTGGAAATAGATCAGTTGACCACATGTATTGAGTCACTCTATCTATCTAAAAACCTCTTCCATAGAGAGCTTACACTTCTCAAGTTAATGCCGTGTTTCTATTGTGGTTTTAAATTAGCATAATTGGTTCACGGCATTCAACGTTCTGGAATAGAGATAAATACCCCCTTCAACATTGGATATGTGTGTAGGATCTTTGGGGGGGGGGTCTTTATTTTATTGTACCAGTGCTCTTATTATCTCTTTGGGGTGGCTGTAGAGGTCCTGAAAAGGACCTCCGTCTTTGTTTGAGGGGCCGCACGCATCAGCAGTGGGTATGTCCACCACGCTTCTGGCTGGCCCGGACACTCTTTGGCATGCTGCTTGTGAGCCTGGACATCTTGGCTTGGGGACTTTTTTTCGACTGGTCTGTGAGCCGCCGCGCCAGTTGGCCCAGGATGGCCTTAGGTTCGTGTTGCTTGTGCAGTATATGGCCATGTATTACCTTCCTGGAACATAAGCCCCAAAATGTGCCTGGAACCATTCGGCGACTTTAGGGAGGATCTGATGCATGTCCATTTTCAGAGTACAATTCTGTTGACACATGGAGGCTCATAACAATAGTAAAATGATGTGTAGATAAAATCAGAAATATATATAATAAAATTATACAAAATTATCATGAATATGAGTAGACTCGTGGTGATAGGTAATCACTGGTTCAAAACATCAAAACAAAACATCACTCACCCAGTTGTGAATAAAATGGGATTATTCCAGTTCGACTGGTTGCAAAAGGTATTTAGTCTCGTTAATATGTGCGCATGACAGTATGAAAAAGCTATATCAACTCGTGTGACCGTTAAACGCCACAGAAAGTGTGCTTGTTTCTCATTGTTAAAAACCCGAGTCCATTTTAGCCTATGGAACACAACTGCAGTCATGCCATGTGGAACAAAGGACACTGATAAAACAACAAGTAAACCGAATATGGTAAATATCCAGGAAAACCAATTTTGTCCCATGAAACGTCAGTTTTCCATGCATGCTTCCCCATCCTTCAGCAAATATCGAAACTGATTTTTTGACCAATCAGTGCCTGCGTGCCTCATGGTTAATCAAATATGGCGGTAGTGGAAGCAGTGAAAGAAAACTTACTTTGTATCAACGACAGATAAAGCAATATAGGTTTATATTCTGAGCAATGCGGTATGGGAAAATAAAGTGTTCCTGAGTAACCCTGCTCGAAGCTGAAAGTAATGGCGGCACGCAAATATGTACAAATTTTACCGCACCGAGTCAAAGACCCGAAGACTACAAAGGGACCGCAATCAATTTTAACGCTTACGATCCATGCTGTATTGCAGATAAATATGATCTTGAACATTGGACTCTTAAATAGACTTTATTTATTTATTTATTTATTTATTTATTTATTTAATTATTTATTTATTTATTTATTTATTTAGGTTTGTGAGAACTATAAAGAAATATGCAAAATATTTGGAAACCCTATTGTATAGAGGACAGATAGATGGATGGGTTGATTCACCTGATGTAGTGAGATCACTTCATACAACAGGACAGGATATGCCAGTTTCTACGCTTCTTGGATTTTGAAAACCACGATTTGAGGTATTACGAGGTCATTCTAATTCAAAATACATATGCAGCGAAATTCTGGTTTAATGCATTACTGCATTTATACTTATCCCTTTTAAAGCTACAATTTAAGACAAAATGGACTTAGCAACCAGCACCATTTCTCATTTTATCAGCGCAATAATATAATTAAAATGATTCTATGCATTGTATGTTTTGGTAATTTGACATTTGATTACATGTGCTGTTTTCTTGAAGTTTATGTTAACACAGTCCTTATTCTGTATCTTGGAGCCGTTTCCTAACAGGACCTGCTGCTAAATATAATGTACCAATGGCTAGGTTGCAGAAGACAGCTACAAAATATGCAGTATTACAATACGACACTTTTTCCCGAACAGGACATCATTTTGCTGGACATCAAAGTTTCTAATACACCACTTCAGCAGTAATTTAAACCCATATATCAGCTGTTCTTGAGCAAGAAAGCAAGACTTACTCTATCATTGGTGATCTTGATGTAAATTTATTAGTGAATAGCAAAGACAAAAGAGATCTAGTTAACATTCTAGATGTATATAATTTGTGTAATGTTATACACTCTCCAACCTGCTTCAAAAGTACTACTCCCACTCTCATAGATGTTATATTAACAAATTCTCCAAGCAGGGTTGCAGAATCTATTTGTGTTGACACGGGGATTAATGATTTTTATAACATGGTCCTTACCAGCACTAAAATCCAAATGCCCAGGCCTCTCAAAGCGGATATAAAATACCGTAGCTACAAGTCTTTTGACGAGGGGAAATTTACAGTTGATTTGGACAAAGCCCCGTTCCACGTTGCAGGCATCTTTGACGATGTTGACCATGCGGTTTGGTTCCATGACACCTTACTTAAAGAGGTAATTGACAGGCACGCGCCACAGAAACATAAGCGTGCCAGACCCAATCAAGCTCCTTTCATAAATGGCGAGCTGCGAAGCGCTATTAACCTGAAACGAACCCTACGTAAACGCAGCAAAAAGTACAAGGGCCAATGGGAAGCCTATCGAGTCCAGAGAAACAAAGTAACTTCTCTGCGTAAAATTTCTATCAAACGATACTTTAATGACCGATGTGGTCCGACATGCAATCAAAATTATTTTTGGAAAACAATCCGACCTTTTCTAACCGATAAGTCTAAAGGAAATTGTAATGGTACAATCATACTTATGGAAAAAGATAACCTTTATCATGACCCGGCTGATGTATGTGAAATTTTTAATGACTTCTTTGTCTCTGCTGGAGAACAAAGTCAAGCCAATAATAATACTTCTATAATACAGAATCCTAATCCTGAAACGCATGCTAGCGTAAAAGCCATTGCTGAAAAGATGAAAGATAGAAACATTTCGAAATTTGATTTTCATCCAGTAACTGAAACACAAGTTTTGAAATGTATCAAGAAACTAGATCATAAGAAGGCCACAGGGCCTGATGAAATTCCACCAACGCTACTTAAAGGCCGGCGCAGAGGTCCTATGTCCCTCTCTGGCCAAAATCATCAACATGTCAGTAGAATCCGGGAAATTCCCTGCAGATATGAAAAAGGCTGACGTTCTTCCCATTTACAAAAAATCAGATTCTTTAAATAAGGGTAACTATCGCCCAGTAAGTACCTTATCTTGTATATCCAAGGTATTTGAAGGTCTGATGAATGATCAAATAACATAATTCTTTAATGAAATACTCCATTCCTTATTATGCGCATTTCGCAAAAACTACAGCTGCCAAAGCTTACTTATGAAAATTATTGAAGATTGGAAAGCTGCGCTAGGCAACCATGAAACTGTAGGAGTGATACTAATGGATTTGTCTAAAGCGTGTGACTGCTAACCACATGACTTATTAATATACAAGCTTAAAACATATGGTTTATCAGAAAATGCATGCGGTTTACTTGGCAATTACTTAACAGATAGGAAGCAAAGGGTCAAATATGGAAGTACGAATAGTAAATGGGCCAATATTCTAAAAGGAGTGCCGCAAGGTAGCATCCTTGGCCCCATTTTCTTCAACATCTTTATGAACGATTTCTTTTATTTCATGGAAGACTACTGTAAACTTTTTCAATTACGCTGACGACAATACATTATCTTATCACGGTCAAAATTTACAAAATGTTAAACTCTCTCTGGAAGCTGCAGCAAATATAGGTATTAAATGGTTTAAAGACAATGACATGAAAGCAAATCCCGACAAATTCCAAGCCATGATCCTATCCGCTTTTAACTGCTCTCAAATCGCAGACGACTTTTGTTTTGAAATTGATGGTGTAACTATTAAGCCAGAGAAATGTGTCAAATTACTGGGTGTCTACATAGACGACAAACTTAAATTTCATGATCATGTATCCTGCATCTGCAAGCAGGCTGCCAAACAAATAAGTGTCCTAAGGAGGTTCTCAAATATCCTAAATGAAAAGGAGAAACTTCACATTTTCAATGTGTTTATTCTATCTAACTTTAACTATTGCCCACTAGTATGGCATTTCTGTGGCCCTGCTGACACAAGCAAAATGGAAAAAATTCAAGAAAGAGTTCTTCGATTTGTATTTAATGATTCCCTATCTTCTTATACAAACTTATTGCAACGAGCAAAGAAACCTTCATTACTTTTAAGTAGACTCGGAAAAATCTCAATGGAAGTACACAAAATACTAGCGCAAAATAGTCCGTCATTTCTGCATAATCTATATGTAAGTAAGGATACTAAGTATAATCTAAGGGATAATGAAAAAGTGAAGCTGCCTACTTACAACACTATAACGTTTGGCAAAAATCCTCTGAGATACCAAGGGGCCAAGCTGTGGAACCACCTACCACCCCACGTAAAGGAGGCTACGCATTTGACTCAATTTAAATCTTTAACTGAAGCATGGCTTGGTCCTTCATGCTCCTGCTCTATATGTGTCCTGTGCCGAACCAGACATTAGGCTAATTTTAATTAGTTTAGTGTCTGGCAGGTTACTTTACCTTTATTTATATTTATATTGTTCTATTGCTACTGTTTTATTCATTGCGAGTTCATTGTATTTTATCCTTTATCATCTTTTCTCTCTCTCTCTCTCTTTTATGATCATCGTCGAAAAATAGTGCTCCGGCGCTAATGTTTTATCGTTTGTACACTCGACATGAAATAAAGATTATCATTGTGCTTTTTACTGAAATGCTAAATATTGACGCCTTACTTCAAAAATCTATAGAATCAAAGTTGTATCCTTTGTACGACTTCTGTTCATTATCTTCCCTTTCAAATTTGAGAATACGAAGGCGCACAGTACAGACGTCCCTGCCGACACACAATAATATTGCTTGGATATTGTAGCACAATGACTGGAGGCACAGGACAAAGGAAGCATTAGGAGAAATATAGGCTTACTTATGTCATACTATATGGTCATGTTTGCAGTTTACGTGGTAACCTACTCACCCACCCCACCTCCACCATCACCCCTCTTAAGAGAGAGAGAGAAGGGGGAATATATTACCTGTTTTTATAAAATATTGGGTGATGTACGGGTAGGCCTATATGACAGCATACCTTCCATATCAAAAACGTATCAAGCAAATCATAAATTATCTTTTGGCCGAACAAGTCTTTATGCCTGCAAATCCTATGCATTTTAGACCAGAATATCGGATACGTCATATGGTAATGAAACAGGACATGCGTGAAGATATGACATCAATAATAAATGGGTGGACCCGGACTTTTAAGCAGCGATTAGCGCAGTAGAAAGCACATGCATGGTACCGATGCTCATTTTATGGACATCTAACAAAGGGTGAAAGCACACTATTTTCCTAAGCATTATTGATTCTCCGTTCATGTCCATCAAAGTGAAAGTGGCTATACAGAATTATTTCTTTGTTGATATAAATATCTAATATATAGATCAGCTCTAATTACAAACATATACATGTACTGATAATCTACCCGGTAGTTTTGTTAAAATGATACCACATTTGCGACAAATGAAGAACAAATATGGAAAGTAATACTTAAAACACTGATTTGCTAAGACTGTCTTAAGCTGTTCTCACACGATGATGATTTGAGTGCGGGGTTGGGCCCCAAGCTAGCTGGCTCACCTCCTAGCAAACTCATGAACTCGCAGTCCATGTTATATTCCAGCTTCAGCTAAACAATGATTGCTGAATATAGTTTGCATATCTGGTTTAAAAGTTTCCAAGCTAGAAAGCCTATCCTATTGCCCGAATTGTGACGTGTTCTCCTTTGGAAAAATTGCATCTCCTAAACATTTATGCACTGCAAACTGCAAGAAACATTTGCTGCACCATTGGACAGTACATGTATGCAGTCCAGTGTATAGTACGGTGCATTTATGACGTTTACAAATATGTGCTTCCAAATATAAGTTTAAAGCAAAATAAATCTCGGTAACACAGTGCTTATGCTAGGCCCAGATCTACTAAAGTAAGAAGGACGACAAAACACGATAAGATGGGTCTTGTTTTGAAAAAGCAGAGCACTGCTCATACATGTACTAGATTATTCTGTATATTATCTAATCGTCCTGACGCATGCATAATGAAGGAATATTCAGGATATTCCACGATCAGGATGTGGCCAATCTACTGAAGTAGGCCTAAACCACTCGTTGCACTAGTTGATAGGCTGTGCTTCAGGATGTTCTTGCATGTCAGGGTTGTTTGTTGGCCTAGGCCTCTTTGTCATCCAGGGGCGCCACGTTTAACAGACATAACACAACTTGATTCTGAGAAATTTGCAACGTCTTCTGGCTATAGATAACCACTCTTCACATTTTTCGTTGTTTTTAGATTTTGCGGCTACAAATACTCTCTTTTCATCTTGTGTCAACTAGTAAAAATTTTGAGGCCTTGATTTTGGCATCAACACATAATGCAAAGTTTACATTTTCCGATGGCTTTACATTTTGCGGCTGTACAGTCACCACATCATGCGCTGCCTCCTCCGTAGCGGTCATGGCCCCCTTGCATCCATCCACAAATGTCACACTAACACCATGTTACTCTAACGACGGTTCCTGTTTTTTTCCGCCAGGAGTATTTGTGGCTGTTGGAGCGAACATCTCTAAAGGTCACATAACGATTTAGAATAAGTTACAGGGGCGTATCTAGGATTGGATTTAAGGGGGGAAAGGGTCCAAATTGGATGGGAAAGGAATGCTTGGGTGGTCCGGAGGCATGCCCCCCACCCCCACCCCCACCCCCCGGCCGGAAAATTTTTAAATTGTACACCTCAATTGATATATACTGAGGCCTAAAAATGCTCCTATTCCTCCTTTAAACCAAAATTCAAGTAAAATTTAAGGCTATTTTGAGCAATAATTAATACAAGGAATTTTCCATAATTCTGATTTTTAATATATGACGTGTATATTTTGTACTATTAAGAACTGTCTACTTGTACGAAAAAATGCAACAATAATAATTCAATGAGCACCTGTTTTCAAAATAAAATACTAATCAAATGGAACAATATGTATTGCAACTTAATGAAGCTACACCTTGATCACACGTGGTTAGATGTGATGAGAGATAGTTGACGTATCTGCAATAGTTTACGGCAACAAAGAAAATTAAACATCATGTCATTATATTTTATATTATTATTGGGGGTACCATTGATGGTCCCGTCAATGTAACCATGTCAGTGCCAAACCTGAATAGAATCAACAGCTTTCCTTCACGTCCTTTGCATGTAATTCATGCAAAATGCGATATGACCTCCAGGGAAAGCTGTTCATTGAGGCCATGATTTCTGAAACTAAATTTTGACTAGATTTGCTGATACTTAGGCCTGTTGCTTGTAATCTCTGTTGAACTTGTTGCTTCTCTTGGAGATATTAATAGCACTTAAAAACCAATATGTATAGGCCAAAAGTACTGTAACAGTGCTATACTAGTAAAGGCCCTTAAGTAATTGGTCCTTGTTGTTGGTAATATCTCCATGTGAAGTAACTAATTAATTAGCAATTGGGAATCGGTACTCATAGATCCCATGTCATTCTTTAAATACTGAATACAAAGGTAAATGGACCACGGGATCATGGCTTCCTTTACGTTTTCATTAATCATGACAAATGAACCATTACACGTCTACATGGTCTCAACCATCAGAATGGTACATAATGGCTATGGTGAGGGGAAGGGGGTGTTCCTGGCACCAAGGAGACCCCAACCCATACGCTAGTGAGTGTCATTGTGTCCGATAAGTTGTCAAAAAAGCCCACGTGTTTTGTTATGCAGATTATATGTATATTATATGCCCGGGGATTGTATGTAGTGAAGAGTATATTTGCGAGCAAATTTTCACTACATGCTGTACTATCTGTCATATGGTACAAAGTCACATAATTTATCAAAATGATAAAAACTTCCACTTCTACTACTACTACTACTACTACTACTACTACTACTACTAATAATAATAATAATAATAATAATAATAATGATAATAATGATAATAATAATAACAATAATAATAATTATAATAATAATGTTTTATTGCATTTTTGAGTCGTAGACCCATGATACACTACAACAATAATATATGCTTGTGCAAACAATAAAGAAACGAGACACCAATCTACAATTCTGTAACCTGCTTTTTGAGTTCCAAAAACAAAGTTGAATATATATTACTAGTTCGCTTAATGAAATCTTTAAACCGTTAACTATTAAGGATACAATCATATCATTTACCTATAAGCAACATATACCTTCCTCTTCGACAACATACTTGATATATAACTGGTGACAAAAGTTAGCCTTTTTCATCTGCTGCGTGGCAAATTGGTTCTACACGCTGCTGCATCATTCCCATGTACCAATCACAAGTATAAATTCTGACCTTAACACATTCATCAGTGGTCTCGCCCAAATCACCCGCCTATAAATTTCCGGGGCCATACCTTAGAAGATGTACACCAACATAAGCATCTTGCATCCCCTACGGTCCTATCTACGCTGGTCAGATCATATCACTGACATAACGATTAACTGATAAAATTAACATTATGAAAGGTTTAAAATGTACATTAGATAAACGTACATTGGAAACTGTTTATATATATATATTCCTTGATCATATCTTTACTTGAATACGGCAGTCCAGTCTGGAGCGGCTGTACAGCATTTGGCATTTGACGAGATTAAGCTTGAAAATATACGGGTAAGTGCAGCTCGCATTATCACGGGCCCTTTGCCTGGGACAAGCAACGCCAAGTTAAATATGAAGAAATCTGGTGGCTGACTCTTGCCAAGCGCAGGAATATATCTAAACTTACCTTAATGTATAAAGTGATGAACAAGCTTGTGCCAGGAACATTATGTTCTATCCTTACCGACACCCTGGAAAATAATCCATCTCATAGTCTCAATACTGGTCAACAGTTTGACATTCCTCGTTTCAGAGTTCGTACAGAGCTTGCAGAACTTTTCGTCCACTCTGGCTTTTTCGCCAGAGCGATCATCTTTGCGGCAATGGGATTATTTGATAGCGATCTAGCTGGGGGGGGGGGGGGGGGGGGGACAATAAACGCGTGCGTGTGTATTACGCAGTCCGGCCGCTTTGGGCTTTTAACATCGCGCATACTCACGCAAACTATATACCACCTTTGAAACCTGAGGAACATATTTCAACTTAATTTCAAATGAATCAGTGGATTTGATATTTCATAAGTCCCAGCAGCAACCTTAGCACGTTGTAAGGGAGTACATTGGAACATGCTCTGAACATCATTTGCGAGTGTATTCGACTGCACCGTAAGCCAACATCCATCAGCTCACCATTCGCCAGTATTGTCTATTTACCTGCAAGCGTGTACATTTTATTGTAGGCAAACTTCAATGCTTGCGACTGGTTCTTTCCATTTTGTGTTTAAAAGGATTATTCCCCTCTCACACGGATAAGTATCTAACAACCGCCCGTTTTTGTCGCAATTTGAATTTTGAGTCCGAAATTTATACAAAAACCTAGGTAACTTTGTCCTTTTGCGGCCTCAATGTTTCTCTTCGACCCCAATTATATTTTATACTGCTGGAAAGCTCAGGGGTTTGTCTCTTTGTGCAACAAGCTATCCAATCGGTTAAAAATAGGGGATTCCTGTGATATCCCTAAAAATTAGGGTAAAATTCGTCTTGTTTTAGTCGAGGGAAATTTGGAGGCCTGTCATTGGTAAATTTAGTCACGTGACACGCACCATCCAATCAAATGCGTCTAATCCCATATGCTCCCAGCACGTCCCCCATTCAGAGGATGAACACGGCGCGTGCACGTACAAATAACTGGATCTAGGACCTATTTTCTTTTACGTTGTAGTTTCACAAAAAGACTTGAATTGAACAAATTGTGAACGCAAGAGTAAGGCACGAGTGCAAAGTTGTGACGGAAAGCAAAAAAGAAAAATACGTAGATTCATCTCCACACAGTAACGAAGCCCCTGCGAACACAATGACGACTGTGTTGTCATCAATCAGGGTGATCGCTATATGTCGACATGACACATTAATATTGGAACAATGAACTAAAATTTAGTTTCATTAAAAAGTTCAAATGGAACAAGTCTGTAACACAGAACCAGATATTGTGAAAAAGTCCCTGATGGTCACTTTCAGTGAAACTTGATACAGTATACACCCTGGCCCAGGTCGAACGATCTCAGATTATAGAGCCTGCCACCCAGGTGAATATTGCAAAACAAACTGTCAAACCACACTAATTGCCGGCTACCTTTTTGAAACAGTGTGTTGTCAGGGCCATGGTCAGGTGACCTTGTAATTGCTTTATGTCCTCCCTTTGATCCTTGGAAGTGGCATGTGAAACCACAGCGCTAAAACCAACATTGTGTCTGGCTTAACATATTTGAGATGAAAAACTTGATTTTTATACCACAAAACAACAACGTATCTTTGCAAAAATACATCAAAGTTGAAAGTTCTTATTTACTCCACTCTTATTGAAAAGTTCGGTCGGAGCTAACTTTCACACGACGGTCCGTTCTTTGTAAAAATCAGAGCCATGACCTTTGAAAGCGATTTTCTCAGAAGTCAATTTTCACAAGATCAATCAAATTTTAAAATGACGTCAATCAAACACGGGTAGATATATCCTCTCAAAATAAACGGGTAAAACAAGATAAATGTCAACTTGGGAACAGTTTTTTTTTTTTATTTGGCCTTTCAACTCTTCCTTCTGTGACTTTTGAAGCTCAAAAAACGAAGAAACTGTGTAACATCATGGTACCAACTTCAAAATTATACAAAATTGTATAAAATCAATTGTACCCCCTAGACAACAATTCGGTTCCTGGGGAGTGGTCTATATTATCGTTTCAGATCGTTTGCAGATCTTACAATTGAATATTGTGGGAACGAGCTGAAATAAACTTGTGAATCTATCCCCGCTCACAAAACAGCGCAGAACGTCTGATAAAATCTGTAAATTGATTAGATGTTCTGTTTTTACAAATCTAGACATCCATACAATTGTGAAAATATATAGTTTTATGGGTGAAACGATCTATTTATATGAGCTGGACGGGGTCAAAGTCGACAGATTCTGCAATGCGCCTGAAACCATCCTGGCACCTCGAAGAGCAAACAAAAGCTTCACTCCAAACTTTGTGAAAGCTTAGGGGAAGACAACCAGAAAGTGGCAAAAGAAGCCAATTCCATTCTAGCTAAACCGGCTATAGGGAAAATATACCATGAACAAGGCTAGCTTACTATACGTCAAAATGAAAACAAGCTTACCTGTTAATCAAAATTATATTTGGTATTAAATCCCCTTTATTACCCGTTTCATAAAAAAAAATTCATAAAAGCAAATTTACAGCTGAAAACACAATTTATGCTATGTATTTCTCAAACATGTACGATTCTTTGAACAAAAAGTCCCGATTACTCTTTCCATTTCTTTTTGTACCAGTCACGGCTAATTCATTTTAAGAGGAACTTGTTTAATCATGAAATGAACAACGAAACTTTGTTTAAGCAATACGGTCATTCTGCCACTGAACCCAATCGAAATATTTTAGCATACATGTTGTCATATTGGCAGTATTCATAAGGGTTGTGCTTTTTTCTTGCCTTTTAACATCTGACAATCTCTGAATAATCTTAAAGATAAAATTTTATATGCAGACTTCTTGATTGGACCATATACATCCAAAACCCAACGTGTATAACAACAACCAAACCTTCTTGACCCAAGTAATTTTCCTCTGCTGTTAAATGCAGTTAACATCTCATAACAAACTTTTGGATGATGGTCTGTTGACAAGATTTTAGAGTTGCAACACCACAAACGGCAAAATTAACAAAAGAATAGATAAGGTAAGCAGTAAATATTAACAAGAAGAAGTGACGAGGAAATGCCACGAAATACATACAAAAGGACAATGAAATATGAATAAGTGATAAATTATGTGATTTCACAGTATCTTTGGCATCTGATTTATCCAGGAAAAGGTGATTGGAAAGGCGGATTAATATTTTTTCTTCTCTTGGGGCAGCTGGAGAAAGCCATAGAGACAGACAAAATCATTAAACAAACGAACTACAAGAGAAAGGTGACTCAGCATGATGAACATGGCAAATGGGCCCATCATGATATTTACATGTCACTTTCAAACAAAATGGATTGTGCAGGCTTTGAAAGGGTATGTTTGGATAGATAGTTATATCACATAACCCAACTTAAATTCTCCACCATGGAACATGTCGACAGACAAACTGCATTTCAAAGTGCACTTACGGATACACATGTATATGAAGAAAGTCGATGAACAATGTTTGCTCATTATACCTACATTACCAAATAAAGCACGCGAATAAATATAAGTCAGTCCCCATTGCCAAAAACCAACATGAAGTGAGAATAGAAATTAGACAAAAAAAGGTAAAATTGATGCACCTTAAATAACAAAATGTAAAACAACGCTCACCTTCCCTGGACTGTGCATTCGACTGCATAAGCTCATATTCTTAACACGGCCATCATAGAGATGATCACTTTCCAAAATTAACTTTATCGCAAGTTTGCCATTTCATCAATGTGTCCAGCTTGCTATATTGATAATTGTTTCAACTGTTCCCCGAAAATTCTGGACAGACTATCACATGTAAACTAGGACAACATCGTAGCGCGGATGGCAGTGCGTGGTGGATAAAAGGTACATTGTATGTTGGCACAGCACTCTTTGTAGTACAAGATGTCGCCCTTTCCAAGAATACTTATAAACATAAGCTCACACAAAACGTAAGCATCCGCTTCGCATACATCGAACAACCTGTGCCGAGCATGTTCTGGAATTACAGACATGTTGCAACATTCTCAAGACCTCTTGTATCCTCGAAACCTCTGCACCAACTCACAGGACTTCTTTCATGCATAAGTCCTCCGGATTATGCCATGAGCCTTGTCCTATTCCTGAGACACCTATAGATTTAGACCCAAGACAGATGCATCGCAAATATTCTGTTTCCAGGACGTCCGAGCTTAAGAAAAGGGTCTTGTGAATAGCTCATTCAAAAGACCTCATATGGTTCTCAAACTCACAAGTAGATGGCTGTTCAAGTCAGACTGGTACCCAATTTTACAGACAGCAAAATTCCTCCCTGAGCCACACACAAAAAGGGCACCTTTGTGGAATGAAACCACAATTATATAACCATATATTTACATATAAGCATTAAGACATGCTTCTAATAACTGAAGTGGAATTTTAATCAATACTTGTTGCAATACTAGAGGGCTTTTGTCCAAAACATAATGCCAAAATCATCTGGTTAAGTCCGTTGACTTAGATCTGTAAACGATGACTAAACAAAAATATATTATGCGTCTTTATAGTTAAAAAGACTGGAACGTATATAAATGAATAAATGGCTTCTCATTTTATAGTCATATTGGATTAACATGCAAATATAATGTAGAATAAGCTTATTTGTCACAAAATGCAGGTGTTCTCTGAAATATCTCGGAGAAAACGACATTTTTAATTTTGGTTTTAAACGTTGTTTAATCAGTGAGAGGTTTCATATCCGCTAGACAGTTGTTCCAGTCTTTCTATTGCACTTAAATGAACAGCTGTCAGTACAATTTGGAATCCCAAAGAGCATGTTATGGTATATGGTAGATGTGCACATATTGGATCTTTTAAACTGTCCGACGAGGTATGGTTGACAAATGCAATCTATAAGAACGTCTGGGCATGGCTTGTGTGGGATGCAATAAAACAAGACTAAATGATGCCGCCAATGTTGAATTTGACCAGCGGTTTTATTGCTGGGTGTGTGGTCATCGAAAACGAAAGTTTTGAAACAAGACTTGTATTGGTCTTTATCATATAGTATGTTTGTTCTCACATGGTTCGTAAATACTTTTCATGATTTTTTTTAATGCTGTTTTACATTCCATTTATTCTATTTGTTGCACTTGAAGCACTTCAGGTATGTACCCTATTTGTTATTGTCCCTGTGTCAAAGGGGTAGTCTGCCCGATAAAATCATCACCACCATCATCATCAGCAGCAGCAGCAGCAGTTGCAACATTATTATTATGTGTAAAGGAAGTATATATGCGCGCAACGTAAAGCTGCCAGAAAGGATATTCGTCCGAAAAATCGGAAAATGGCGACTTTTCTTTTTATGTTCTAGTTATGGCGATCAAAATGTTCAGCAGTGAGTAAATCATGTAAATAAGCTGGACCAATTAAAAAAGTTTTTTTAGCATATCTTCTTCCATCTCCCAATGTTGGTCACCAAAAGCATCTTAACACATGACTCGACATAACGTATTCATGACACGCATCACAGCAAGTGCGGCTAGATTCTACCAGCTACTTAAAAGTTAAGACTAACACTCCCATCGACAAGTGCAACACTTGTTGCCAGAATATTGTGCACAGCCACAGTTCCCAGAGTAAACGTAAAATTGATTTTCTTCTATTTTTTTCCGTAGAAACATGTGAATAGATTATTATCAACAATATATTTCCCATTTTAAATACAGTTAATCTGGATAGATAATTGTAAAAATCAAATTCAAATGGATGAATATCTTTTGATACTATGATTAAATACATTTAATTAAAACACACCACATTTATAACACTTCACAATGACTCACACAACAATCAATTGACAAACCTAAACATCTTTCCATATTGAATTGGATCAACATAACCTTTGTCACCCTGTTTAGTTAGAGCTTGACGCGTAATTTTCCACTACATTGGGAATGAAACGTTGACATGGTTCAGCAAAATTGGTCAGAAATGCTCTGATTTCTTCTAAAATTTACTTTGTATAGCATGACTTTAACAGGGAAATGACCCAAAACCATAAAGCTGCTTTTTTTCTTCATGTGTGTGTGGGAGTGGATGGATCTACGTTACATGTACACACCATGCAGTATTTGATTTTCCCTCATGCCAAGCCCCTAGATATGAAAGGTATATCTCACACAGGTACAATTAGACTTACATATTCGCCTTAAATATTAAGAAAGGTCTGGTATAATATTAGACAATCTTTTGACAAACTACATCCCTTTGTCTGTAAACGTCTCTTTTAAAGTTCGTGCAACCCCCCCCCCCCCCCCTGCAAACTTAAGATTGTAGCATACAGTTAGCGCTATTTGAACAGTAACGGGTTGCACAGCTGTACATGATGGTCTGCTCGGGAGGCTGCCGGCTTGAGTATGCTACTTGTGGGTGCCAATTCAGTCAACAGGTCTTGTGTGCAGAATGCTGCAGATGTCGTGTCGTGACTACCATATATTTGGATTAAAGATCCATGGCGTCCTGGATCTACAAGATTAAGGGCTTGATTTGGCACATAAGGGAGACTGTGTTCAATCTGTGTTTTCTACTAGCATTATACAAATGTAGTACGAGAGGGCATAAGGGGAAGCTGCAAGTGGAATTAATTGAAAGCTATCCTTTCACATCAAGTGGAATACTACACATTGAACATGAAATGCATCATGTTGCACTGGATTAAAACTGCAGTAAAACATGGTGTAGTATTCTTTGTTAGCTTGTCCAGAAACCACTTCTCAACAGTGGGTGCCTTCTCATACACCACGTATATCATCCCCATGTTATATCCACCCCCATCGCCCAACCCCCCACCAATCAGATGTGGTCACTTACATGTGCTGCACGGTTGACCTGAAAAGAGTAAGGAGGGCATCATATGTGTCTTTCTGCCCGAGCACTCAAAAACATTCAAAAAATCTTATTTCTTTTCCCGTCGTTCATGTGCCTCAGTCCTATGTTGCAGTGTTGTCAGAATGTTCTATCGTTTCATGCAGCAAAAGCATTTGTATCGCATAAAATCATTATAACACATGGTTTCCATCAAACTAATTGGTTGACCGTTTAACTTATATGAGTCTCGATTAACATGACGTTCTGTTGAAATTTTGCACGCCTTAATTTTTTACCAACAACATGTTCAAATTAAACTGGATGAATGTTGCAGTGAAACGTGGATTATTGCATAACACGAAAGTTCGAAGCCTCTCTGCAGATTGCCACTAAGTTGGTCCATTGAGAACTAGGTGCAATCCTTACTTGTTCGTCAAGGAAAGTACATGGGTTGTCATATCAATACCCCCAGGAACCTGCGACTACAAACATCATATGTGCGATCACAATCAATGAATGCCGCGTAAGGCACCACATACAATATAGATTCTGAAGGCACTTTCAACAGTTTTCTGGTAACTATAAGACGTGCTCAAGCGCACAGAACCACCGCATGCTGCGCTCATAAAAGGCGTTGACATATGGTACGCTAATCTGACAGGTGCCATGTACAAGTCTCATTTAAACGTTCTCATTTAGGGATGGTACAACATTATCACCATTATTAATCAGTACTCAGGGTACTAACTTTTATGACCCCCTCCCTTCCCCAAAATTAGTAGTTTAAAATTGACGATTTTACTAAAAAAATCATAGCAAAATTGCACAAAACAGGCCAAAATTGACCATCAATTTCCAGATTCTGTGAAAGTGTACAGATCCCCTCCCCCTTGCGTACTGTGAGAACTAATTCAAAAATGATGAAAATGTTGAACCATCCCTTATCGACACTTTCAGGAAAAATGACGAATCAGGCGACATTTTATATTTGAGGGGTTTTGGCTGTCTCAAGTGGGGAAAGAATTAGCATATACGTACAACAGTCTTCAACTCACCTCGCGGGAAAGATGGACTGATTCTACATGCAGGTTGCCTTGTGCGAGGTAATTGCAACAGAAGTTAAAATGTGACCTGGTTCTAGTTTTGCCCCTCTGTTTTTAATTTTATATGTACCTATTTACATTCATTTACATATTTTATGTAACCCATTTACTGCCAGTGATATGACAAAACTTCATTAACACCTTTACTCGACTCACAGAGATGACTAAAGGGATATTAACCTGATGGGTTTCTTCTCACATTTTCGTTTAAAACATTTTGAGAGGAGTGCACAATCTAAGAAACAGGTTCAAGCAGACGACATTTGGGGATGGGGTGGATAGTAATCCGCTTTGGACGGTAAAAGGAAACAATGGAGGGAAAGGTGTAATCTGTAGCCATGGCGAATATTGTGACTAATCCATTGTCACAAATAGGACTGCCGAATACTTGGCCGTTGGTGGTTTTCAAGTACAAAACTAAAACCATGCTTCTTTGGCACAGGTTCGGTATTTCCAGGTTATCTCGACATAAGAGGGCAACAAGAAAAAGGACACAAATGAGACACACTGTAAGTGGAGAATCTCTGAGACGCAGCTTTTCCCTCTTCTTGTTTCTTGTTTTTGAAATGCCTGTACATTCTCCCCGGACATTTTCACAATAGATTGAACTGGTATCAAGCGAAAGAGTACTGCAACCCACTTTCCCAAAATTTACTCTTCGGTTGTACTATGCATAATCTGTTTCTTCTGTACTAAAAGTTAATATATATGGACACACCGATCTAGTCAAAGTCCTCTTGGGTATTTACACAAAAGACCTTACTTGGGAAAATCGGCCCATCGTATCAGCAGCACTCACCTTCATATAGGTTTCATGCGGTACTCTCATCATTGTGAAAAATAATCCATTGACGCGGTAATATATTTTCGTTGTGTGATATCTCTATTCAGAAATCTGTCTTCATGCGTTGTTAATGAATCCATATTACTTTCTCAGATACAAAACAATGTTTGCGGGAGTGCTCTGAGCAGATTGTATACCAAATGGACATTTGCTATTGTGCAATGCAGAGCATGGCGACTCTGAAGATTTTGCAATATTAGGTCGATGTATCCTCTGGATTAAAAGGCAGTTGTTTCAGAATGCAAATAATCCATGTATTATTGAAGTACAGCTGTTGAAATCTATTTGAGATAAAATGCAGTGCATAGGTTTTACTATCGTCACCCCTCAGAGCCACTCCACCGAGCCACATATACGACGACGCCTCTTTCTACAGGAAGCCAATATGTCGAGAAGCATGTCATAAATATTTAATGTTCTTGTAACCCTCGTGACAAATCGTTATCAAAGATGGGGCTTTTGTAACAGACTGGAGATCTTACATGCATACGGTACAATATCCAATTAAGACTACCTCCGTAAAGAGACTATTTCTAATTTGCGGGCACCAATTTACAGAGCATTTTTTTAACCCTTAACTAAAATATATTCCCAACAAGACCACTCCCCTGTGAAGACCTAATTTTAGTCCCTTAAGGGGTTTTAATAGGGAGATTCTACTGTATTTCATTCACCATAACCGTGCATAATAAAACCAAGTATATAATGTTGTAAATAACGATTGTCTATTATGTATTGAAATAATGGAAGTGCGTGTTTTTTACACAGATTCCTGAGACCCCTACTCAGGTATATCCATGAATGGGAAATACACTTCAGCATTCCAAATAAACTTTGTTACAGCCTTTGTAATCTATCGACTATCAAACTTAAATGTACTCGGTTTTTTTAACCAAAAAATATTCGCGAGAAATTTCAACACATTTTCTATCTAAATCAAACATTTGACATGTAAAACAGTTGAAATAAATGAACACTTGTTTGCTTTGGAGCAAACTGACTACTGAGATCCGAAATCAGTTGCTATGGTTATCCCCTCACAGCAAGTTACATGTACCATAGCATGTCGGCAAAAATATCCATTGACCGTGCAGTGGCAAAAATAAAAAATACTAGACAATTTCTGTATCTATTTGAAAGACAGATATAAGAATGGACAGCGAGAACATTATGGAACGTTGTTCCATACTGGAGCTCCATGGCATTTTGTTCATAAAATCAAAGGAGAATAAGTGTTGAATACTTTACTAGTTTACAAACGCTTTATTGGCACAGCTGGGAAGCAGTACTGACCTCATTATAAATTTATATTGTAAATTTGGTGCATGCCCCTTCATTGTTAGGAATAGATCTTTTTAGAAAGAGTTCCCAGGATCCTCTTTTGCTGTCTACATTTTAAATTTGGGTTCAGTGCTAATATTGGCTTGGTGGATTTTGTACGTTACTGTCAAGAAGGCATGTCCAATGAAGCACGTTGTCATATATTACCATATAAGTGACAATTGTGTCACACATATGGGTTATTCACGTAGTGTTTGTAAACAAAACAAACTTGACCATTACTTACCAAGTTAGGCTAATATATACGCTATGTGGTCTTTTCTAGTAGGTAATGAGGTCTGCCAATACCAAAGCACCCAACTTAGATGCCAGCACATGTGCATGCAGATACAAATTACTACCTGTCCGTGGTCAGCGAAGATTTTTCCAAGAAATATATATATGGTACCAGTAATTAATTACATATGTTCATCTGGGGTCATTTACAGGGAGGGCCCCATCAATAAACTGATATTACCTGATACAGTAGAGAGAGCACCCCACTAAAACTTTCATAGTTAGAGCCTCAGACACACTTTTTTCTCCTTTTCCAGCCAGTTTTTTATCCTGTAAATTCCTTCTATGTGATATTTTTTTGCTTTAAAAAGCATCATTTAATAGAGATAGCATGTAAAAGGCCGAATCACTTATTCTAGTCAATAACATCCACTGGTTTTCCCAGCGCTTCCTTTGATGTTGCCTGACGTCACACTATTTGAATTCCCCAAGTGTTTTGGTGTACACCGAAATTTTTTGTCAGTAAAAGCGACCAAAATTCTCTAAATTGTACTGACCCTTTCATCTAACCAACCGTACGATTAAGAAATGATTATCCCTGGTGTCTAGACGTAGATTTATTGCAAAATTATGGACAACAAGGCAAATGAACGCATAATCTCACTTTAATTGAAGCCAAGTTCGCCCAAACCCATCCAATTGTCCTGACCATTACTAAATTAAAACATTGACTTAATAGACGAGTTGTCGCTCTGTGTCCAATGTGCTAGTGCTCGGCCATTATAATAATGGGATTTTAGATTGCAAACACTCTTTATGTATTCAAATAATTTCCCTGATTTGGTGCTTATATTTGTAAATTACCGTCACGTAATTACAAAGGCCATCCAAAATCAAGACATGTATATGAACAAGACAAATTTAATGACAATAGAAGAGACAACCCGTATCTGGATTCGAACGGATGCACACCCAGGCTTTTACTGCGTGTGAGAACCGTAAATTTTATGTGCAGAATGAGGGATTTGTGTTGAAAATTGGCTGGGTCAGATTTTTTATTCTTGTTTTTTGGGGGGGTCGTTTTGTTTTGTTTTGTTTTTTGTGGGTTTTTTGGTTTTGGTTTTGGGTTTTTTTTTTTTTTTTTGGTTGTGGGTTTTTTTTGATGTGTTTTTGTTTTTGTTTTTGTTTTTTTTGCATTGGTCAGGCCTAATTGCATGGGTCAGTTGAGAAAAAGTAACATATAACATATACACAAAGCACACAGTCCCTGAATGTTATCAGTTTTACTCTGCGTAAATTTCCTGCATCAGATGCAGTTGTGTTCCTCAGTGAAAAGCATTGAAAACCGCTCAGAAATAAGATGCCATCCAATTTGGATGTTATAATGTGCAAAATAAAATCAAATAATGAGAACTAAAATTATGTCATCCGTTCTTGTATTTGATTAACTATATATTCTGAAGTCTGAGGGATTTCCTAAGCAATTGGTGTCAAGGAATAATCAACCCTGTTTATTAGAAAGTACTGCAAAATATACCTGACATTTATCGAAAAATCATTGTATTAATACCCACAGGAAACTTTTTCGAGTCAATTTTAGATGCGAAACTGCGCTACAAGAATGACGTAAATAGTCGTGATTGCAAATTTTATAATAGATTCTCGGCAAAATGGCGACAGCTGACAACGTGTATATACATTGTATTGCATAGTATTATCCAAAACAACGTGGGTGCACGGTTGGCGGAGCTGCAACACGTTTGCCTTTCATCTCTGCGGCCCGGGTTCGATTCACGGCCGGGAAGCAAGTGGAAAGAGTTCCTACCACTCTGACTGTGCACAGTGGTTTCCTCCACGCAACAAGTAGGTAGGAAAGTATACGCCACCATCTGTACCATGGACAGTGATTAATATAGGCTTGGCCTGTTTCGCAATCCATGTAAAAGATATGGGTCTGTACTTTCCAGTGAAAATCACTTTATGGGTGTTTTGTTGACGTTACTGAGGCCTTCGACTTAGTGGACAGACATCATGTACTATATTAAAAGTTGCACCAAAAGAGGTATATCGGGCACCTTCTTCAGTTCAAATATATTCAAATAAATAAATTCAGTGCTCTGTAACATATGTTTTGCAAATTACAATGTCTGGTCAAATGGCAAGGAAATCTTGGTGAATTTATAGACAGTAAATATAGAATATGGCAAGGTGACAATATTTGCCCTAAACTGTTGATCGAATGTCTGTCTGATATTGGACAGCACCTTGATGTCAAGCACAGCATTTCCTCGTGAATACTGCTTGTTCAGTATTTCTCGTGTGCAGATGATCTGTTGTTTTCCGACAACGGCCCGATCACAGATGCTTGTTTACTTGCACTACTGTGCTAGCTGATACTTTGTTATCAATTTACTACAGACCAAAATAATTATTTTATTAAATGTGAAAGCCAGACAAGAGCTTCATTTGAATTGTGCACAAATAGAGAAAGTCCTCGCATTCAAGTACCTTGGAATTGTGCTCAATTCCAACGAGATGGAA
Source organism: Hermodice carunculata (assembly GCA_964020975.1). Lineage (NCBI taxonomy): Eukaryota > Metazoa > Annelida > Polychaeta > Eunicida > Amphinomidae > Hermodice > Hermodice carunculata. Next base: position 42,810,624 of record OZ026624.1, on the reverse strand, counting down.
GTGTACGCATTTATTCTGTCACACCAGGCGATATGGCCCGGCGCAATGTTTGAAAGCAGAAATGAAACTAAGCGGAGGAAATCCATGTCCAGGGCTCTCGTGGGTTAGCGTGACGATCGCTCGCATGACAGATCACGATGTCACACCATGGGACCTGTTGCTTGGTTGGTCAGGGTGGGTGGATCAGTGTGGCGCTATGAAAAGTAATCAATGCCATGTATGGGTATTTCGTCAGTTTGTCCAATTTCCTGATGTCTGCGTAGCGGCCTGGAATCTTGCAATTGTGCACAGACAATACGAGACATGCATTTTAATTTCCCGCCACAACTGCATACCTGATTGCCCAGTTTCGTTTGACGAGATACGAGTCGGTACCTGTGGGGACAAGCGGGATATTACTAATATTTTGGAAATAAAGAATACATATTAAAGGCAGATGGAAATTTTTGTTATATATGAATCGGGAAGTACTAGATGAATACCAGTTTGGCATTTGTAAAATTAAATTTCTCAAAAAAAAAAAAAAAAAAAAAAAAACCGCTAGTTTTGTGAAAAATAAGCGAATGGCCCTGTCTCTGCACAGACAGTGATGCGACCTGCACGTCCCCTGTGATCACCTGGCGTAAAACTCGTGCTATGTGGCGGGAAATAAATATGCATGCGTCGTATTTCAACGCATGAAACTGCCCCAAATCATTACATGGCAAATCCTATGTATCCAATAGTACTTCTTCATTCACTTAATATAAAGTACCACGAAATCACGCTGAGGGAGTCAATGAAAGAAAAATGTACTAGGCATTTTCAATACAGGTGTCGTATCAAAGTGTATTTGGCAGACCGAACCCCGTACTGTATGTTTAACTGTTTGACTCAATGATCATACCTATTTTGGAATACGGATCTGAAGTGCGGGGTAATAGCCGACATTGGGACGTGATGGAGCAAATGTTTTTGAATTTGAATTATTGTTTCCATTTGTACATTGAAGAAATTTATAAATATGACACATATGGGCATAGCAACTCATAAGAGCATATAAGAACCCCCTAGAACCACACTACACAATTAATAATACAACAGATGACAGGCACTCGTATCATACAAATGTAACACACATATGCTATGATAACGATTGCTGTTTAACATGGAAAATATTAAAGGAGTTTAAAAAATAGAAGGCAGACGCATAAAAGAATAGCTAATTTCATATAATAAATAATATCTCACCTTTATTTTAAATGAGTATAATGAGGGCACAGTTCACATAGCCAGAGAAATTTTGATCGAAACAGTTGGACTATGGTATTTAGCAGCACATGTACAGATACTTGTTCGGTAGTTAGGTACAAATAAATTATATTTTGTCCTGTAGAATAAGAGTAAACATTGTGAACAAAATTTTTAAAATTGCCGAATATACTGGGCAAATCATTATTGACCTTTTTAAACATAAACACAACACAGCTGTTAAATAGACATTTCTGCGTCCAAATTTTAAAATTGTGATATTTTCGAAGAGAATATGTGTATAAGCATTAAACACAAAATAGTTAACATTCCCAACAATTTTCTTTTGAAAAAGTACCGGTCCTTTCAAATTTGCAGCATAATTGGAAGCCCAGATTACATTACAATTACTCAAATAAGAATAAGCAAGGGTATAACGAAGCTGAGTTAAAATAATTACCTAATTTCCGCCTTATTTTCTAACTAATGCCCACTATTTTACTAAATTTACCAGAAATTTGACAAATGTCGCACTTCCAAATCAATAACGCGTCAACCCATACATCTAAAAATTACAAATACAGCTTTAACAAAAACTTGCTGGGGTGCGGACACAAGCGTTGATTGTATATATTCTGACATTGGCAGTTTCCCCTTGATAATAAGACGAAAGGTATATCTCTTGAACTAATTGATAGATCTTTCGAATGTCAAAGGTGTGCACAAAACGTTGCTGAGTCTACATCGCCGTAGACATTAGCGTGCTCTGACGAGTCCAACATGTCAACTTTTTCAATGTCAACTGTGACTCAAGTCCAAGTTTTTAAGACGAACTACGATCAATTATTATAAGGATGCTAGGTGCATATTCCTTGTGAAAAGACTTTTCATTCAAGTAGCAATCTGCCAAAAGTTCCAGAGAATATAACAGTCTGAGTCAACAGCTTTCCTCAGCGTGCTTCGGGCGCGTTAGGGATAAAGCGTGCCGAGGAAAGCTGTTGTCTTAATCCAAAACGTGAAAGTGAAACAGTTAAAAGATAAGGTCTTTCTGTAAAGGACTAACAGTGCATACCAAATCAATTGACACTGATGGCCAAGAAGTACCCCATCCTGAATTAATGACAGATTGTACCAACAACAATCACTGTTGAACCAAAGTTGTAAATATACATATATATATATATACTGTTCAAATCCTGCGTCTTGCGTCTGTTCGGAAACATACTGTACGTTCGTAGTGTTACATAATATGTAATACATATA